>NW_024121211.1:8815918-9162389 GCF_016745375.1 Pimephales promelas | reverse complement strand
ATCTGTTTACTGATATTCTTCTAAATATCAAAAATCGCTGAATGGATTCGAAAACAGTAAAACTCTTTAAAACTGTTTAACTCTGGGGGAGTTGTAAATTAGCCTATTTCCAAAAAAACTGGAGTATCCCTTTAAGTCTTACAGGGATTTTGACATCATGAGAGTGAGTAATTACTGACAGAATTTTCATTTTTGGGTGAACTATCCCTTTAACATTGTAGTTCCCAGCAATAATTAATCTCTTACATGGTCGCTTGAAAATTTAAAAGGCTGATTCACGCTTCACGGTAGTGACAAGCAAATGACGTCCAGTGTGATTGTCCAGACAACCTTGGCACAACCTCAAGCAATGGCCCTGAACTGTGGTTCAATGTCAACATTATGACAATGCCTTAACAACCTTTACCCTATTGGCCATGTTGACGTTGAGTATATGTCGTCCCAACGTTCTGTGTTTGCTGGGTATTTTATGCCCGCACACTTTATTTGCTTCTATTTAACACAATGATTATCAAATCAAAATAACAAATATGTTGCTACAGTGACGAGATAAAAAAAGAACTAGAATCGGATGCATTCTGATTTGTTTCTGTTAGCAGCTGCATGAACATATCAATTTGCTTTCTCAAGCCAACATAGCTTTCAACTTTGCTTGCAAACGAATGCATAAAAATGACCTTCTGGATATAAACGAATGCAAACAGATGGTAAAAAATCGTGAAATTAAACATTTTGGTCGGCATTTTGCCTGTATTTTTCAAGTTAGTTTTAACCGTTTGAGGTAAAGCGTCCTCTCATTTACCTCGATGGCGTTTTATTTAACGTTTCTGGAGTTGTCCAATAATACAGCATCTAGTCAACAAATTATTTACTTTATAATGTCAAGAAAAATACTGAGCAGTACTTTATAGTTACCATATCATCGTCTGTTTTAAAACTGCATCTGTCCCGCTCCGTGCGCGCGCAGCCTTCACGTGTCAAACTCTACGAGGAGTCAGTGGTATTTTTGATTTCGCCTCTAGAGGCCGCTCTTGTAATCGATTTATTAAATGATTCAATGTCTCGCTCATACAAAAAGTAACTTGTCGCCACCTACAGTTAAAGAAAGGGTCTAATTAAAGTCTAGAGCAACCTAATGTTTAAAGATCTGATAAGCCAGGAAAATTTATTAGTGAGATTAGATAACAACCCTGCATTAACAACACTGTGCTATGCCCTTCAATAAGACACTCAACCTCAAGCTGCTCCAGGGGAATCGTCCCTGCAATTAGTGTACTCTAGGCTAATAGATAAATCTCGCTTAACAGGGCCGGCTATGTCCTGTTGCGTTTAAACTAAGCATTAATGTGTAATCCTATTAATTATTGGTGCTTTCTAAGGCTAATATTGTAATTTAACATACTTACCCCTCTTACTTTCTTTGGTGTGTGCATTTTGGCCTCTAAATTATCAACAAACATGATAAATGTCAATAAATGCCTTATGTCATCTAATTCACAATTTATACTTTTTGAATAAATAAAATAATTCTATAAAACATCTACCTTCAGGTTGTTAAACACCTTTTTGCTGTGAAATTTGGAATGCTTTTTTTATAAAGTAAAAGTAAATGTAAGAATACCTTTTACTGCATATTGATACAACAGGCTTTTGAGGATATTTATTTGTACGTCTCAATCATCACTGGATTGCATTGTATGTTTTGAATGAAAACTAGAGCTTAAAGTAAGATTTAAATATCATCTTGCAAAGACAGAGTAAAGGATATGTTATGCAATATGCCTACTATACTGTTATTAAGATTGATATAATTTATTTACATTACAATCTATCACATTTCATCATATTTTTTGGCTCTCTATTACACCAAATTGCATATTTTTGGCTCAGTTTGAACCTCTGAATAAAAGTTTTTTCACCCTCGAGTAAGCTCTATATTATATTGTTCTATTTAAACCATAAAAGCTTGATTTTTCAAATATGAAACAAACTGTTCCAACAAAATATTATTTCATATATCAGGTTTTACATGGTTAAGATGAAAAACAAACCCTTAACCGTAAATATTACACCTTGACACTTAACTAGTCCTGCACTGGTTGTGCTATTGAAATACCACAAATCATATAGGAACATTTTTAAACAAAGAAATTATTTCTATTTTTGTTTATTATATTTAAAATGTTTTTCTGAATCAGGCAAGTAAACAACCACCTAACAATATATCTAGCAATGCAAAATATATAGCAATGCACTATTAACCACCTTAGCAAGCACTTAGTAACACCCTGCCAACCAACAACAACACACTAAGGTTATCCCAAAGTTACCGTAGTCAGCCGGATCTGGTCCATATCCATATCCAGACCAGTTGATAGACATGCATGCACCTTGAGTCACCTTTGACTTGCTTAGTTGCTGGGGACACTCAATATTCAGCAATATTACTGATTTGACTGCACAGATACTATCGGATGAGAACTAAACTGAGATGGACAATGACATCACTGTTTCTGCAGAGTTGCTTTATAGCTGAATTGAACCAAAAACTTTAGTTATTAATCTGAACTGAATCAACTTCAGCTGAACAATGACACCATTGTCTTTTTACTGCAGAATTGAATTATTTTAGCATTATTTAATTAATTACTTAAGCATTATTTTGATATTTATTACTGTAAAGCTGCTTTGAAACAACCTGTTTTTTATGAAGCTGTATATAAATAGTAATTGCAACTGAATTTTCATTGGCTTAGTCCTTGTGAGGATCAAACCAGTAACCTTTTTACTTGCTCATGAAGTATTAAACAGCACACCATAATATAGCAACAAAGCTATCATTGACAATAACAATATATTATAAATTCCACAAAAGTACTGTATTTTTGGTTCCTCCACCAGCAGATAAATCTTCCAAGTGCTGATAAATCTTCATTTTTTCATTTCAAAATGCTTGTACATCTATCTTTTGTTGCTTTAATGCTCATTTTCTCGCCACTTCTACTTTCCCCTTGGTCTCCAAACAAATCAGTCACAATGACAGCACGGCAAACAAAGGTGAGCTGATGCAATAGAAAGACCCTGCACCAGATTGAATGCTTCTGCTGCTTAAGAGCTTCAAGAGTCTGTAATTATACTACACAGATCTAAAAGCGACATCAAAATAAGACATTATTATAAATAGTATCCTCTAACTACAGAAGATAAGGTCAGATGGTATCTTTTTTTTTTATTTGCTTCTATCATGGCGGCAAAAGAAAGTGGTTCTGGTTGTGGAAGCAGACTGTCAGCGTCCTCTGCTGGTTGATAGAGGCACACGAAATAAGATGAAGGTGAAATGAACTATAGCTGAAGGGTTCTACGCTATTAGCATTCCAGTCAACAATTTCAGGGATTGAGCAATGGCAATTATACTAGAAATAGAAGAAGTTACAAGGATTAATCATAGGACACTGGATGGCAGAAGCATTTACTTCTTGGCTTGTGAGAGATTAATCAGACAGCAGAACAACCAGAGTATTAACCAGGACAGTATTTGTGGCAGAAAAAGCCTTCAGCATCAATTTGCCAAGAGTTCTGGAATTGCAAAATGGAAAAGTTAGTTGTTTAAATTTCTAGTTTTGAAAGTATTTTCTAGTATATTTTTGTAACTAATTTTGGAATTAAATATTTCAGAAATTTTCAAATGAAGCTTAAGTTCTTACTCAGTGGAAGCACTGATCCTTTCCTCCAGACCATCGACCATTTTTACATATTTGTCGAAGACAATTTGTGTGACACTATTAAAGACTCTTTATAACCGTGAAGAAAACAGAAAAAGTGTAATTTAGTTAATTAACAGCATGATTGTAATAGTAAAGTAATACAATTTTTAGACATTTTATATAGTCGACATGTGACATTTCTTACTTTTGTGCTTCATCAAGCTTCTGTTGAGTTAATTCTCCACTTTCAGTTAGTTCTTTAATGAAAATGCTCTTCGCTTCATCCCATTGCCTATTTAAAAAATAATCATTCATAACTTGCTGCACTGTCATAATGTGTTGTTTGGAAATGTCAGGATTTTCTTTCAAATTGTTTGAGCACAAAACAAATTCTGTTATGCTTTACCTTGCTGATTGCTCAAGTTCATAATTATTAATATTTCTGTTGATCACAATGAGAACTCTGTCCCAGATGTCAAAGCACATTGCTTTCATTTTGCTGTTGCGAACAAAAAGAAAGAAAGTTGTTGGGATCAGTTTTAATTAGAAAAAATGTGTACATTTTATTTTGATTGTCCACTTTAGACCAGAATTAGTTGACATGTAGTTGCAAAGTTACTTATAGTTAGTAGAATAGTTAGTAAACCCCTGAACGCATACCTCTAATGCCTTTAGTGATCCGAGATACCCTCTCCTTCTCATTCATTTTTTAAAGTTGAACCTTTTTAGTATTCCTTAATCAATTCATAATAAACAATTTAACAAAAACAAATGATAAAAGAATGACCGTTTTCTCATACATTTTTTGTACAAATTGTATAGGGTCACTAATGACCCGAGGATGTGTAAAAGTGTAAGTGTATTTATTCTGCAAACAATAATTTAAAGGAGTAGTTCACTTTTTAACATTTTTTTGCTAATAATGTGCTAATACGAAAAGAAATTAAGGTTTTTGATGAAAACATAACAGGATTTTTCTCCATATAATGGACTTCAATGGACCCAAAACGGTTCAAGGTCCAAATAACAGTTTCAGTGCAGCTTCAAATCGCTTTAAATGATGCCAGACGATGAATAAGGGCCTTATCTAGCTAAACGAAATAAAACATAAATAAAAAAGTTTAAGTTTTATCAGCACAAATGCTCGCCTTGCTCTGTTCTGTGATGCGCGTTCGTGCCTCTCCTGTTCGAACTCGTTCATCAAAATGAACAAATCTTTTTCGAGTCATTTTGTTCATTCAACTCGAAAAAAGATTTGTTCATTTTGAAACTGTCATTTGGACCTTGAAACATTGGTGTCCATTGAAGTCCATTATATGGAGAAAAATCCTGTAAAGTTTTCATCAAAAACGTAATTTCTTTTCGACTGAAGAAAGAAAGACGTGGACATCTTGGATGACATGGGGGTAAGTAAATTATCAGCAAAAGTTTTTTTTAAAAGTGAACTACTCCTTTAATCTATGACGACTGAATAAGTGTAATTCACCTTTATTCCACAAGCTAGCAATGTCTGATACACACTGATAATTTGACGTTTCACTTATAGTTACAGCAGGCAAAATACAATTAAATTTTAGTGTCACTGTCACCTGACAGTGGATCTGGTGAAGCGATCAAAATTTTGATTTTGAAGATGTTGAAAATGATTGTTTTGAGAGCATATTTGAGATTGTGAATATGAGCCAGATGTTGAAAGTATTGGGAAATGAGCTCTGACGAAGACAGTGATGAGAAAACATCTGTTCAAATTGAACCCTTCCAAGCTTCAAAAGGTAACAAAATATGCTTTATTTTATTCCTGTTACTGTAATATCAGGAGAGTTTATATTATCGCGACAGGTAGAGATCCATCAGTGTTAGATATAGATCCGGATCTCTAAAGACCCAAATAATAATGTTGGTGCATTTAAGGGTTAATAGAATGTCTAAAGTGGACCATCAAAATGTGTTATCAAACAAATTCTTCATAAATTGTTTTGGCATCTCAGAGAAACCATCTATACACTACAGTTACAAATATCAGGACTTTGTGTATATTACCGTAAATGTCGCACTGGTTCCTCACTTTCCACATCTGATGTCACTTGGTTTTTCTTGTTTATGGAGATATGCAAAATGTCATTACTAATAATATCCCATAATTCATTAAGCACACCCCTGGAACACAACAGAAGGGGAAATTATTGCATTTATGATCAAATGATAATGATGAATCATTAGATGAACCCAGACAGCAACATACTGTAGTGTGTCGCTCCAGATCCGGCCGTGTGGAATCCATGTGCACCAGATGTGGGCCAACAATATGTTGCTGTCTGGGTATATTCATAAGTTTAGTTTATCTAAAATTGCTCAAATGTGTTTTGTAGTTGTGCCTCTATGATAGAAATTTATCTTGAACAGTTCAGAAAAGTGCGTTCTTACTTTAAATTGTACAAGATGTCCTCGCCTAATAATTCAGTGAGTGTGTCATCAGTGCCTATAAAAAAATCATTGACTTCAGACATTCCAAGGCCACTTTCAGACAATCTTTCATAAATCGGAAGGGGATATACTGTCGCCATCTTCATAATGGCCCTGTGTAATAAAAGAGCAGACTCAATGCGCATTCATTTATATATTCAAAGGATGTTCAAACAGACTAATAAACGAATGCAACACATTCATAACCACACATAATGAATGATTTATGGATTTTTGTCCACGCATATTTAGTTGAATCATGCCGTCTGTGGTCTCAGTCAGTTATAAGTCATTAATTCACAGTCATTTATTATGTACAGTGTGCATTGAATGAAACGTACTCACCAATTGGATTGATTGAATCTGTCATCTCCAAAAATCCCATCACCAAATCGATCATATTCAAGGGCAGCATTGTCAAAAAGATCACCAAAACGCTCATCTGCCCAGCTGGATAAAGAGGAGGAGTTAGGTATAGGTATTATAAGACAAAAACAAAGCCATTGCTCTGATACAGTTCTCATTTCAACTGTCATGCTATTTACACAGAGAAATGCTATTAACCCACACACAACTTCCTGAAATCTTAAGACCTTTCACATGTTTTTCCTTAGCAGGCAGCAAGTGAATTGAAATGACAAAAATTACGCATGTGATATTTGCTTACGTCCATGCTTGTAGTCCTGTCTCTGGTTTAGAAATCATGTTATATTTTTCAGTGTCTTTCAAAACGTTTAACTCCTTCCATTTCCTGCAACACAAACGACTCAAAACTCAGTTTATTATAGAATTTCCTTTGTCTATTTATCGTTTCACATTTTGCTTTATCTAAGACAACCACCCGGATCAAATATACTAATATGATGATAGTCTCACCGTACAGCAGCTAAATACTTGTTGTGGAATGGCTGGCTCTCAGTGTATTCCAAAAGTTTATCCCAGTAAAATGCAAGAACTCCAGAGGCAGTTCTGTGAAACACACAGTCTGTAAGTTACAGAATAACTATTATTAAAAAAACGTATAGCTTAACAGCTCAACATTTTCAACGATTAATATGAGAAAATGAGAGATGTAAATAATAGATTTTCTATCTAAATAAAACACACATACAAAACTTGGGTTTCCATGTTTTATGTGGACTTTCCAGAGAGTTGTCGTGACATAATGAGTTTCATACTGTACAAACTGTACATTTATCCTCCAACCCTACACATCCCAACCGTAAACAGAAACCGTAAACAAATAAAACACACACACAGTCTTGCTGAATGTTCTTACCTCAATGTTATCAGAAACTCATCCTTCTCTGTCTGCTTCTCTAAGGTGGATATTTCCATGGCTTTCTCTTTGACCAGATGTATGGCCATTTGTGCTCTAAAAAGTATTACTGAGAATTAAATGATGACCTACAAAAATCTATATTTGTCACCTGAGTATATTTATTGCATGTGTTACTCTATAGACCTGCATGAAAGAAACAACTTAAAGGGATAGTTCACTTTGAAATGTTGTGTTTTAGCTTACCTCAAGGGCATCCAAGATGTAAAGTAGGTGTCTTTGTTTCCGCAGTAGTGTCAAACCGTTCGTTTATTTAATGACTCAAATGTACACATTGATGGCCTAAGACACAAAACGAGCGTATTGTGAGAAAACGAACAGTATTTATAGCGTTTTTATCTCTTGTAACCACAGCCACAAAGCGCCCGCGCCCTCAGATCACTTGTGGCTGTGGTTACAAGAGGTAAAAACTATATAAATACTGTTTGTTTTCTCACACAAACCGCTCGTTTCGTGTCTTGGGCCATCAATGTGTACTTACATTTACGAGTCATTAAATCATATTTAATTTGGACTGCTCTGTGCATGCTCTTTGAGGTGGTGACCATAGACCTCCATTATATGACTGACAGACAAGAACGGTTTGACCTAAAAATATCAAAATTGAAAATACTGCGGAAACAAAGACACCTACATCTTGGATGCCCTTGAGGTAAGCTAAAACATATCAAAAATTAATTTCAAAGTGAACTATCCCTTTAAATCCCAGACATATCACTGACTGATTTTGTATACTTTGACCGAGCAATGCATGACAAAACAGGTCTTACTCATCAAAAAGAGAATTGAAGTCTATCTTCACAACTTCCAAAGCAACTTTTAGGATTTCAACCACATGAGGCTGTGCCATCCTGTTAAAACAAAGAAAACAATATCCTTTCAGTGTCAACATGAACAATAAGCTGTTGGTAACGCTTTATAATAAGGTCTGCAATACCTTTGTTACAGTATTTTTTAATCTGTCAACATCAGTTAAAAACACAATTGTTCATTGTTAGTACGTGTACATTAAATATGTAAGCAATAAGTAACGAGAGGCTGTGCTGTATCGTGAATAAGTAACGGCTAAAGGGCGTTGTTAGGCACGACGCAAAGCGGAGTTGCAGGAGTGCCTGCAACCCCTTCAGCCGTTACTTATTCACGATACAGCACTTGCCTCGAGTACCTTATTGCTTTTTTAAACCGGTTGCCACACAATATTAAAGTAAAAAACAATGTATTAGTGCAACTTTCTTGAAGTAAAATCACTAAAAGCCTTCCTTCCGCTAGAAAAAATAGTCCCTGAACGTGAACAGCAACAACGTTCCAATGTGTAAAATGCATGAAAGCTCAAATAAAAACAACATAGATCTGCAGTGTTGCGCAGCGATCAATAGAACCGTTGGGTGAAGCGGTCATAGCCGTGTTTTATCGTGAATAAAACACAGCTCTTGACCAATCAGAATCAAGGATTTGAACTAACCGTTTTATAATAACAGATACAACTTTTGAAATGAATAATATAGCAAATGTTCTACGTTAGTCAAAATGTATACATTTAAAGGGGTCATGAACTGGCTTTTTTAATTTTTTATATTGTTGTCTGAGCTCAACTTATGACGTTCTCTTGGTTTTTACATTAAAAAAACATCAAAATGAATAAGTAATAGGCTATTTTTTACCCTAGTTTTGAGCCCAGCTCAAAAACGCTCGGATTTTATGGGTGTCTCGCATTGAAGACTTGGAAGTAAACGCCCACTGCTGTGAGTTGATAACAGTTTTGCATATTATAATGAGTTTCACTCTTGACCCGGTTTGTCATCACGAGGTAGGCCTATGTTATTTAGCTATGCGTGTAATGCGCGAATCGGTGGGCGGGGCTAAACCGGCCACGTTCAAGTAGGCGTTGATCTTCTTCTGGGGGGGGGGTTGGTGTTTTATCCTCTTTGACGTCATAGTTCCCCACTGGTGTCAATAAAAGCTTTTATTGGACTAACAAGGACGTTTTCAGTTCTGAAACCTACAGGATATTCTTACAATATGATGACCTCTTTGATGTCCTCATCACCCCTTTAAAGTTCAGGTGAAGACATTTCAGTATAGAATGTTTTTTCAATTTTAGACAAACATCTTAACACAAATATAATTTATAATTACATCTCACAGCAAGATATTTAGGTCATATACACTGTATATTATTGTATTGTTTTACAATGGGAAAGATTCTGTCATACTTCTTGGACAGAAGGTGACCGAGGAACCCCACGGGATCGCTGTAGATCGGCGGAGCTCCTGGAAGGTAGCGTGACTCCACATGTCTGCATGAAACAAAACTGATGAGCGATTGTATTATCAATGACTGAAAATAAATCTTGAGATGGTTGGTCTGCATGTTAGAGGTGATGGATTTGAAATGTTCAATGGATGCATTTTTATACTTGCTTGATTTCAAATCAAATATTTTCAATCATCTTGCAGGCAATAAAAAAAAAACATGCTTACTTCCAGAGGTCCACCATCGTCTCGTTTTTGATGATCCCTTTAAACATGGCAAATTTTCTGTAGAAAAACAGAGTCATCAGTGTTTTATGACATGAGACCAGTCAAATACTTTTCAATAAATGAATAATCTGAATGGCCTTCATACCCACTATTCTCATGAGCTGTCCACAGGTGAAACATAACGTCTCCATAAAGACAACCCAGTCTTTGAAAAATGCTGTAAAACACACATAAGCAAATAAAGTTATCATTTGACAGTTCAGAAGTAGAAAATATAAGAGTTCCTTAAATATATCACTTTCAGCCTTAGCAGTATTCAATGTTCAAGATCGCTGTATAATTATAAAGACAAGTGCAAAGCTTTTTGTATCAGGTGGAAAAGTTCTACTTACCGCAGCGCCACAATGAAATCATCATGTCCTTTAACTCTTCCCTCAGCACTGATCCTCTCGATCAGCTGTTTCACAGAAATCCACAAGTCTTGCATATCAGTGCTGTACAACACGGGAAACAAGGGTTGTGTTAGGAGGGACTGAATTTACACTTCAGGCTCAGAGAAAAATATGTAAAAACATGGCCCAATTACAGTATAAACTGTTACTGTGAAGAAATATTCTGTATAACATTTTTCACAAGCGGTTTTCTCGTGTTTTAAATTACAACATTGTGTTGAAGAAAACATCTGTAAACTATTTTTTTTATTCTTACAGTGCGTATTAACGGTATATCATCCCATTATTCTAGTTTTTAATTCAGTTGTATTCATATTTCAAATATTTTAGTAATTTTAAGATTTGCTTTTGTCATTTTATTAGTTTATTTAAAAAAAATGTAGGCTTATTTTTTTTTAATCTCTTTTTAGTTTTTATCTAGTTAACTATTTTAGAGCAGCGACAAATAAAGTGCAAATTAGTGGAATTAGCGATAGATGATAATTACACTATAAGTATAGCAACAAAAAGCATTTTCTTTAATTAGTACTAATAGCAATAAATGTTAAATGCTATTTATACTAAGATTTTGTTTTTTGTGTATCATTTAAATATCTCTATTTAGCTTATTTTTTTAATTCATTTTAGTTTTTATTTATTTCTAGTTAATCATTTTAGTGCTTTAACTTTTCAAACATTGCAACATTTCAAGATTTTTGTCAGATTTATATACTATTTTATTTCGAATAACAGAAATGTTTTAATAGTTTTCTTCTAAGCTAACGACAATAATAACCCTGCATACATTTCTGGTATTTACCCTCTTTTGTTGATCTTACTTCTTTCCAAAACCACCAATCCTGCAGCCTTTAAATTGTCCAAGTATTTCAAAAATCCTTCAGCTCCCATTGTGAAGAGTTTGTCTGCCATTGCATAGTCTTCATCTGTTAGGCTCACACTCTCCACACCTACATAAGAAATCAAATCAGAATCAACTAAATTATAATAAGCAATAGCATTCAATGACTGAATACGACCACAGCATATGTTTAAAAAAAAACATTTAAGAGAGCTGTTGTGTCAAATAAGAGATCAAATACCACCGGAATAATTTAATAATATAAGAAAAGAAACACTTACCTTTAGAGAGAAGAACAGTTACGATTAAGATGGCCAGTGACATATTCATATTGCTGTTTCTTTCCCAGAACAAAAAACGAAGAAAATGATCACGTCCACTGTGGACTGTCCGTTAGCGTCAAGAGTCAAAACCTAGAATGAACTTTATCTCCATTGATATGAACTTTCATCTGTGCAAACACCAACTTCATTGCAATCAGTTCCATGTAAACTCTTCTTAAGGTAACAGTCTGTTTACTTGCCTCTTTGAAAGTTTAACATCAGGTTTGGGTCAGGTTGATATTTTGGTAACTTTATTTCGATACTCCACACTGTCAAAATGAAAATGCTTTATCTAATCAATAAAATTGTGGCAACAGATTACAAGCAATATTATTAATTAAATTGAACAAATTAGAACTGAGTGATACTTAATCAAAAAATTCCTTAAAATTTAACCATTTAAAATGAGTAATGTTTAAACCAAAAAACAAAAATATCTGAATAACAGACAGACGTCAAAGAAGAATTATTTTATATTGCCAACATTGAAGATACCTGATGTTAACAAGCAGAATCACTTAAGGAGAAAACCGCATTTTAATACAAACAAGCTTATGCATTTTTTTTACGCAATAAATGCAATCTTTCAATATTAAACTGAATGTAGGCCATGAGGTCAGTGCACTCTGCCTATAATGTAGATCAGTGTGAAAGTCCATGGTTTTGTGTGCTTCTGAGCTAAATTTCTTCAGTCAACATCAGTTTTTAGGGTCAGTAAAAGGCAGTCAATCAGGATGCTTCTTCTCTTTTCCACTAGTGTTAATATTGTTTATTTTTAAACACTGACGCAAGACTGAAGAAACTGGAAAAAGTGGAACAGAGGGCTACTCTATAAGAAAACAAAGGAAATAAATATTTGAATTCTCTTGCTATATTACCACCCCCATTCGAGACACGACCCCACTTGAGTTGATCACCTCCCAATTTACACATCATTCCCTTCACCCATCCCTACCTGAATTCACCCAAAAATCTATGGTTTAATATGAACAATTATCATACAGTATTATACATGTTTGGTATCATTTGAAATGTCTCAGTGTGATGGGTAAAAAGGTCTCATTCCCACAGTAAACCAAAAAGGTAATAAGGTGTGGAGATTTATCTTGTTGCACTCTCAGAAAAAAGGTACAAAAGCTGTCACTGGGCCTGTACCTTTTCAAAAGGTACACTTTTGTTCATTTTAGGTGCTAATATTTACATTTGAGGTGCTAATATGTACATTTTAGGTGCTAATATGTACATTTTAGGTGTTAATATGTACATTTGAGGTGCTAATATTTACATTTTAGGTGCTAATATGTCCATTTCATGAGCTAACATGTCCATTTCATGAGCTAACATGTCCATTTTAGGTGGTAATATGTCAATTTTAGGTGTTAATATGTACATTTTAGGTGCTAATATGTACATTTTAGGTGCTAATGTGTCCATTTCATGAGCTAATATGTACATTTCAGGTGCTAATATGTACATTTAGGTGCTAATATGTCCATTTCATGAGCTAATACGTACATTTCAGGTGCTAATATGTACATTTAGGTGCTAATATGTACCACTAAGGTACCAATATGTAGCCTTTGGATACAAAAGTGTACCTTTTGAAAAGGTACAGCCCCAGTGACAGATTTTGTACCTTTTTTTCTGAGAGTGTGTGGGTACATGTAAATCAACTTCTGTCAGTAAGCCTGGGACGGTAATTAATGGAAATTCGCACTGTTAACTCATGTTTATATTTGAAAATAAGTTTCTGCCTTGGTCTGAGTATTTAGGGAGATGCTGAGTATTTAGGGAGATCTGTAGCTCAAATTAGCCTATTTTATACACTCTATTTTTTACAGTCTATGCATAAAATACATGATGCGGAGTGCATGCATACACTCCGCATCATGTATTTTATGCCTACACTGTAAAAAATTGATTTTATGCTGAAAGACAGTAACGTGCAGACTTACACCTGTTCTATCGGATGCCTCCATTGGGCCGATCCAGACGGGCTTACACTCGAAAAATAGACCTTTTTTTTTTAGATCAATTTGTCTTAAATTTACATAAATTGATGTCACATAAAAGTTATTTTGATAAGGTCAGTGTAACAAAAAAAGTATTCACCAATATATGCCAGTATAAAATCAATTTTAGTTTTATTATCACTATTTCATACTGCAGGGACACACTTTTGATTAGTATTTTTTATTTAATTTGCACTTGTCTATCGGAGACCAGCTAGTATGATAAGTGCACTGTATCAAAGTATTAATTTAAATGTTAGTACATAGTAGTTAAAGACACTTACTATTAAGTGGGAGAGTTACACTTAAGTGCAAATTAACACATGAAAATATAGATCCAAAGGTTGATTAATGTGTTCAGATGTGTTTTTTTTACTCAGTATTTACTAATGTAATGATGGTATTATTTTTTTTTTTTTTTCATTTCAATAACAGCAAGTTACGTACTGTTAATAATACATTGTTGGTATAATCCTATTAACAGCAGCTGCAATTAAATGAAATCAAAAATAAAAAGGGAATTTCATCTCACAATTCTGACTTTTCTTTTTTCAATTGCAAGATATTTTCAGAATTGTGGGACATATACATGCAATTGGAGGAAAATGTCAGAATAGTGAGCTGACTTTTATTCTTGGGACTTTATAACTCACAATAGAAAGTTCATATCTCACAATTCTGACTTTATTTATTAGAATTATTAGTTAATATCTTGCTAATTCTGATTTTATAACTCACAATTGTGAGTTTAGGCTATGCATCACAATTCGGACTTGCAATTCTGGGGAAAAAAAGTCAAAAATTTTAAATTAAAAGTCGCAATTACCGACTTTCGCAATTTAATTAATAATCATTTTTTAGTGGTGGAAACAAGCCCCAATACAATCCTGACATTTAGGAGAGTTTACTCCACTAGTAAATCCCAGACATCATGAATCCACATGTTTGTGCAATGCATTGACCTCTCGAAGGCTCTGTGGGAAAAATAAAAATTGTGAAGATGGAATAAAAATGTATATTTATCTATATGGCTTCTGTTCAAATGCAAATATGGTATGAAAATTATGAATCTTACATAGCAGTTGGATCAATCATTTTCTCAAAGTCATCAACCAGAAAAGTATACTGCTGTAGTCTCTTTACGATTTGATGACTGGCTTGAACAAAGTTCCTTCATGATTCAAAAAACAAACAAAAAATAACTTGTCAAATATAAACTTATTTCAAAAAGATCAAACAAAGCTGAAATCATTCAATCAAAAAGGGGAGTGAAGAGAATACATGTCTCAACATGTCTTCATAAACAAAAAATTCCTAAAATAACACTTGATCTTTCTTGTTCCTCTTACTTTGGTGCTTCTTCAAGCTGCTTTCGGGTAAATGCTTTACTTTTCAACAGCTCATTAATGATGACGCTCTTCTCTTGATTCCATTCACTGTAAAATATAAGTTATACCATTTCTGATTGTTTATTTGAATGCAAAAATCATACACAAGAACATGCTAAATTTCAGCCAACAAAGTGTCTCAGATTTAGGCAGCGTTTTAACCAGTTCTCTTACGAGTGATTCTCTCGTACGCTATGGGAAAACCTCTTTTCTATGAGATATTGAAGCCAAAAATGATCTAATGTAAAACACATTGCGGCAGCATGTAGACATAGGCAAGGTGGCTTGCGTGCCTATTGGTTGTCCTGCGGCAACTGCAGCAGCCTATAGAGAGAGGCCCTTGGTGACGTCAGATCCAATGGGGGCACTTCGTGACCACTGTCACCTCCCGCCAAAGCCGGCGTGGCCTAGGCCTATAAATATAGCTCGATGGGCTGATATAATCTGATTTTTCATCGCTGGATCTGGAGTGAAGAAGCCGCACCGTCTGAGAAAAGCTTTCTGCGGTACGAGCCTTTGCACCTGAAGACGCTAGTCTTAATCTCGCCATCTTTAGCCGACGTTCCTGCTATGCTTTTTGGCGTTTATATCCTTTTACTCTGCCGAGTGTGTGTTCGCCCCTAAAATCCAATAAAGTCAAGGGAGAATCCCATAGAGAGTCAAAGTTGATCCTGCTGCTAGCTCATGGACAGCTAATACTCACTCCGTCTCTGTGATATTCGGAAGGGAATTATTATTTAGATTTCACTCAGCACAGCCACTACAAGACATAGAGGTTGCTCAGTTTTTCCCGAATATCCACACGATTGCAAACGTGACATTGATTGTATACAACAATTCAACAAACGGACGACGAGTAATATTAAGTTATGTTCATTTTAAATAGTATTGTCAGGTTTTTTTTTCACGTTTTTTTTTTTTTAAGTTTAGTTGTGCCTCTGTGATGTTCTGAAGGTATTGCCCCCTAGCAACCGATAGCGTCTCCTACCATCATGGCTGACCGGCTCAGACCCCGCCAAAATCAGCACGTGACTCCTCACTCTCAAAACTGGACATATGAAGAATAAAGTGGATAAAAGTAGCATTCACTTACTTCACTGATTGCTGGAGTTCAGTTTCATCATAACGTCTGTGTGGACATCGTTCATTTCTGATATTCATCAAGAGAAATGAAGGCCAAACTTCGAGGAATGCTCTCCTAATTACGCTATAGCAAACAAATGAAGGTTATGAAGAGGAATATATGGTAACACTTTATTTGAAGGGGTGTACATAAGACTAACATGACACCTTCATAATCATGACATGACACATGTTTTATGCATGTTTGTGACAACTGTCATTAAGTGTCATTCGCTCAGTTGTGACATTTTTAATGCAAATATGACATTGTTTGAGATGTTTTTGTAATGTACACCTTGACATAAACCAATACATCATAACCTTTCAGTGTTTTTGTCATGACAACTTGACATAACTAAGACAACACAACCTGTCATAAACATGACATAGCAGATTAATTATCAAACTTAAGAAACCACCTAGCTTTATTGGTTAACATTACATTAAACTGTCCTGTGGTTGGTTTTGACATTGGCTGTCATGAAGCCATTATAACATTTTAATGACAAATTCAACTAGTACCACTGTAGTTGAGGTCACAAAAAATATTCATGACACAGTGACAGTTATAACAGCCTCATGACAGCCAGTGTCAAAGCCAATCACATGACAGTTTAACTTAATTGTATGTTTTTAACATAAATGTTTTTAATTTTAAATTAATTCAAGTTGTCATGACAAAGACACTGACAGGTTATGATGTTATGCTTTATGTCAAGAAGTCATAACAAAGACATCTTAAACAATTTCATATTTGCATTCAAAATGTCATTATTGAGCGAAAGACACTTACTTCATAAACCCTACTTCATATTCAAGACATACACTACCGGTCAAAAGTTTTAGATCAGTAAGATTTTTTAATGTTTTTAAATTAAGTCTCTTCTGCTCACCAAGGCTGCTTTATTTGATGAAAAAAAAGACAAACAGTAATATTGTGAAATATTATGACAATTTAAAATGACTGTTTTCTATTTTAATATATTTTAAAATGTAATTTGAAAGCTGAATTTTCAACATCATTACTGTTGCTGATTACACATCAGTTTTCAGTGTCACGTGATCCTTCAGAAATCATTCTAATATGCTGATTTTATGCTCAAAAAACATAAATTATTATTTTCAATGTTGAAAACAGTCGTGTACCATTTTGAACCATCAGTCGTGAATTTTTTCCCCCAAAATTCAATGATGAATAGAAAGTTCAAAAGAACAGCATATAATATTTTCTAACATTATAATGTCTTTACTGTAACTTTTGATCAATTTAACTCATCCTTGATGAATAAAAGTATTTTCTAATTTCTTTCCCCCAAAAATCAAAAATCAATTCTTACTGACCCCAAACTTTTGAATGGCAGTGATTAATGTTACAAAAGCTTTCCATTTCAGGTCAATTCTGTTCTTTTGAACTTTCTATTCATCAAATAATCCTGAAATAAAAATGTAAAAAAAACTGTTTTCAACATGGATATTAATCATAAATGTTTCTTGAGCATCATATTATAATAATTTCTGTAGGATCATGTGACACTGAAGACTGAAGTAATGCTGTAAATTCAGCTTTGATCCCAGGAATAAATTACACTTCACTATATATTCACATAGAAAACCGCGGTTTTAAATTTTAATAATATTTCACAGTACTGTTTTTTTAAATCAAATAATTGCAGTCTTGGTGAGCAGAAGAGACTTGTTTTAAAAACATAAAAAAATCTTACCGATCTAAAACTTTTGACCGGTAGTATATGTCAAATCATGGTTATGAAGGTGTCATGTCAGTCTTATGCACACCCCTTCAAGTAAAGTATTACTAAATATATGCATTACATACAGAGCAAAAAGCATTATAAATATATATCAAGAACATACAACTTGTCTTTATTGAAAGGTGATCAAGATAATTTATTCACTGTTTGATTGTTGTTGGTTTTTTTTTTTACTTTCTCTTACCACAAAGGCAGTAATAGTGGATTATCTTTGTAATTGGTTTCCTCCAACATAATTAAGAATCTAGGTACATCCAAAAAGACCCTAATGCCGCTCTCCAAATACGTCTGTCTGCAAGACAGAGAGAAACAAATCAAAACAATGTCTTACTATTTTAAGATTAACATATTACTTCAATATGATATAATTGAACATGAGCCATGGTTAATGTTACTTACCTGTAAGTGGGTGATCTATCACCCCCTTCAAGAACAAGAATTATGTGATTTACTCTGTTCAGAAACCTGTTGATCTCAGTAATACCAAAGCCAACTTCAGAAAGTTTTTCATAAACAGGAAGAGTGTAAACAACAGCGCTTTTGCCAATAGCCCTGAAAAGATGGAGGGATCATCTTTGTTTTACCTTTGATTAGTCATTATTATCAAATCAATTCACACAGATGTTTATGAAGTATATCTACATGTTTCGTGTCATTAAAATCTGAAACAACAGATTAACAACTTTTGAATCACAAACTGTAATTTTCTTAAGCTACTCACAAATCAAATCAAATCAAAAGTATAAGATACATGGTTACACATTCATTAATCATAATCAATTCATTTTATGAAGTATAGATGTCCACTTGCCAGTTAGACTGATTGAATCTGTCCAAACCAAGAGCTTCATTTCCACGACTGTAATATTCCAGTTGCAAGGCGTCAAAGAATTTATCCAAATGAAGTTTAGTCCAACTAGAAACGAAAATTGGAATTACTATTATTATACAGTTACAGTAAAAAGTAAAAATAAATATTCCAGCCCTTGATTTTGATTGTTGGAGCCACGCTCGATGTACACTACTCTACGAGTATACACGTGACCTCGTTACTTAATATTTAAATAAAATTAATAATAAAATCAATAAGTCCTGAGAATATGTATTTTACAATGAATTAAGAACTGTAAACCACAGTATGATTTAGATTTTTAAAGGGAATAAAAGCAGGGCTGTGACTATAGGTGTGCTTAAGGCCGTGTGTCCACCAAAGCGCTTTTCCACGCGCCTGGCGTATGTTTTCAATTGTTTTCAATGGGAGCGCCGTGTTTTTTAAACGCCGTGAGCGTACCGAGGCGCAGAGCGTTCTTTTTCACGTTGAAGCGCCGAGCACCAAGCGTTTTTACTGGTCGCTGGGAGTTGAAAAATGTTCAACTTTGGATAAAACTCAGCGCTCATCACTGTCACATTTTACCCAGCTGTCCAATCACAGTGGAGGAGGGGCGGGACCAAACCACACCAACCAACTGTCACAACATTCAAACTGCTGCATTTATTCCGTATCATAGCAACGAAACGTTTTAACAGAAAAACCGCTATGATACAGAATACCCGCAGCACAGTTTGAATGTTTACAGTTGGTCGGTGTGGGATTAGGAATATGACCAATATGACCAGGATTAGTCCCGCCCCTCCTCCACTGTGATTGGACGGCTGGGTAAAATGTGACAGTGATGAGCGCTGCGTTTTATCCAAAGTTGAACATTTTTCAACTCCCGGCGACCAGTAAAAACGCGGGGCGCTCTGCGCTTCAGCATGAAAAAAACACTCAGCACCTCGGTACGCTCATGGCGTTTAAAAAACGCGCCGCTCCCATTGAAAACAATTGAAAACATACGCCAGGCGCGCGGAAAAACGCTTTGGTGGACAGACGGCCTAATTAAGGTTGGAGCAAAACCCTAATTAAATACAAAGGACCGTGGCACTCCAGGAGGGATAAATGGACATGGAGTATTTAAAAAATATAAATAAAAAAATATATAAAAAAATTGGTTTAAAAAATACATATATATATATATATATATATATAAAATCCTTTTGTGTTCACTTGCAAAAATGTTGCTTCTGTCTCAACAGTATTGTATTCCTCAAAAAAAACTTGACTTTCACTTGCAAAACTTTCGCATCCCCCAGAGAAACTTTGCGTTCACTCGAAAAACCTTTGTGATGGAAAAGAAAAAAAAATAAATAAATTCTCGGGGGAACACAATAGAAGGATCATAATCGTTCAAGTGATTTTAATGATAATTATGAAATAGCTGTAGTTGCCCGAAAGGATGAGAAATGCCAAGGTATAACTATTAATTATGTAGTGGTTTAACTGACATTTGTAATATTCAACATTTTGAGCATGTCTTCCTTACTTCAAAAACCCATGTCTTGTATCCGGGTCTAAAAGCACATGATACTTTTCACTTGCGTTTCTCAACTCAATCAGCTCTGCCCACTGCCTGTAACACACAAAATTCAGGCATTTTTTTAATGGTCATATTCCTTTATATTTATCAACCTGTCAATCAGCAGCATAGTCTTACTTCATAGAATCCAAGTATTTCGCATGGAACGACGGACTTTCAGTGTGTTTCAAAACTTCATCCCAGTAAAAAACAATCAGTCCAGATGCGGTTCTAAAAAAACGCATAAGAGAATTTAGAGATGTCATTAAGTAAAATATTGAAGTTTGAAATTAATATTAACAAAGGTTCTTACCTTAATGATATAAGGAAATCATTCTTCTCTTTTTGCCTTTCCAAAACTGAAATTTCAAAGGCTTTGTTTCTAATGTGATCCAAAACAATCTGCACTCTTTGGGGGAGACAACAAGTGGTTAAAATGACACTTTATGAAATGTAATTATTTTTTGTCATGGGGTTATGTGTGCATTTTAGCTTAACTTAACACTGTTTGGAGGACAATAATATAAAATGGATCCATTTTACTGCATCATTAATCCATAGTTGTTATTTGGTTTAACAGCAATGCTTTAAAACAGCTCTTACTCCTCATGAATTTGGTTCAAATCTATTTTTCCGATGTCCAAAACAATATCCACCCCAGCTTCAAGCATGTTCACCAGCCGGGATCTCACCACCCTTTTAAATGTCAAAATACAGAATGTCACCTTTTAATATGCTATACTTAAAAACTATAAGTAAAATTACTTTGTAGTACAATGCATGTTTTACTACCACCGTGTCAACACTGGATGTGAACGGCGCAATGCGAAGCGCCAAAAGAAAATAGAAACCATTAAAATCAGAGATACTGTCTACACACTGGATGTGGCGTGGCGCAGCATAGCGCGACACAACAAGTTCCCAACAGTAAACTGATGCCTCGTTCAATTTACGACATACTTCATACACCCACGATATTTCTAATAGGAATGATAAATGCATTTGTAATGGTAACTTTTTCGAGATGCAACACGTCAACGGTTGCGTCCGGTGTTGACACGGTGTAATCGTCACAGAATCTCATGGTGATGGGATAAAATTTGAGATTGGAGGAAAAAATATGTCAATGCTTTAGCATTCACTGGCAAAAGTTTTGCATTCCCCAGATAAACTTAGTGTTCGCTCACAAAACTTTAGTCTTCCCTCGTAAAAGTTTTGCGTTCCCTGAGAAACTTTGCGTTCACTCGTAAAACCTTTGGGTTCCCTCGAGAAACTTTTGCATTTCCCGAGAAACTCGGAAAAGAAACTTTGCTTTCGCTGGCAAAACCACCAAATTCCCTCGCAAGACTTTTGCGTTCCTCAAAAATACTTTGTGCTCCCCCCAAGAAACTCAGTATTAGCTCGCAAAACCTTTGCGTTACCTCAAAAAATGTTGCGTTCCCCTGAGAAACTTTGCTTTCGCTCGCAGTACCTTTGCATTGCATCGCAAAACTTTTGCGTTCCCCCAAGAAACTTTGCTTTCGCTCGCAAAACTGTTGACTTCCCTCGCAAAACATTTGCGTTCCCTCGAGAAACTTTTGCGTTCTCCCATTAGAAATTTTTCTTACACTCGCAAAAATTTTGCGTTCCCTGAGAAACTCGCAACACTTTTGAGTTTCCCAAAGAAACTTTGTTTTCTCTGGGAAAAAAAACACCAAATTCCCTTGGAAAACTTTTGCGTTCCCCAAAAAAACGTTGCGCTCCCCCCCGAGAAACTCAGTATTAGCTCGCAAATCCTTCGCGTTCCCTCAAAAGTTTTGCGTTCCCCTGAGAAACTCATTATTCGCTAACAGAACCTTTGCATTCCATGGCAAAACTTTTGCATTACCCCAAGAAACTTTGCTTTCGCTCGCAAAACCTTTGCGTTCCCTCACAAAAGTTTTGCGTTCCCCCAAGAAACTTTGCTTTCGCTCGCAAAATTGTTGCATTCCCTCGTAAAAGATTTGAGTTTCCCCAAGAAACGTTTTGTTCCTTCAAGTCACGTTGCTTTCGCTCACAAAACCTCTGGAAGAGAACCCAAAAGATTTGACATTATTTTTCCTCCTATCTCATAAGTTTTCCTTCACCATGTCTCTTTAGGCGCTCCGTAGAATCTGTGCATAGCTCATTGCTGATAATATTTTAAATACAACATTAAACAAGTTGAAATTAAATTATAGAGAGGTCCTACGCCTTGGCCAGAAGGTAACTGAAGAACTCCATGGGTTTACTGTAGATTGGAGGGGCTCCTGGAAAATAGCATGACTCCAATTCTCTGTAATAAACAAGTCAGATGAATAAATCAATGAAGAGCAAAACAAAAGGTACATGGTGTGGATGGTGGATTTGTAAGGACAGTGCACAATCACATATTGGACAAGTGTTCTCCACTCTCAATGAACTCATGCTTACTTCCAGATCTCCACCATCGTCTCGTTTTTAAAGCTCTGACGGTAGATGTTTAAATACCTGTAGAGCACATTCATAGGTATTATATTGGGATTTAGAGAACTTGTCAGAAGTAAACAAGATCCTTTAGTGTTTTAAGAATGTGTAAATATGGTAAAGCTCTTACGGAAAGAACATTTTGTCAAAAATCTCCTTGAACGATGACGCAAATGTACCAGCAGCCATGAACGGAAAACGTGTCCTGTAAAATAAAGAACAGGCAATATAAATATATTTTTTTTAAATCACCAAAAATCCAACATAAATAAGACAAATTTGTTCTTTATCTACTAATTGTGACCATTTCTAACTATAACCATCACCGCATGAGATTCTAAAAGTCATTCTAATTGTTCTAAGTGAATAGCAGAGTGAGTCTACACCACAACTGTAACAATAGCGGAAGCAGAGGAAAGATATTGGTCTAAATTTTTCTTATTTTGTCGTCTGGAATCTGGGTTTAAACAACAATTAATATCAGTGACATTATCGATTTAACTGGACTGACACTATCAGTGGAGAACAAAATTTGAACTGAACTGAATTGAGCTGGATAATGACACTAATTGAGCTAAATAATGAAACCATTGTCTTCCATAGAGATGATTATAGCTGAATTTAAATGGTTTAATATCTGATGAACTTTGCAACATTGACACTGTTATTGAATTGACTTGAGGAGAACAATAACACTAATTTCTGAAGATCTGCTTTACAGCTGAAATTTAATTGGGTTTAATAATTGATTATCTTTACGTTAGCGCTCTTATTTTCCTGTTTATTCAAAATAAAGTTGCTTTGAGATGATCTTTAGAGTGCTGTATATAAATAAATGTGACTTAAATAAAGGAGTAGTTCACTATTAAAAAACTTTTGCTGATAATTTACTCACCCCCATGTCATCCAAGATGTCCACGTCTTTCTTTCTTCAGTCGAAAAGAAATGAAGGTTTTTGATGAAAACATTCCAGCATTTTTCTCCATATAATGGATTTCAATGGGAACCAAGCGATTCAAAGTCCAAAAGAAAGTTTTAGTGAAAACTGCAAACTGTTCAAAGGGCTTTAAACAATTCCAGAGGGTCTTATCAAGCGAAACGATCACTCATTTAAAAAAAAAAATAACAAAGTTTAAGTTTTATAAATGGTCAAATGGTCGCCTTGCTCTGTTCTGTGATGCGCGTTCATGACTCCCCTCTTCAAACTCGTTCATCAAAATGAACGAATCTTTTTCCGAGTCAATTCGTTCATTTCGTTCGTTGAATGCACCAAACGACATGAAAAACTGAAATATTGCACTGAAACTGTCTTTTGGACATTGAACTGTTTGGTTACAAGTAAAGTGCATTATATGGAGAAAAATCCTGGGATGTTTTCATCAAAAACCTTAATTTCTTTTTCGACTGAAGAAAGAATGACGTGGACATCTTGGATGACCTGGGGGTGAGTAAATTATCAGCAAAAGTTTTTTAAAAGTGAACTACTCCTTTAAATAAATGTATAATAAAGGAGACAAGTAAATATCTTCTGAAGCTTCTTAAGGGCTGTACTAAACAAAACACAAACAATTCACACCAAAGTTTACACCCTCGTTTTGCCTTTTTGAACATCAATGAACGCTTGCACCTTTTGTAATTAAGTATTTCCTTAAGGGTCCTCAGTGTGAAAAGATGGATCCCTAAATCATACAGTTAGTGTTGGATGGGGTTCAAGAAGGTGCAGGACCTTTTCTGTAGGACAGTTTCACTGCTCAGGACAAAGAACTCTATCATAAAACATCCAGGTAACGACACAGTATTAAGAATCATGCTAACTTTTCAATTGGTTCATTTGAGATTTATATTCATGACTTGTGCTTAGAATAAACATAACATTACTATCATTGCATTTAAGACCGTTGAACAGACTTACTTTATAAATAAATCTGACTTATTCTGGCTCCCGCTAGCATTCTCTGTATTTTTCACTGGTTTTGCAAATTCTCTTAATGATTTCACCAATCTTTGGACAGTGATCCTGTAAAAATATAAAAAGGTTATGATCAGGAAGCTGTTGAACCTGCATATCAGTAGCAGACACTTTAAGGTAGCCTACATTATCCACTGCCCGTCTTACCTAGATTTCCTGAACTGATCATCTCTCACTATTTTCTCTGTAACGTTTCTGACTTTGTCCAGGAAGTCTATAAAGACTACAGTCCCAGAGTAGCGGATATGTTCTCTCAAGTCACGATATGATAGTTTAGCACTCTGCACACCTTCTAAACAAAGACAGAATCATTTAATTTTAATCATTCGTTGATATTAATTGCTCAACCACAATAAGAAGGAAAACAACATACCGTAGCAGCAGAGAAATGCAGTTAAACTTACAACAGCCAAAACCTTCATGTTTCCGTCTTGCGCTGAAGGAGAGAAAAAAAGATCTAAGGAGGCTACTATACATGCCAGAAAGGAACGAAAACCAATGGATGTGTACTTTGTACTGAATATTAATGACGACATGAGAGACAAACACTTACGTTTTGATCTGTGAGTCTGTGCACATTAAATATCCTTTACTGTCTGAATCTTGGCTTATATTGGTCAGAACAAATGTGTGTAGGCTACTTGTCAACACCGAGCAGGGCAAAAGGGTAGATGGATCTAAACAAACATTTATCTGTTAATATTTGAGTGTTTTGTCCCCCAGGTTCCATTTCAAAACTGGAAAAAAAGGACCATTTGTTTAGCAGGGACAAAATTGTTTTATTCAGTGGTATTTTAGAATCACTGACATACTAATATTTAATTCGAAGGCAAAGAGCCGAAACGTTTATCTTTATCTCCTGTTTACAATAAAGTTTATTTTAGAGTGCAGACCTTTTTTGCATATTTGGATTGATTTATAGGTCTACCTAGTTAGCTGGGAGAGCGTGATGAGCCGCTTTGAGCATGTTGATTGGACTATTAGTAAAATAAAATAAATAATGTCTGTAGTTTTATTTTTAAAAATTTTTTAGTTTATTTGTTCATTTTTTAAATTATTGTAGTACTTCAACTAAACAAAAATAAGAATTGTCTTGGCAACCAGCCGATTTTTATTAATTTTTTTTTTTTTTTAGTTATAGATTATTTTAGTTTTTTTTTTAGTTTATGTTTTTAGTTATAGTTAATAATGAATCTGGCTGTGCCACCTGTTATATTATTAAGAGAGATAAACTGTACCACAGGAAAATGTAAAAAAAAAAATGGCATTTCAAAATGGAAATATAAAATCAGACCAATTATCATACAGGTTTATGTAGAAAGGATAAATAAGCAAAAATAATTGAAATATAATTTTAATTAAATTAAATTACTATTAATAAATTAAATAACTATTCAATTATTATTATAATAACTTTATAATAAATGTAATAGTTTTTGACTCTCCCCCTCCAAATTTAAAATGACCTTGCCCACAAATCCACCATTACGAAATAATAAATGTTATAAATGTTCGGATGAGTCAAAATAAATAAAAATCCAAATTAACTATTTGCAACATTTTTAACGGGTAAAATCAAGTTAAAGTTCATTAAAGGCAGAACAAAAGCCATTTTTTATTTAGTATAGCAAGCTGTAATGCAGTAATCGGGATCAATTATGTTTTCATGCCAAAAAAAAAAAAAAAAAATTCAAGAACGTACTTAGTTCAAATATCTTTGCATCTTTATTACGTACAGAACATCATAAATAAAAAAAAAGTGCGTAGAAAAATTTAACAGATTTAGAAATTCTTGTATACAACTATACACAAAGTTTCACTTTTGAGTCGGATCACGTTCAGTGATGGAATCAAGCCTCAGTCTTCATTTTTAATAAGCACACTTCAATTCTGTACAAAAGCACGAGGAAAGAGGGATCTGGAAATTCTCTGGAAAAACAAACAAAAGAAAACAAACAACCCCTACAGTCAAGTTGCATAAAATCAAAGCTATTTCGGGATGACCCCAGCATTATTTTTACTATTGTTTGCACTGTAACTTCACTAGCCGTCACTGGTTTACTGAGCTACTGAGGTAGTCAAACAAAATGGACGTGAGAGTCGGCCTAAACGTGCTGCGTGAGGAAAGGAACAAACACATGGCTATTAGAAGCAAGTCGGCCGTTTCAAGCTAAACCCGCCATTCATGAGTATGTATATTTCTGTCAATGCTTGTGCATGTTTTGATCAGGATGGGAGTATTTTTTGAACATTTAACACTGCACAAGTAATCCTAATATTACATAAACAAAGAGAGAACCTTAAGATATAAAAGCACATAAAAACAGTGGGTTCTTAAAATCAGTGTGTCAAAAATTTGGGCTTTAGGTGAAGTCTCATGAAGAAAAGTAATCTGTACATGACCCAGAATGCTGCGAAACTGTCTGTACATGCATTCAGAGAAAAGGTACTCTATCTTAAATTAATGTGGCAGACGAGGGAATTTGCGAAAGGGAAAAAGCATGTTCTAAGTGATGCATTCATTTGCACCCATGTAAAAAAAAAAACACTGAAATATACAAATGTAAATGCTCCTGTTTACAAACGATGTTGTGTAGCAGGATTGATCATAGTTCACCAAAATGTACATCTGTCCAGGAAAATATGTACAGTGCCAACATTTCTGGGGTGGGGGAGAAGCAAAGATTATTAAGGTGCTATTGAGGACGACCCATCACAGGAACTCCTCTGATTCAGTAGCAAAAATAATCACACCCTTTGTAACTTCAGGGTATCTTCCACAATGAAAACCTCTGTACATTAGTTCTGACAGCTAAAGGATTCTTCCAGAAAAGATCTACTGTATTACCAGTGGCAAGAAAGGCATGCCGGGGAAAAGTAGCATAAGGAGAGGTGAAGTCGTTAAGTAAAGGGTATTCGTTTGAGGTCACAAATTTTAATTGTTAAATCAAAGCAATCAGGACTTTCCAGGTTGTCGAATGTTGGGGTAGGAAATATAGCTCATACGAGGTAACCAATAAAGACATGAGTGGTGGTCTAAAACGCTACACAACTGGCCAATCAATATCACTATGGTGTATCCTCCAGCTCCATACCCTCAAGCACCTGTTCCTTCAAAAATAGCCACCCATACCAAAATATCCCCTCACAAACCTCCTATTTTCACCCATGTGCCAGAGAAAACCACGGTGACTTCAGTTCAGGAAGCGTCGGCAGCGCCGGGCCCCACAATTACAGTGCAATTTGTTGTTTGCATCTTCAATGGGGAACTTGTAGTCGTAGGTGAGCTCCTCTCCACGGTAAATCTTCCGCAGGGCGAAAATAACGATGTGCTTCTGGCTCTCCACGTTGATGACTCTCGAGTAACAGTTAGGGTCGCAGGAGTGGTTGATAAACCGGGCCGCGTTTCCATGCATGGTGGCATCCACCACATCGAAGTCATCAATGCGAAACATGTAGCAGCCGATGCCCTTTGAGGAGACAGAGGGAGGAAATAGACAGTTAGAGAGTTAGGAAAGAAACATTTATATGAGATAAGCCTGGTGACAACGAATAAACTGATATTTTTAAATCACATTTACCTTGCCGTCATAGTATTTCTCCCTTTTGTCTGTGAGAACTGAGCGGATGACATTTCCAGCATACTCGATCACCATCTCCCCAGCCTCAATGTTCCTCTTGCAGAAAAGACCACGACCATGTATAGCAGATCTATCATGGAGAGGAAAACGTGGTTACTTTTCATCTAGTGTTGATTTCGTCAACAAAATCTATGATGGAAAAATGTTCGCCGACGTCCTTTCTTCCATGACTGAAGTGACTAAATCTCTTTTTGTTTTGTCGAAAGAAATACAAAATATTACAGACTCTTTTTATCAAGTGTCTTGGCTTGCCAGATATCATCTTAAATCCCCCAATTAGAGCCTTTCTCTTAAAGTCGGCAAGAAATTGAATTAGACAAATCTTCTTTTTAGATGTAATATTGTAGTGTTCATTGTAAACGATTTATCTGTGCACTTCATTGTTTTTTTTAAAATTCATGTACCCTTATAATATTTAATCAAATACAAATCCCTCCCCCGTCGAAACAGCCTCTTCTATTTCAGTCAGGTGGAATGGCGAAAGGGTGCGGCCAGATCCGATGAGGGTGAGGCTATTGGTGCACCGCCTCTCAGAGAATCACATTCAAATCCATTTTGTTTGCAACGCCCAACATCCAAGAATCCAATCAATTTCCGAAGGACGAAATCAAGCCATGCCCTACATTTTCTAATTTCAGAAGCCGTTTCACTCAGATATACGTCACGACAAGGAAAAAATGACTTTAAAGGTATACTCCACTTTTTTTGGAAATAGGCTCATTTTACAACTACCCCAGAGTTAAACAGTTGACTTGCTACTGTTTTCAAATCCATTCAGCTGATTTTCTGATATTTAGAAGAATATCAGTAACCAGACAGTTTATTCTTCTAAATATCAGAAAATCGGCTGAATGGATTTGAAAACAGTAGAAACTCAACTGTTTAACTCTGAGGGAGTTGTAAAATGAGCCTATTTCCAAAAAAAGTGGAGTATCCCTTTAAAAGGTTACATTTTCTGCCTGGTGTTTTACTTAATCCTCTCAATCTGGCAACCAAGCGCACGGTAGACTTTCTACACTGAGAATGAAGTCGATCTTCATTAAGATATTGTGCTTAAATTAAATGAAAAAACTAATTTCTCACATGACCACAATCATTGTGATTATAATTTTGAGCAAAATAACCAGGATTATCAATTTAATGACAAAATTGTGACAGTTTTCATTGACTAAAACTTTACAAAAAAAAAAAAAAAACAGGACAAGGTTGACTTAATATGATAAAAACTAAAAAAGTACATTTGACACAGGACTAAGACTAAATAAAAAACAGCTTATTGGCTTATGATTTGTAATTAGAAATTTTACACGGCTAGCTTTCGTGCTGTATCACTGTGGATGGAATTACCTGTAAACTCCCACAGCTTCTTTGGAGGTTCTTTCCAAGTGTCTGAACCTCATAGCCACTGGCAACTCCGTACTTGTGGCTCTTCTAAAGGGAAGTTGAAATGCAAGAATGAATATAAATACTCTTGAGATTTATACATTCATACACACACTGCCGTTCAAAAGTTTGGGTCAGTACGATTTTTGTTAATGTCTCTGAAAGAAGTCTCTTATGAAGTAAAGAGATTTATGTTACAAAAGACTTTTATTTCAAATACATTCTATTCTTTTGAACTTTTAATTAAGAAAGAATCCAGAAAAAAAAATAATTATACTAATTGAGCTGAAAATCAGCCTATTAGAATGATTTCTAAAGGATAAAGTGACACTGAAGTCTGGACAAATTATGTAAAACAATTAGTTTAAATTTGAATAATATTTCAGAATAGTTTCGTTTATAATAACCAAATAAATGCAGCCTTCAAAAAACATCTTAAAGCGGAAGTGTATTATGTTGCTATAGTGTCTAACCGGCTGGATTTGAGCATAACATCATCCTCTTCATCATCACATGGCCTAGACTCAGGAAGCTGCCGATGTTGCGACGCCAGGAAATTAAACATATCAAAGGTAGATTTTCTGGAGAGTGAAAAAAAAAGGTCATTTTTGTTTTCCAAACATGAAAATGAACAAATGAAGTAAGTCAATATGTGACAACGGCTACGCGAGTTCAGATAGTCTTTACTGATACTTACCGTTCATAGACCTCTGCGCGGGCACAGCCACTGGGGTTGATGGGGAGCACCTCTTCTGGTACTTCATGCTGGTGGAAACGGAAACGGTGTTTCTGGCAAAGGGAAGCACCCTGCAACTGCTCCAGCAGGAAGAGCACAGCATCGTGGAGGACACCCAGCACCCTGGCACCGCTGACCCTGCTGATGGGAAATTGCTCCAACCGACAGCCTATCCGTGCCTCCTGGACACCATCCATTACTGCCTTCCACGCCACTGAAGAAACACAGCGGAGGAAACATATTATTTTGTGCCCAAGTATTAAAGGAAGAAACCCAATTGCTTTTTTCATAGTACCAGTACAAGATTTCTCAAAACTGACCATCCATGCTGTCGGCTTCTATGCTGAAACCATCCTCACTGGTAATTTGGAAACGCAGGTGGGGCTGATACAGACTGCCATATTTATCCTGCTTGCCAGGTGATGGGGAGTCCTCATCTGAACTCCATCCTGAAACAATTACACATGCAGTGAACTTTTCATGGAGCTATTCATCAAATTAGTGTGAGCAACTAAAACACAAATCCATATTTCATATTAACCTGCATACGGGGCCCAGTCAGAGGAATCACCGTGTTTTGAGCTCATACATTGAGATTTACCACCGTCTCGTGTCTCATTTTCCTGCGCCGCAGTGGGCTCCAAATTATTTGGAGTAATTCTAAAAAGAAGAAAAAGAAAATATAGCGATTTTCTGGTATAAAATATGACTAAATGTGATATTTAATTCTCATTACTGACCTCTCTAGTTCAGCAACCTTGGATTCATCAATCTTCTTCTGGTCAAGAGATTCAGGTTCGTCCAAGTCGAGCACATCCTTTACACTAGGGGCCTTTATTCTAACCCGATTTGATCTAAAAATGTGAAAAATAACGATTAATATTACATGAGGAAAATAAAAATAAATGAACAGATGTTCAATATCAGATTGGGTTTATGATCAGGTCCACCCTTCATAGATGTTATTCAAATGTAATGCAGAAAAACAGAAAATCTAACTTTCACAACATTTACTATATCCTTTTTATGGCACAAAGTGATGCATCTGATGTACCGTGTTCATGCTAACAAACAGGAAATTCCCCTCCCATGCTAGGTCTCCAAACCTAGACCAACGATTAGATCATCCAGACCAATTCGATCAAATATTCATCCCTACCTGCTGTGGTCGTCCTGTGAACAAGGATCAATTTGATCCAAGAAGTCTGTCCTGCATCTTTTCACACCAATTCGATCAGTTAATGAAGACACTCTCTTGATCTTGACTGGAGGTCTGGAGTGGGACAAGATGTTGGGTTGAGTTCGAAGACGACACACAGAAGATGATTCCTTCGATTCAGGAGAAAGCTGCTTATCAAGGTGGGGCCGAGAAGGTTTTGTGCTGTTGGGATTTGCAACTTCGCGGTGACTTGCCATTGCTTTGTCGATAATGGCCTGGGCCACCATTTCCTTCCGCCCACCTTCAGAAGTCAAGTCAGCTTTTTCTTTCGGCGGACTAATAGTGTGCAATTGGCTTCCAGGATTACTCTGAGGAATCCTCCTGATAAGCACCTGGGTTGACGGTGCTGCTCCATTGCTGCTGCTGTAAGAGATGATGCGCGTTGGTGTGGTTTTGGCGAGACTAGTCTGAAGCTGCGGCACCGGTATCACCGTAACCTTAGGCACGGGCCGTTGGAGAACGTTCCTACTGTGGATTAGCTTTGCAATCTGGCTGATTTGGGTATACGAGGGGGAATTAGCACTAGGTACTTGGTAGGTATTAGTCTGTGGGTTTTTCACTAGAATCTGTCCAGCACGGTTGACCAGAAGAACCTGAGGTGTAGATGGTGTACCGGGCAAACACTGGAGCAGAGACTGTCCTGTCACTTGTTTTGGGGTGGTAATGCGTATGGCGATCGCACGACCCTTTGTGGCTTCCTTCGGCAGAGCTCCGAAACCATTTATCACAGCCGGGGCAGGAGCAAGAAGAGTTCCTTGCTGCGCAATGGAGAAGGTGGGAGAAGATGAGACAACACTGACGGGCATGGAGAGTGCCAGAGAGGTGGCAGTAGGTAGGGCCATCTGGAAAGTTTTGGGTTGGGATCCAGGTTGAATAGTCACATAACGTCTTTTTGTGTGCATAGCTGGTGCAACAATTGTTCTAGTACCACTCATTGGCATGGCTGCTGGTAGATTCTCAACAGGCAACAAACCTCTCCTTAAAACGGAGTCATCCTTGTTTATAGGTGAGGAATCGCTTGTCGCCTCAGGACCAGCAGCATTTTCTGTCAAGTCCAAAACTCTGCCGTCAACAGCAGATATAAAATTACCACTGGCGTCGTCCAAGAACACCTCTTGCGAGCTTTCTGTTGATTCATTCTCCATCAAGACTACTTCTTGGCTCGTCACAAGATCACCGCCTTTGTAAATGATGGGGGTTGTTTCTTTCAATCCTTCTGTGAAGGATCCTTCCTGTTGATTGGATATGTCAGCGCCAACGTCAACAACCAATCCGCTCTCTTGTAAAGTACTTACTTCCTGTTCTTCACAAACCTGGTCCATGTTTTGAGTCTCCGACTGAGCATTCTGATCAACAGAATCTGCTGTATGTGGATTTGCAATCGATGTTTGTGTGCAAACTAGCTGCTCTTCGCCAAGCGTTCTGTCCTTGTTTGGACTAGTGCGTTTTAATGGCTCAGTATCCTGACTACAAAAACTACTCCCTATTTCCTGAGTATCATCATCTGTGTTGGCTTCACCTGTATCGCTCTCTGAGTCATTGTCAGCTCCATCCAGCTGCGAGATGGACCCTGAGTTAGAAAGGACAGCAAGACCTGCCTGTGTAGAGTCTTTGGCAGGCTCACGGACCACAACGGTGCGAGAGAAATTCAGATAATGGTGAGCAACATCATCATCTGTTTCCATCTGCATCTCTGAAGTCACAGGCGCTGACAGATCGTTCCTGCCCGTGATGTATTTGCAGGCTCCTTCTTCCGCATCTGCCTCACTACCTTGAGGGTCACAATCCAGAGCCACATTTTCATTGAGCAAAGCCTCATCAAATTCAAGCTTTGCGTTCAATACTGAGGCCAAAGCCACATCCGTGTCTGGATCAAAGTGCGCAGAAAGCAGCTCATGATCCGACTTGTCAGATGTGGAGGGAATTCTGTGGCTTGGCGCACCTGCAGCCTCCTCTGGCTCTGACAAGGCAAAGAACTCCTGATCCACCTCGTCAGTTTTATGTGTTGTGGTTGTGAAAGGCTGTTGAAGTCGCGAGGAGTGGCGGACAGATGAAGGTGCGGTCGAAGAGGGACTTCGGAGAGCTGCTTGTGGCGGAGAGGGTCCTGAGGTGACGCTAGATGGAGATAATGAAGAAGGCCTCCCTCTTCGTCGAGGTGAAGTGGTGCTCATGAGGTTCTCGGTTGCACCAAGTGGTGAGACAGGGGGGCTAAATGAAAGTGACCTAGGATGAATCAAGCTCCCTGATCGCAGAGCTATCGGGCCCGAAAGTACTACAGGGGGAGGAGAGGCGTTTCGGCTACGTGTGGAAAGTCTCCTCGTTGCACGCCGTGTCTCATCAAGGTCACTGATGGTCAAAATGTGATGGGATGTGGAAACAGCATTTCCTGAGATGTTAATAAAACAAGAAAAGATACAGAGAAAATTATACAGAGTGTTGTTTTACATTTGATTACTTTCTGTTGATAAAGACTTTGTTACTTTTTTTTCTCTCTATTATTTATTAAGCTCTAAGGTGTTCCTAAACACCTCTAAGAGAGGGAATGGAATGTTGCACATGTCGCTTGCCAATAAATCACTGTCAGTTCATACTTTCTCATCTCTTAAATATATTCATTCGATTCACGTGGATTTGTGATGGCTAAGGGTTGAGTAAATGACTGATTTTTCATTTTTTTTCATCAGATTGGAATTTTATGTAATTTGATTTATTTGTTTAATAAATTATAAGAGAACTTGAAAATGATGGAAGAATCGTACCTGGGGAAGGTAATGGTCTGGACATTCCTCCTGCTGGTCTCCTGTTGTGTGTCTTACTTGCGACCCCTGAGTCCTGTTTAGACTTGGAGGGGGTATTGGGAGGAAGCTCAGGTGAAAAAGACTCGCTGTCTGTGTCATCCTTATCTACGAGACAGAAATGTGATTTTAAAAAATTAACACAAAGTACAAAAGATTTTACACCATGCTTGCCACCAAAAACCTGTACGGGCTCTAAATTAAATGCTTCAATGTTAAAATAAAAATAATAATACGCATGTAGATAGATATACTTAAACACACACCATTGTGAACTTTTGGGCTGTGTACAATTGTGTGATTTTCTCCCTGGTCCACCAAGAAACAAGGAGTTTTGCACCGCGTTGAAGGTCGCACCTCTGTCACTTTACAAGTGTACCGGCATCGCCTGCGAGGGTCAACAGTGCTCCAATACCATCTAGAACATCTGAGACCAGATCAAACTATGAGTACAGATTACTATAGAAAAAGATCATTCAACTGGGAACAGCTATTGCTTCTTAAAATAAACATTCATGGAGGGTGAATGTGCTGAATCTGAAGCTGATACTAGTTTACTATTAACAATCAAAGGTCTGCTAAACTCCTTAATGGTTTTTTAATAATTTTTTAGACAATAATTGTACTACAAAAGGAATTACGTGACTAATGCTTAGATCATCACCAGTATCAAATTAAAAGAATTATCAAATGAAAGCTGAGTGATTTTAAAACTATTACTTACTGGTAACCAACTGGATACAATTTTCCAGAATTTGAAGAGAGCTCCGTCAGAACACCAAGTTTTTGAATGTGTAGAGACCCTGCATGGGTACATAATGAAAAATGTTGAATTCTCTCTTATTTTTAAACACACACACACAAAAAATGACCGGCTTACTCACCAATCATCACATTTACAGACTCTGGCTCCAAGCCTGTAAGAAACTTCCTACGCAGACTGATTCCATCAAAATCAACATAGACCCTTCTGAGAACTTCAAACCCATTGCCTTGTTCAATCTACAAAAAGAAAAGCTTGTTTACATTCTTCTGACTTCAATTATACAGTAACTGTAAAACATTATCAGTTTTGCTAAACATACAAACCTTGTTGTCTATGAGATCACGGTGTTTGTAACAGTAAACCTTCTTATCACACTGGAAGACACAGTTGCTGGCACGAGCACACATGAAGTGGTAGTTACTCTGACACGAGGTGAGACAACAACCCACAGTCGCCCCTGTTTGGCCACAACTTTCACAGCGCTGAAAAAAAAAATGGTATATTTAATAATATTCCTACATTTTATTCTACATACTGTATGCACTATTCTTTATCAGTCGATACTTACCATGAAGCGGCCCCTGGCGACGGCACTGTGAACATGCAGTAAAGCTCCTTTGACGTCCTGCACTTCCGCCGACCACATGCAGCAGTTCACATGAGCCCATTCATTCTGTCCGATATTCAGCAGCCTACCAGCATCCTACACATACAATACAACTCAACTGAGTCCAACAAAATACTCATCCCAGAACACAGAACTGCTCAAGGTTTCACCTACATTCGGTTTGGCATCTCCATGTTGCTGACAGAGGGAGCACTGTCTTTCATCCATGAAAGACTGAGAGTTCACATTCTGTAGATCTGTGGTCCATGGACAAAAATTAACAAAACAAGATACAAACAAGATGAAAGCATGAGCCATTAATATAAAAACACAATGCGCTTACCTTGAGATTTTGAGTGAGAGTTTTCTGGGTTCTGCTCTTTGAGCCATTGTGCATAACTGTGTTCATTGCTGGGAGGAACTACAGCTTCATGAAGCATACCACTATGAAACAAAAGGGGCAAAATGAACCTCCACTCAAGGGGACCTCAAGACAACGTAAAATAAGACAAAACAAAATGAGACATTAAAATAAGAAAATTAAAAAAAAACCTCTTCTTATTATTTGGTTGTTTATAACAAATTGTAAGGGAAATTTTAAACTGAATATTAACCTAACCATGGTTTATTAGTTGACCTCATTTATCTGCTAAATCTGAGACAATGCACCAAGACATTCTGTACTTCAGATGAATGTATGTGTGTCAAACACCTGATTGTGTGTATAAATAACAAATACGAGAAATGGAACCAGACAGATGACTAAATTCGAACATGACGTCTATGAAGTAATCATTTAAAGAAAGTCTCCTCTACCTAGTAACAGAAGAGGCAGTAAACCAATCATATTATCTTTCATTTTATCTTATTTTTTATGTATCTTTTCTTTTTGAACATATCCTTGTGTGTTTTATAAACATAGATGTTTTCTTGTTTTAGACAGAGATGATTTATACAATAGATGTGCCTTTTCAGTAAATGCTGTGTCAGGGAAATTGCAAATAGGACCGACAGGCCAGGTCAAAAGGACATAAAATTCTGCCCGGTAACAATAACTAACTTAGGGTGCGTTAGGCACAAGACAATGAGCGAGACATGTGTGATTATGGGGAGCTGAAACTAAGAGGAGGGGGTACATTTTGGAGGGTGATCTTTTGTATATAAACTCCTTAAAATGGGAAGCTGTTTGCCCTTCTAATATCAGACCCCGTCTGTGTGGGAACTGCCTTTCTTGGAAGAAATTAACATGTATACTTATGACTTTCGAGATCTTCATTGTACTTTAATTATTATTTAAGAACTAGGTACAAAAATGTCCATAACACAAATGTACATCATTTTCGGGGTAAAAATTTACTTAAAGGAATATGAATCATAAATATAAGTGCTGTAGCAAAAATTCATGCTTAATATTTCAGTTAGGAAACCCAACAGAACAACTGTCTAATAAACTAATACTAAGTGGTAAACACATTTTTGTTGGTTACAATCTGAATGATGACTCAAGTTATTTTCGCTGGTAATAGACAATCTACAAAGCAACAATTTGTGTAACCCGAAATACTTTAATGTTTTAAAAATAAGAAGAACTATGTTCATACCGTGGAAATTCTTGCATATGAGAGTTCCATGTTTTGGGGTCCTGACTGTTGAACCAGCTAAATACTTGTTCTACTAGCTGCAAAGACAGAACAAAGACAGTCTGCAAATAGCACTCATAATAATAACAGTAACAGCTGAACTGAACACCAGCAGCTATTGTAGACCTGAAAAAAGAAAACATTACCTTTATGTAATACAACTTGGCTTGGCTTGTAGGCCTTTGCTGCACTGGAAGATATTCTTCTTTTCTGAGCCTTTCCACCAACACCATCACCACATCCTCATGAAATGCTTTCTGAAAGGACAGAGTAAACAGCTAGTTACAGTTTTATACCTATTTAACTGATTCCAAATCTCTTAACAGTGATTTTCAACTTAAATATTTTGGTAGACTAATTCAATGGTTCTTCTGCAAATGCATAGGAAAGATTTAGACTGAATGTAAATTATACATAGTATTGGATTATTAAGGATATAGAAAGTTCGTTTCCACACAATTATTCTTGAAAAACCAATTTATGTGTCAACTTGTTTCACATCTATAAAAGATCTCACCAGTGAAGTGTACAGGTCATTCTCCAGCTTCTTCTCTATAGGATGTAAACAGCAGCCTGACTGTTTCTTTACAACCTCAAAATCTGGACAGGCCTCACACTGTTCAGATACACACAAAACACATTTGATTCTCCAAGACACTACAGGAGGGTGAACAGATAAATCATTCAAACTAAATCTTAAAGGGGACATATTCTCCGCACACAGACTGCTGAAAACCTCACCTGCGCACATACAAGGAGGTGACTCATGTTCGGAGAGTTCCTCAATCCATCCATGATCTTCTCTAGACCGTTCCTCAAAACCACCTGCACGACGTCCTGCCAGCCGCTGCGGAATTTTTTACTGCAGGGAGCACAGGAAAACACCAGGCTCTTCCCCCGCAGACGACAAAGGATCTCGTACAGATCATCTGAAGATGAAAAACACAGGAAGGAAATACAGGACAGAGTTCTGTGTGTGGGATCAGCAAGGCATTGAAAATGGATCTCACCTGTGAGCCCCTCACATTTGGGATGGACCCAGTGTGCACATCGGGCACATTGCATCATGCTGCTGTCAAACTCATGTTCCTCAAAGCACTTCAGACACACAGTGCAGAAGTTCCCTGAGAAAACACTCAACAAATTACAACAATGCAAAATTCTTAAGACAAATCACATAAAACCAAAATACATTTTAAATATAAACAATTTGCAATAATAATATTAATGTTATTATTATTACTACATTAACTGAATTTAAAAAATAAAATGAAAATAACCAATAGAAATCACATTAATTAATTATGAGTTTGCTGAAAGGATGACTTGGCCAAAAAAAATATGCAGGGACAGATGGATTAGATCAAACATTCATTCCTATATAGTCTGAATCTTCAGACTGAACTAGAATCTGACTAGACGTTTGCATTGTCAAACCTTTGCTATGGAGTTTGCTACAGTCGGGGCAGAGGTCCAGCTCACTGTTCCAGGACAAGTCCGAGGACTTCCCAGGAGTCACACCGCAGCTCTTACACCTGATACACAGCATACAAATCTGCAAAGAAACAAAGCAAACTTTATTGACGGACTTATCACTGTTTGAATAATTAAAATGCAATGTCTGACAAACTAGGCGAAAATTAGAATGATGATTTTAGGACATTACCCTATGGCAGGGAGATAACTCACCCAAGAGGTGTTCATTTTTACAGATTTGGGATATGTGGGTCCTAAACAGGATGGATGGTAGCAGTACATGCATCTCTTGCACTGCAAAACTGGCTAAATGAGGAAGAACAAAATTTAATTTGTTGATTTCAATGTACGTTTACAATATTTTTCTCTTCTGCAACATGAAAACTGTATGGCTGATTAATTAGAACAGTAACAAGAACACACTTCCATGACTATTCTTTATTAGTACTAAATTAAAAGCGTAATGCACCTTTGCTTGCTTGCTCTTGCGGCCACAAACATGGCAGAACTTGCAGCGTCTGCAGCACCAGTTCTCCTTGTTCTCCTCCTTTGGGCAGTCGTCTGGTGACAGGCAGAAACGATGAAAAGGCTCACAGCACATCTGACAGTAGATCATCTGGTAAAAAAAGATCAACCAAATTGAAAATTAGATAAGGGCCAACTTTTATTCTGCAAATAATGAAATTTTGATGATGATTCTTTGATATTTAGTGATGTATTGAGAGCTGGATCTTACATCATGTTGGCCTTTGCTGGCACAGAGCAGACACACAGACTGGGGCATGATGGGAACTGAAGTGAGAATACTCAATCCCCCCATCAACCACACATTCTGGATGTTACAGTCTTCCTGCATAAATTAACAATAAAATGTTGTTAAATTAAAGAGGCAGCAAAATAAAAACGTTTGAGATCCACTTTTGGGAATTAAAAACAGCCTTAAAAACAGACCTTTTAACACCTTTTTAAAAACTTTTTTGTGTGTCTATTATCTTTCACGAATAAATTGTCCACCACACGACTAGTAAATGTGCGCTAATAAAAGCAGATCGGGTCAATTTTGATTTGATGATGACTTTAAATATCACCCCAAAACTACAAATTTAACCATTTAAATTTTACATAATTTACAAATATTTTAAATAACTTACCATTAGGATTTTTTTTTTGTTGTTGCGATAATTTAAAAGGTACATAAAACAAAATATATATATATGTGTGTGTGTGTGTGTACAAGGGGTGTAACGATACACGTATTCATATTGAACCGTTCGGTACGAGGCTTACGGCTCGGTTTTCGTTACGCATTTTTGAACCGAACGGTTTGTTGGACCATTTTTCCTTCAGACCAAAATTTTGTTATTTCAAATGTAGGTGCGTAGGTGCGATGATGTTCTCTTATAATGTAAGAGAAGCTGGCGTGACTACAACATTGCCCAACATCAAATGGCAAATGTAAAGTAAGCGGAACGAAGCTGAGCTACTCGTTATTGTGTGGTTGACAGACCGTCTATGAGTTTGGACCAATGCAGCTAGGGCTGCACAATTAATCGAATTTGTAATCGCGTTTACAATTATGGATGCCACAATTATGTAATCATTCAAAGGCACAATGTGTTTTTTATTTACAGCTTATCTTAAGGGTTTTTTCCCTTAATTTTAGTGAGTGTTACTATGCTATTAGCACTAAAGCAACACTATCGTTTACTTAAAATAATGTTTCCAAAATCTTATCAGTGGTTCATCAAGTCGTAAGAGGGTGAAAGGCACTTCTGCCGTCGCCTGATGGGGTCTGTATCACTTTTACTGGCACTACGTAACTTCGGGGTTCGGGTAGGAACCCGACCACAAAAAGAACTACAAAATTCGACTGCTTTACATCAAGCACTACAATAGTCATTATTTCGTTTTTCTTCATTTCTGATGTCGCAATACATCATCCTTTCATGAAATCGTGCAACATACTCTACCTTGTCTGTGGACATTGTTCATTCAAAAGCCGCTGCTGGATAAACAGTGAGCGTGCATGCGACGGTAGGCTAAATTATTTACGACAGCGGCAATGGACAATTTCGTTTCCAACCAGTAGGGCGACCGAAGAGGAAAAGTTACTTGGTGTTACTTTAAACAAAGCATTGAAAGTTTTTCAGGAGTTTTCAGCCGTTTTATTTTGATATAACAATTTGCATGCAGCTTTTCAAAACATCATTCAATGTAAAATTGTGATAATCGTAATTAATAAACGCAATTATAATTTCAAGGTAATAATCGACAATTACGATTTTTGTCATAATCGTGCAGCCCTTAATGCAGCGTGAGCTGATCTAAATCAAGTAGCACTTTTACTACACAGCCAAATCCAGTAAAGAAAGCATTTGAATTTGCCACTGAAGTAATAACATCGCTGCAAGATTTAGTGAGAAACATTCACATTTCTCCATTATTAACGGATTAAACCATGCTGACGTGGAAACCAGGGAGAAACATTGTGGCATGAATGAACTATCCAGTGTCCACAGATCAGCAACATTAACCATGGATTTACTGTAGTAACACTACTAAGTGTAACCATGGAAGTTTGGCAGGAATAGTAGGCTAAAATGCTTTCAAGTATATTCATCTAAAACACCCCCAAAAAACAGAGCTTTTGGTTTCATAGAAAACTCTCAGCTCTGACCTTGAAGTCCACGCGAATCTTGTTCACCGTCCTCTGTGACAACTTGCCTCTCTGGGTGCAGCCATTGGCCAGAGGAGTCAGGACACTAGAAGGCGTGTGCTCCACCGAACTCTGAGAATGAGTAAGAGAGGAGCAATGAAAAAAAGCTTGCTCCTCTTCAACCACCTCGCACATCACTTTCTGTGACTTTGTGGTGTTCGGGATTGCTACGCCCAACAAGGCTGCTTGCACAACACTGGCCGGTAGCCTTTCCAGCCGCAGCAGCAGCTTGCGCTCAGGCTTGAGGGAGGGACTTTCTGTGGGGGTGAAGGGATGGTGGGGTGGTGCTGAAGGGTCCCATGATGATGATGATGAAGATGGTTCAAGGGGCTCCTGTGCAAATGTCAAAAACACCAAGAGAATTGGGGGAATACGAGGGGACCAGTGTTATAGTGGATAAAAGCAGGAAACAGAATGGATAAAAACTGGGCGGGAGGAGGACTGTCACCAAACAGAGCGTGAGAGGAAATGAGGAGCATGAGAGAAAAGAGGAAAATACCCATTCCCATCACCGTCAGATGCAGATATTTAGAACAAAGGCAAGAGTGTACTAGACCAACAGTGTCCTAACCAGGCAGAACATTATAAATGGTTATAATTCTTATGTTGACTTGAGGCAACCACAAAAAGCAACATGATGCAACAAGACATTTTGTCACAAGTTTGGGTCTTAATTTATCAAATGACTTGATAGGAGAATTTTGTCATGCAACACCTGGTTAGGACACGTTGTTATGCTGTAGTTGTGGAGAAACGGGAAGAACTGCATCCAAAGAAAGGGGAAGAGCAATTTTATTTTAAAGAAAGAAAGATGATTTCCAAATGCATTAAATAACATTTTATTTCAGAGGTGATTCAGGAATTGGATTGAGCTATAAGTTATAGACCAAAATAAAGCTACACAATTAATCTAAACAAAATCGCAATATGGCTAAGTGTGCTTATGAAAATGGCAAAGGCTGTGATTCAATTAAATATATGCGTGGTTCAGTAAATTTTGGTCCACACCAACAACTCCGCATCTGAGTTTGGGTCTCTTACAACATCTAGATGCACCAAAACGTTTTTTTTTTAAAGCTAGATAATTTACCATTTGAAAATGAAGAAATTAACTTAAAATGACTCCATTTTTTAAAAAATTTACAATGAAATATAGCAATAGTAGTTAATATTTCCATTTAGAAGAAAAAATAATAATATTAGCAATTTTTGGCCAAATTGTGCAGCCCTGCAAACAGCCACAGCAAGCTTGGAGCTTGTTCACAGTAAAAAAAATAAAAAAATAAAAAAAAGCTTTCCCATAAAATTGTGTAGCCATAGTCCAAAATATATCTTCCAGGGCTAAGTTTCTCAAAAGCATTGGGAGCTACGTTTATTTTAGAGACCATTGGGGGCAGTGGTTTTACGATCTACTAAGGCTTACGATGCTTTTGGGAAACTAAGCCCAGGTCGATTAATCGTCAGATTATCCATTTTGGGATCATCAAAATGAAAATGAGTTACTATACCTTATCAATTCTGCGTCGGGCCCAAAATGCTCTGTAAAGCCCTTGCCTTTTCTGCTTTGTTGTTGCTTCTTCTGGAGCAGTTACAGAGGTAGCCATGTCTGGAAAGAAGTTGAAAGTATTGGTTAAGTCTCAGAGACACTGGTTTCACAGAATTTTATTTTTAGATGGGGAAATCAAAATCGGGAATATACATCGAAATCGTCTTCCATTGCGATTTCCCGTATCTCTAAATATGTTTAGTGAAAGGTAAAACTTCCGAAATCTCCATGTAAACAATGCGTGACGTAGACGCGCAATTGATCACTTCAGGCGTAACGTCTGGAGACGTTCAGTTCGGTTCAGTTGGACATGTGATTCCGATCAGTTCGACGGCTGTAAACAAGAGGTAAAAACTATATAAATACTGTTCGTTTTCTCACAAAAAACTGCTCGTTTTGTGTCTTAGGCCATCAATGTGTACTTACATTTACAAGTCATTAAATCATGTTTAATTTGGACTTCTCTGTGCATGCTCTTTGAGGTGCACCCCTTAAACCTGCATTATATGACTGACAGACAACACCGGTTTGACCGAAAAATGTCAAAATTGAAAATGCTGTGGAAACAAAGACACCTACATCTTGGATGAACTATCCCTTTAATATAAAAATATAACGACAAATACAATGTGTCACCAACGCCGCCTAATATGCGTGCTTGTCAGAATGTGTGACTGTTGTGGATGTGCTGGAACAACGCAATGAAAACGGCAACTAATCCCAATGAATTCACAACAACAATTTAATAAAATAGTGTTCTTATGTTATGCAACATGACAGTCCCAAAATAACCATTGGTAGTAGGGCTGCACGTTTTCAAGTTTTTCATTAACCGTTAACCAAGGCCCTTAGCGGTTAATACTCGGTTAACCATAGTGTGCGTGCCGCAACCTCGAGAAACTGAGGTACAGAGTTTTTAACACCTTTAATAACTGGTTGGACGATTTCTCATTTGAAACTAAATTAATTTATAGAAATAAAACGCAGTGGTAAGTACAGAGCAGTTAAAATAGGCGCGTTTCCATCACCCTTCAAACTGAAATTGCCAATTGAAAATACGCACATTGGAAACACGTCCATTTCGCAAAAACTCTGAAAAAAGTATATTTCACAAAACTGCAATGCGACATTTTGTGTGTTTTGGTTCCGCAAATAATAATAATAATCATCATTATCGTAACATTTTATTAGGCTGCATATGTATAAGACGCCTTTATCCAAAAAAGGAACAAAGCACAAATAAACACAATATTTTGACGCATATCCAGTGTGTGTGCGGAGTGTGGAGCGCGCACTGATGGCTGCGAGACGCCCATGCAAACACTTGCAGTTTCCTTTCAGTGGAAACAACTTAAAATACTCTTTCATTTCTGGTCATACAGAAAATAATAATACATTATTCTCAAATACATTTATTTGAGAAACTCACAATAAAAAGAAAACATTGTGCTTTTGTAAAATATATTAAACAATCAGGCGTGCTTCATGATCTCCGTGAACTGAAGCGAGAGAACTGAAACAGCCACCGTAAATTTTGTAGACTAAAGCTTTAAATGTCCAATTTAAAGCCAACGAACAAATTCGAATCGAAACCTAATATCTTCTGACTATGTAATTATGTGGCTAATTATGTATTTCTCTCCAAAGGTGCATCCGGAGATGGAGATATGTTTTTAGCCGAAACTGATTTAGAAAATAATAGTTTATTACTTAAAAATTAATGCCTCGTTATTTTATATTATTTTATTTTATTATCAGACACATTTATTATAGCCTATAAATCACATATAAATCCCCTTTCTGTAGGCTGAATCAAACAAATATCTGAAAATTCGTCTATATATAGCCTATACTTTTGCGCAGCATAGGCCTACAATTTAAATTTTGGTGTTCAACTTCGCGTTTTAAAAACTACAACAACCGTTCATTTTTCCTTTTGCAATTATCCCTACGGATTAAATAAGGGGAAACGAATTAAAACAAAAGTACACTGAGCGTTTGGACATAATATGAGGCAGAGTTATTTTTTAAATTCATAAAACAAACAAGGAATAGCCTACTGGAAAAAAGATTTGTTCATTTTGATGAACGAGTTCAAACAGGAGAGTCACGAAAGTGCATCGCAGTACATAGCAAGGCGAGCATTTGAGCTTATAAAACTTGTTTTCGTTTTTCTTTTCTTTTTTTTAAATGAGCGATCGTTTCGATTGATAAGACCCTTCTTCGTCGTTTGGAAAGCCCTTTGAACAGTTTGAAGTTTGCACTGAAAGTGTCTTTTGGACCTTGAACCGTTTGGTTCCCACTGTAGTGCATTACATGGAGAAAAATGCTGGAATGTTTTCATGAAAAACCTTAATTTCTTTTCAACTGAAGAAAGAAAGACATGGACATCTTGGATGACGTGGGGGTGAGTAAATTATCAGCAAAAGTTTTTCGAAAAGTGAACTACTCCTTTAATCAAACCAATACGTTTGAAACCAGCCATTGCATTTTATCGCACAGCATGGGTCAATCTATCAATAAGAGGAACAAATCAACAATTTCTTTTTTTATTTTTATTTTAAGCAATCAGGAATCAAGTGAATCTAGCAGAATCAGACCCCCTCATGGCTACACTACTGCTCTTAAAAAAAACAAAGAGCTGTTCCAGTGTATATTGGCATAAGGGTTGACGTGAAACTCGTACCACTGGATTGAGTCTTTTGGGTCCTGCTGGCCTTTGTCTTCTCTGAGCTGACACTCTCTGTCTCTGAGTCAGAGTTGTCGTACCCCAGCATTTTTCTGTAGGACCGAGGAGTGACCTGTCGTCTGGGCTGCCTCCTGGTGGGGCTGAAATGGGCTTGACCTCCATCATCTCCCCCTTCCTCCTCGTTTTCTTCTTCGCTGCTGTTCATGCCAGAGGCCGCTGATGGCCGCCGCCGCCGCTTCATCTGGACTGCGCCAAAGAGAGGTGGTCAAATAAAATAATCAATTCTGTACAAATAACCAACAGGCCAGGGCTGAGTTTCCCAAAAAGTCCAAGTAGATAGTAGAACCATTCCCACCAATGGTCTCTACGATGAACCCAGCTCACAATGCTTTTGGGAAATACAGCCCAGAGCTTTAATGCCAACTTTGTCTGCTAAAATTGAAGGGTACAAGTATTTTAACTGTAATATTTGAAACATTTTTTTTCATTTTTTATTATATTTGCATTATATTTTACTAAATACCAGGTCACTAAAAAGGGATCAATTTTAAAGAGGCAAGCAGAGTACCTTTGTTAAATCGCCTCGTTTTGTTCTGCTCAATCAGTGAACACTTCTTTAAGCTGTTGAAAAAATACACAAAAAGTCCACAAATAGGATCACAAAAGAAGAAATGTATGATATGACTTCTTTAAACCCCAGGAAAGGTTTGTTGCCATGTAATACCTTGTAGTTAACACTATTTGGACACTTACACACAGCTCTGCCGTTTCTTGTTGGGTCCTCCAAATTTGGGCTTGTCCAGACAGAACACACACCTCCCGCAGTCCTCCAGCCGATTGCAGCCCTTGCAGTGTAAGCAGCGCTTCAGCCGAAGGCCAAAAGCAGTGCTTTCATACCTGCGTCTAAATGTTGGCTTTGGCTCAACAGATTCTTCACTCTCTGGTTCTGAGTGAGTTGCAACATCTTGAAGAGCCAGAAGGGGCCGGTGGAAGAGGGAGACAGAGGCAAAAGAAAGCATCTAACATAAGAATAAGGGCATTTCGGAAATGTCAAGGTTTGGTTTGCTAAGAAATGAAGGGAACACTAACTAGATATAATGGTGAACTGCTGCCACAAGTAGGCATTATAATTATTTCAAGTTTGAATCATATCATATATTAGCATTCAAATACGAGCACTTCAAACAAATAAAGAAATACCATAATGCAAATATTTGTGTTTCTATTTTTATGTTTGTTTGGGGTTTTTTTTGTGCAGTAGTGCATTATGTGAGTTTTTTAAATGACCTCAGGCCATCTCATGAGGTGTTTTGAATACAATCCACGACTCAGTTTGCATATGTTGTGCATTATGAATGCAACACACTCTAGGATCATTTTATTTTCACATTCACGTAATTACAAAACTTCTAACCATTACATGTTCCCATGTCCAGAAAGGATGAGAATATTCAGCTAAACAGAGCTAAAAAGAGTTTAATGCAAAATTAAACTATTATTACACGTAATTATACTAGATTAAATTAATAAAAAATAATAATAAACATTCTAATATCCTGGTGGGCTGGGTTTCAAAAATAATAGCGTAAATGTAAAGTAGTCCAAATAGAGAGATACGTTTAGGAATTGTACATTAAATCTAAAATAAATATTTTTTATATTTTAGAATATTTATCATAGAATACCTATATTTACATTTCATTATTATATTAATCATATTTAAAATCATTCTACATTATATACAACTTGCTTACAAAGCCTTAAAAGGAAATCATACATTTTATGCATTCAAGCCCACAAATTACGAGCTGAACTTGTATTACAATTACACTGCAACTAACATGACATAATACACAATTTACAGGCCAAAAGAGCCCATTTATCTCCATGATATTCGCAAGTGTCACTTATAACGGATGTGGACAGAATGAGCAAAGGAGAGGTGTGTACCCTCTTCGGCAGGTGAAGCAGTGATCCCCTCTCTCTCGTGCAGAGGAAGGGCGCTGAGCCTGGGAATGTCATCGGGAACCATGGCACGTGGCTGTCCCAGTGCAACCGCTGCTGCTCGACACACATGCTTTATCCGTGGACCACCGATCACTTGCTCCTACAGAGTTCAAAAAGCACTGCGTTAAACTCACAATCCAATGAAATGTCTGCAAAGCAATATTTTTCAGTGAAACATACCTGTGGAGCCCCCTCTGGGTTAGCTGGGACTACTCTCTTTCTGCCCCTCTTTCTTCCTCTCTGCATGCCAGGGGCTGATCCATCTCTTACTCTCGCAGAGCCAGACAGAAGCTGCAGAGCATAAACATCACTGTTTGTGTAATTACACAGATTTAAAATATATTACAGACCGACTTATTGTTTTCTCAATTTGCCACTCAAAAACATTGGTTCACACTAAAGTCTCCAAAGATGACAAAAAATATTACTACTCTACTGTTTTTACCGTTCTATCCAAGTTTTTTTGATGTTTGTTTTTAAGAAATCTCTTTTGGTCACCATGGCTTCATTTACAGTAAAATATAGTAAAAACAGCATTGTTGTGAAATACTACAATATAAAATAACTGTTTTTAACTTTTAATACATTTTAAAATGTTATTTATTCCTGTTATTATAAAGCGTTCAGCAGCTGTTTCGATCTGCTTATTTTTACGCACATTTTTGGCATATTAAGGCCCGTAATATGCACCGGGATGAATATCAGCACGTGTTATTCGTCAGCGTTTTTTCAACGCGTTTTTTGTGTTCACACCCAAGCTATTTTTTCTGACGATGAGCCGAGTGAACATGCAAATTCATTCCCTGTGATTAGATGGCGTCAATTTGCTCTGCAATACCACTCCATATCAGTTTTCTTTTATTAAGATGTTTGTAGTCCCTGTCGTGTTTGTCATATAGTTCTTTATGTTCTAGCACCAATGAGAACAATCAGCTCTACATTCATCTTGCCTTGCATCTTCCTTGACTTATTTCTTCCTAGCTGTGTAGACGGCAACGCTACTTGGCGTAGATCTTCTCCGTTACGTATGTATGCTTGGCAAGACCATTTTGTGTTTGTGTTTGTGTTTACCCAGCTTATGAATAGTCAGAACCTGTCAGATACAGTGCCTTACAAGATACAGATACAAGCCACACAGCACTATTTGCCGTCATAAAATTGTTAAACATTCTGACCTGAGCTGATTTGAGCTGTTTTTGCTGGTCGATTTTAATCAGTTGGACTCTGGCTCTCTTCAGCAGGTGGAACATCCTCTTATTGGCACCCGAAAGACTCATTCTGTGGGCGTTAACACCTTGCTCCGACATCATCTGGGTATTTTGTGCAGTCATTTCAGAGATCCCCTCAAGGTTAGAAGTCTCTACTGAAGGAATAAAGGAATTTGCCTCAAGGTTAATGGGAAAAGGTGGAAACAAAACAATCATTTTTTGTTATGCATTTTATGTACACTTATTTTATTAGCATTACAAAGTGGGTGTCATCTTTAATATTTGATATTAATTATGGTATTATTATTGGTTTTCAAGCTAAATTATTTGATAACTATATTGTAGTTTTTTATAAGCACCTTGGTATAGAAATAAGGTTTATTATTCTTATTATGTGTGGCATAATACAGCAAAAACCCTACCGTTCTCCTTAGCAGGTACTTCTGCCAAAGGTGTCTGATCCGAATGTTCCCCGACACGTATAACTACTTTTGGCACCACCCCTGGAGAATACATGTCCTGCAATTTGAGATCAGACTTCCTTTCCTGCATATCATGCGTTCCTCCCTCAGCACCTTCCTCTGCTAGCCTGGGGCTCGAACTGGCAATCCGCTGCATCCTTCGTTTAGCCAGACATGCTGTGAGCTTCTTCAACTTCCAGTATATCTTATAATGGTCCGTGGATTGGCCGGGTCTCCCACCCCTCCCACGAGGACCACCAAAAGGCTTTGAGGAACTCAAAAGAGGCTTGACTCCTTGAGATTGCCCCTTTTCTGAAACACTTCTTTCATCATTGTTTGGGATCAGCGGTTCTTGCGCGGTCTTCAGCCTGCTTCCGGAATTGAGGGTTTGGAGATCTATATTCGGTTTGCCGAGATCCACTGGGATTTCAGAAAGAGCTGGTTTCTTTGGGGAACCTCGTTCTGGGAGAGCAGACATGCGCTCATCATCCATGAACCTCTTTGGGATCTTGATGACGCGGGAAGAACGAGCGCTGACAATTGGTCTGGCGGAGGGTTTAGGTTGTTCAGCTTGGACTCCAGATTTGGACTTCTCCATCTCTCCAAGTGGCTGTTCCTGTCCCTCCACCTGTTGCAGCACATGTGTAGAGCCTGTGTCTGTGCAAACAAGTCGCTGTCTCTTTCTAGGCATGCTTGAGGTCTGCCCTCGACTGTCAGGTATTTTGCGGGGCACTTCCTTTTGCTGTAAAGTTCGACGGCCAAATATACTCTTTCGTCGCCTTACAAAAGGCTTCTTTTCGGAAGTTAATGAACCGTCACTTAAAGCTGCTCCTGCACCTCCGCCAGGGGATTTAAGAGGTTCCTCGTCTGCTTTTGTCCATCTGCCCCTTTTCGGTTTGCTCATTGGTTTTGAGGATACAGCACCTGCCTGATCACTACCAGCAATGTTTTTTGTCCTGTTCCTGTGGGTCTTAGCATATTCTGCTGAAGCTCTTTGGCCTTTGGCATCTTTTTCTCTGGAGACTCGCTCTTTTCCTTTAACCAGTGTTAAAGTCCAAACTAATTTGTCCTGCCTTCTCCTGCTTTGTGCTGCACTAGAACCACGTCTTTGTGACCTTCCAGTGATCTCCTCCTCTTCACACGCCACATCCACCTTATTTTCAGCATTTTCAGCCTCCAAGGAGGCCAATGGTCCCTCTATCTGGTTTCTGAGTACTCTGCCATTTCTCTTACTTGAGCTGCCCTGTTTCAGACGTCCATCTTTATCCACAGATGGCCTTTTTGCTTGTATTGTTTCTTTTTTGGTCATCTTTTTGGCTGCCATTTTAATAACCATTTTGGGCCTCACAGATTTTTGGTCAGTTCTGGATAACCTTCTGCCTTTCAAGTTAGGTTTGTCCAATAATGATGATTTTATTTCTAATGCAAGAAAAAAAAATTAAACATTTCATCATTCATAAAAAGAAAAACCTAGAAATACAGGCACAATTTCAACATTAACATTTTACACACATTTTTTAATAAAACATATTTTGAATATTTATTTATTATTTAATTATATCTGAGACAAACAAACTAAAATAAAATGCTAGAAAAATTATTGAATGTATGAAAAGAATAATTTAAATTAAAGATATACTGTACTTAAAATGAACATAGCTAATCCAAATGTAAAAATATGTAGAAATGAATGTGCATTTAAATAGAAATAAAATACATTGTAATGTGGACTGACTACAACATGCCCTAGATATTAACTTAAAATGTGCTGATTCTTTATTTTTGACAGGTAACACTTTACAACAAGTTTATATTAGTTAATTCATTGGTTAATATAAAATAACAATAAAATCATTTTAAAAATCATTCAAAAGCATTTATTAAACCAGTTATAGTATGATAAAGCTTGTTTTTTCAAATTTTTTTTTTTTACTTATTTCAATATCGTGATAATACCGTATACCATGATAAAAGTTTCAGCAATCATCGTAACATGAAAATTTGATATGATCACACAGGAAGTTAGGTTTAAATAATACATCCTCTAAACATTCACATCCTATTCTCTTAAAGAGACACCACGTTAAAGGGATACTCCACTTTTTTTGTGAAATAGGCTCATTTTACAACTCCCCCAGAGTTAAACAGTTGAGTTTATACCGTATACCATGACAACTTCCAGTCAATGAGACCAGAAACCGTCTGGTTACTGATATTCTTCTAAAAATCAGAAAACCGGCTGAATGGATTCAAAAACGGTAAAACTCAACTGTTTAACTCTGGGGGAGTTGTAAAATGAGCCTATTTCCAAAAAAAAGTGGAGTATCCCTTTAAATACCAAATACATAGCTCAGAAAAATTACATAAGAAAGCAAAAAAAAAAAAAAAAAACACTTTTCTTCAGTAGATCAATTTTTGTCTGACCATGTTTAATAAAAAAATCTAGCGTGTGTAAAAAACAAAGCCCAAACTAATATTAGAGTTAACATCATCAAGTTGCTTAGACATAAAAAAACAGCTGAAACACTCACTGGATGAACCACGTCCTGACCGCAAGGACGACTGACCGTCCACTTTAAAGCCTGTGAAGTCTCCTTCCTGAAAAAGAAAGATGGATAAAACATTACCACAAAACTACATGTAGTTTTATATTTTTAGTCATTTAGCTTCAAATTCATGTGTTATCTCTAGGAATAAACGATTTAGCCCTAATGAATCCCTAACTGGATTGATAACATTGTTATACAACAAATATTCAACAAGCAACTGTTTCTGTGAAAACTAAGGCCAGGCTTTAAACACAAAACTAATTTTTTCAATGCGTAACATGGGATACCAGCTCCTTCGCTATAGTGAGCAGTGAGAAATGCTGACAGCATCACAAAACTGAATTAGGTTATAGGTTAGGTTAATAAAAGTGACAGAGTCTGAAAGCTGAGAATTTGTTTCATATCAAAACTAACAAAGCACAATGCTTATTGCGATTTATCGGAAGAGAGGCAAGCTACAAAAGTTTTTTTTCTTCATCAACTGAATAGAGCGAATCGACATCGATTCTTCAAAATGAGAATCGTTTAAATGGAAAAATTTATATTTTTAATCCAGACCTTTCGTTCATTGGTAATTCTTGATCCAGCTGACAAAACAATTGGTTTACAAAACAATTCACAGTGAAATGAACTATGCTGGTCAGTCAGAAATGACCCTGGACAGTGATACTAATAAACGTCAGTATCTTATTTCTAAAACCAAGACTTAGAGTAGGTGCTATTCTCAGTCAGGAATCTAAACAAGAAATAGGCATTATATCTTTTTTATTTATTCACAACATGTCAATAAGCTATTTTTTTCCAGAATAATTGATTTCGCCAACTGCAAATAACAGAGCATCATCTTCAAATAAGTGGTAACAAGTTCATTCATTACATCATTAAACTTGCATTACACAAAATAGAATCTATCAATCCATCGATCGTCAATCTAACCTAATTATACATTTAGAATACACATCAGGGGAATATGTCTACAAAGAGAAACATCAATGCATGTAAGCCTCCCTTGACATAAACCATTTAATGATACTTATACTCATGATGAGTCATAAGGATTCAGACTGAAGAAATCAAGTTCAGTTCTGCAACTGTCCTCTCATGTAAAGATGATGCTGCATAACCGACTGATTGCTTGCAGATACCTCAGAATTTCAAAGCACAGGATCGGATTGCATCAGTCTACAGTGTGTGATATTAAAAACTCAACATGAGTTCTATATTGACTCAACTTTGAATCAGACTGCATTATGGGAATTTCTGAAAAAGTCCCCATACCATAATTATGGGAAAACCTAGTAAGGCTGGTAAACTAAATGTTGATATTAAAGGGACTGAAACATTGACTATGTTTACATGTGCACCATAATGTGATTATTTAATCAAAGTAAGGTCTTGATGTTTACATGAGACGAGAAGAGCCCTTCACTCACGTTAATATGCAGTTTTTTTCAATATTCTGATTATTTGCTAATCAGAATGGTAATTTAGATATAGGCATACAGTATGCATATTATCGGGCATTGTTTAAATTTAAAAATACAGTGCTGGATATTACGCCTCTGTCATCTGCTCTCGGCGTCTGAGGTACAGTAACAGAAACCTGGTATTAAATTATGTTGTTTTAGTCAAGCTCTTTAAAAAGCCGAAGTATCCTAAAATAGATAGTTTTGCCCAAGCTCCGTTTTTAAAGACAAATGTTTATTGTAAAATTAATATTTGTAGTGATTTTGGGGGGATTCTCAATTAAAACAACAATTACAATAGGTAATATAACCAAGACAACATCTGTGGTATTACTTTATTTGAAAGAAAAAAAGTTATCATTGATCTTACATATCAAGCTTGAAAGATTAGGATAGGTATTGGCTGATCTGCATGCTAATAAATCAGCAGTATCCCTAAAAGAAATACAGCGATCATAACCTAAGAACAACTAAAGTCAAATTAGAGATCTCTCAATCATCAACCATGGTACATTCATTGTAATATAAACTGCAGAGCTATGATCATAAAACTAGTTTAAATATTACCTTACTAATATATATTATTATTAAGGGATACAGAATGACAACTAACATTTATGCATTTTTGTAGTAGTCTGCTATACTGTCATAACATTTGAAATACATTATAACAAGCTATCAGAATATTATCTTTTGGTATATTAATTACAATACCTGCACCAATTAAACTATTTTGTTCAGTTTGGGCCTCTGAACACAAGTGTTATTTTTTCTCCTTAAATGAACGATCCATATTCTATTCTATCTCTAGATCATACTACATGTGCCATAAAAAATGATGACGTTTTAAATATTTTGTCTTAAGTTTCAACAAACGGTTAAATTGATAAAAATCTTTTTTCTTTTTTTTTTTTTTTGATGTGCCTGGCTTTGCAGGATTAATCACAAACTTGGCATTTGGCAAAATAAAAATTGGATATAGAAAATTCAAAACTTCACTAATTTTACTGAGGATATTTTAAAGAATGAAAGTGAACTTGCACTGCACTTCCAACACGTAGTGTCTGATTAACACAACTGCTGATATGAAGCAATGGTGACAGCTTACATTAAGTTCCATTTAGTTAACAAAAGTTCATGTATTAAATAACAATAAGCAATATATTTGTTTTGGTATTTATTAATCTTTGTCCATGCTAGTTCACAGTGCATTAACTATTGTTAACAAATACAATCTTTGATTTTAATAGTGTATAAATAATAAAATTAACTAAGATTAACAAATGCTGAAGATATTGTTAATTCATAGTTCATGTTAACCAATTAACCTTATTGTAAAGAGTTAACGAAACAACTAACTTGTTTGTAAACAATGCTAACTTACGTTCTTGTACAAATGGATCTGAGATCCTTTTTTTTTTTTTTACAAACATGCACTATATTTACTAATCCAATGGCGATTCCAGACAGAATCTATAATTAGTTACTGAAACTTATTCCTGATGCACACCTACTTAAACATTAAAAATTAGACGAACAGGCCCGTCAGCAACACTAACATTAACTGACTGTACACAAACTCCCTCATAACTAATTAACACCACACATTCGCTGTCCCACACACAATCCCCGTAGCCACGGCAACACCGTCAACCACCCGAAATGTGAACGCCACAGCCCGGCAAAAGCCCACCATATGACGGGCGTCCCTTTAATACTTTTCATCTCTGTAATCTGTAAAGCTCACGACCGTGCAACTGCAATCAGGTGGATGATTCTCTGCAGGAACTGACATCAGCCACTCAGCGACATGCTTATGATGCACTTGCTGTGAATTATTAGCACGGTATTACTAGCTAAATCGCTCACCTCATCGCTCCCGCTCGTGCAGAATCCCGCCTCGCGCTGGAGCCTGTGTTTCTCCGCCAGCCCGAGCAAACACGACAGTGACGGATCCTCTCTCAGCGTAGCTCCAACGTCGATGGGCCTCGGCCCTTTTCTGTCTTCATCCCTCACCCGACCGATATGAGAGCGTTTCTCCGTCCTCAACAGGCTCCGAGAAGTCCATGGTCGAGCTGGGAAACGGCAGCGAACGGTGGCGGAGGTGTTTATGGTTGCTACTACAGCCGAGGCTGGTAATCCGCCTCCTGCTGCCGCCATTATTACATACCACAACAACAACTACGGCGCTTGAGCTCTCGAGAGGAACAAGATGGAAAGGCGCGAGATAGCAGAGGAAACGAACAGCATTGTGGGAGATGAAGTTTTTCTCTCTTTTGCCGTTTGACTCTGTAAACATTTTATAAATAATATATATTCAACAGTTTAATCATGTAAAACAGTTTATTGAACCTTCATAAATATAGATATTAGACAAAAATATTATAAAAGTCGATGCCTAATTAAAAATTTGCATGTTTTATGTTATATATTTGTTGATGCATCAGACTATCGTGGCACATACATGAAGCTCAAATTCAATACATAATTTGGTGCAGTTCCTGTTATTTATGATTATAAATATTTGTGAATGTAAACAATTTAAAGCCTAAGGAAATATGTTGTCATTGCTCTAGCAGAACTTTTTGGGTAAGGGAAAGTAAAATATTAACAATATTTAATGAAAATACACACAAATAGAGCTCAACACCAATAAAAAATGAAGGCAACTCTCCCCCTCGCCTGCTCCCGTTATAGGTCGCCACAGAATAATCAGGTCAACAAAAACAGGTCGTTTATTAGAGGTCGACTCGCCACAGCGTAAACATCAGTTGGGTGGGGTTAGGGATCAGGAGGTGGAGATGGGTAGGTTTAAGCATATGTATGGTGGGAGGTTTAGGTATATTTTCTAGTAGCACCTCAATGCAGTAAAAAAAATCAGTGTGTAAGATCAAGCGGGCTGATTCAAGAACAAACGGCGCCGCTGATTGGCTGATTCTTGGTATAATTTTAGAAGTCTTCAGTTTTTTTTGTTCATAATATCTATTTGTGGTATTTGACTAGAAAATCACATTGAAAATCAAGGGGAAAATCCAAAAACCTCAGTGAGCTCCACTCCACGAAACGCAAGGAAATTTTATTTATTTTTAAATTGATGGGTTTTTTTTTCAGTTTATGTATATTTTTTCTGATTATGATCTGTATTGAGACTCAAAAATTGTCCATTAAATGAGACTTTTTAGAAATTCTATTAATTTCAAGAATTTCAACGAAAAACCTCCATGACAATCTTAATAAAAACATATTTTTTCATTCTAATTAAAAACAAACTGTAGTAATTCTGAACTGGAAAATCATACTAAATGTATTGTTTAAAAAAAGGTGTGAAAACAATGTAGAGAATAATATAAAGAATAAAGAATATATAAAAGAGTATAAAGAATAAAAAAATCTATATAAAGAATAATTACATTATCATCACGATGGGAACATACTGAAAAAACTGATCTTTATGTTCCTTTCCCAATTTATTTTTTCTGAAAACCAAGAAGACTTCAGTTACTTTCATCCACCTAATTCTATCTCTATTCATGACAATCCAAAATACAAACAAAAAAAAACACTGTTTTAAGTTTTAGGCTCTTTACTTCCACAAATAAGTGTTTATACAGTGCGAGATTTTATTTTCTATTTTCAAGAAAACAGCCTTAACATCATAATAGGATTTAACATAGTTCCATCAACCATAACCATTTACTCACTACATGTTATTGTACATGCGTGATGTTATCTGCTCAAACAGTTTCCAATCTATAATATGTCATAAGTCATCCAAAATCACGAGTATGCTGTTGAGTCCATCACCATAATAGGATAGTCTGCTAAAACTATTTCTAGATTTTCATTCAATCCCACTGATATATGTAATAGAAACAAAACATGGATGCCAGCAGTTCACACATCAGTGAGCGAGAGAAAAGGTTTTGCTTAAATAAGTGATAGGATGAGTGAGAACGGACACAGATATGGAGACTTCAAGCGCGTGCCTGCTGTTTCTGTTTGAAGTCTGCGATTCTGTTCTCCATTAAAGGGCGGAAGTGACGGATCAGACCCTAAGAACAACAAAATATAGATTAAGATATATTTTTAAATAATTTATCTATTTACATAAAAAAAGAATACAGCCTTTACCTGGACTGGCCATGCGGCTCCATCTCCCAGGGCACAGATGGTGTGGCCCTCAATCTGCTTGCTGATCTCCCAGATCATGTCAATCTCTGCTGACTTTGCATCGCCTTTCACAAAGCGCCACATCATCTTATTCATCCAGTCCACTCCTGAGAGGCACAGAAAAGAAAGACTAGTAAATATTCACTGTAATAAAACATATTGTTTTCTTACAGTGAATAATAAAAAATGAAAAATGTGTATTCACATAAATGATCATACCCTCTCTGCAAGGAGTGCACTGCCCACAGCTCTCATGCTTGTAGAATTCAATCAAGCGGGCAATAGCTCGAATAACATCAGTCTGTGAAGAGGCAAAACTTTTTTAATTATAAAAAGTAGAGATGTACCAATACTAAATTCCACCACCAATATGGAAATGACATCCATATGATTTAAATTTTCTTACACTGCTGAATGCTTAAAGAGTAACTAAACACTTAACCAACTTTTTTTAGTTACTGATCTGTAAGAATGGATCTTTATTAATACCAGTCATTGATTCGAGTAACTTTTTTGACATTTGTTTATATAGTGTTCTATTTCTACAATACGTGGTGTAAAAGCGTCTTAGTGCTGCCCTCTTCAGGTTGAACGGTGGCTACTGTAGGGAGTCAGGAATTGGAATTGTGAGTATTGAAAAAGATCAGGATAGAGTGTTTTAGCATCTATTTCGTCCCCTCTATCTCCGCCAGTGTTGGGAGTAACGCATTACAAAAGTAATACATTACAGTAACATATTACTTTTTGCTGTAACGCAGTAGTGTAAGGCATTACTAATCAATTTTCAGTAATATTTTACTCGTTACATGTTCAGTGAGGCTTGTATTACAGTGTGTTGTCTGCTTTTACTTCTTAAAGGCAACAGACTATGTGAAAGTTTTAAAGCAGTCTTTTAGTGCCAGTTCAGAGCGGTCGTGTCTATAACATTGTTTTTTCCTCATAAATGCGAACACGAACACGAAAACTAAAATAAAATGAATATTTTAAGTTCTATGGAGACTGGAGAGCCAACCCTTCCTCATTCGATTTACGCAGTGTAATTAACAGAATTACAAAAAATCGATTTTGCCTCCTATTTTTTTGTCACGCATGAAAGTGTGTCTTTTCCCTAATATTAAAAATAAAACATAGACTGATATTTGTCTAATGTCTGGAGTCCTTTAAGGAAGTAGCCTATATACGTTTCAATACATGTATTTTCTGAGAATTTTTATTTCAAGTTTTGACTGCAAATGTCATGTCCATAATGCTGGACTTCCCCAATTTTAAATAATTTATCCTCAACTAGTTTTGTGGTGTAGGTCTACGTATTTTATAATGTTAACTTCAAATAATACTAATAGCCTAATTTAAAGATAAGGCAGCATTGGATATGGACGGTAAGGAGAATAACGCTGGGAGTTGGAAGAGGTGTGTCGCGATTCTGTAGGTTCGTGGATGTGGCGAATCGCGATTTCGGTTTCATATTGCATATCGTTAGAGCCCAAAAGTTAAGTTCTACTTAGTTATTTTGGTGAAAGTAACTCAAAAGTAATACATGAGTAATGTAACGCATTACAATTCTGAGACAGTAATATTGTAAGGTAATGAATTACTTTTAAATAACAGTAACAAGTAATACCTAATGTATTACAGTTTGGAAGTAACTTGCACAACACTGATCTCCGCTGGGGTCTGCCCACTTTTTCAGCATTTTCAAATATTGCCAGTGGGTGGAGTCAGGCTCTGACCAGGGGTTTAGTTACCCTTTAAGCAACTGTATAGAATGACAGATCATTCAAAAATAAAGCATCTAGCCTATTGTGGCTATATTCCCATCGTAAAAATGCTAATGGGAATTTGCAGTGAAGAAAAGAGGAGAAAATAAAGTTTAGAAGTTGTCCGTGTCCACAGAAACAAAACCATGCGTGTTATTTAACAAAAGGACTCACTGATTTATCCATGACGATAAGTGCCGCTGTGCCGAGACCGGTCTGAGCCTGCACGAGGGCATCAAAATCCATGAGAACGGTGTCACACACATTACGTGGGATTAGTGGAGTGGAAGAACCACCAGGAATAACGCACAGGAGATTATCCCAACCACCCCGGACGCCACCTGCAGGGATCGTATGAATTATGGATCAATAACCCTCAGGAGCAGACATGATTCGACAACAAAAATGTGTATGTAGAGATAGTGTGCGGTTTACCTGCATGCCTTTCAATGAGCTCTTTCAGGGGAATGGACATCTCTTCTTCCACCGTGCAGGGGTTGTTGACATGGCCCGAAATGTTAAAGAGCTTCGTGCCAGAGTTTCTCTCTCGGCCGAAACTCACAAACCACGTGCCGCCACGACGGCAGATGGTTGGTGCCACAGCTACGGTCTCGACATTGGCAACGGTTGTTGGACAGCCAAACACGCCTGGAACAAGAACATGTGACATTTATAACTGGTCATAGTGCTGGGCGGTATACCGGTTCATACCGAAAACCGGTCTATATTTTTATTACGATGTTCATTTTTAATATACCGCCATACTGATGTATTTAATCACACAACGTTCGGATAATTCTAACTTGTCTACAAACCACGTTTTGTCACGAAAAATCACGCAATAAAACTAACCAGAAATGACGTGAAACAGCAAGTGCGCCAATACCCAGCGAAGAAGAGAAGAACACAACACGCTAATATGGACGTCAGACAGAAACTAGTGCTGCACACTGTTTGCGCGATGATTTTCTCTGAGGAAAAAAAAAAATGTACAAAAAAAATAAGATTTAACCGGTGACCTCAACCCATGCCTTGCTATGATTGGCTGGAGCTCATGACATCACTGAGGTTGAATCGCGCGACGGCTCTGGATATCTAGCATGCTAGATATTTTTCTGGGCTTGGCGACGCATCTGTGAGCGTCTTTGTTGCGTTGTTGGCTCTTTCATACTAACAGATTGGCAAGCGTTCATCGCCCGCTAATCCCCCGCGATTTGCACGCGATAACACCCTGACCTGTCGAGCTCAACGATTTGCAAATCGGGCTAAAAATACTGTAGTGTGAAGTTGGAAGTTTACAGGGAAGGTGGATGCTGCAGAACTATGGCGCTATTTTCCTGTCAAATGCCAAGAGCGCACTATTGTAGCGCGAAAGGAAATTAATATAATGCGCGAGCGCGAATCTCTGCTCGCGCGTGCGCTCTCAGATACACGGTGCTCTTGTAAGAATAGGGCTGCGTCCAAAATCGCGCACTATGTGAGTAGGTACTACATTTATATAAGAACGTACTTCGTGACCATTAAAAAAGTAGATTCTATATAGTATGAATACGGCTAGTATGAATGAGTCCAGACGTACTACATGCAAATTTTAAAGAGCCCATTCCACTGACTGTACCAACTTCACGCTGTTTTTAGTTCTGCTTTCTGTTATCATCTGCGTTTTTATGTCGCCCGAGCCGACAATCAAGAGGAGGCGTCGGTCAGCTGCTCGCAGATCACGCCTTTTGTGGAGTTTCTCAAATAACATTTATTTACCTAATAAATTTTACCTCATAAAACACACACACACAACCCCTATCAACAATGATAGATGTTGATTTTTGGCAAGGAAAATCCATTTATTTGCTTGTGATATTACCATCGATAAATAAACATGAATGAATCAATAGAGATACTTATGTGTGTCTGTGTTTACCTCTACAGCCCATAGTTACCGTTACAGCCGCGTCTCAGGTTTCCGCCATTTTCAAATATAACAACAACAACTCCTCTCCCTTTGCCTCATGGGATAGTAAAGTGTCCATCGTATGCGCACTTCAGAATCTCACCGGAAGTAGTAGGTCATCCATCTGGGTACTTTTCGCCTACTGTTTTTCGCATACTATATAGTAGGGAAGTATTCGATTTCGGACGCAGCCTAGGTCTATTTTCTCCTGCACTGAAAACTTGTTCAGCGCAACCGCGAATCTCTCCTCTTCCCCAGTCAATCTTAGGTTATAAGAACGTTTTCATAACATTCCCATTAAGTTATGAAAACATTATTTCTGAGTGTTCTAGGAACATTCAAAATGTCCAGTTGTTTTAGACGTTGAATTAAAGTTCTTGCTTGGTTATAAGAATGTTATTAGAATGTTAAGAAATAACAATTTTAGGTTATACTGGGTGCTAGTCTATTCTACAATATTAACTAATGACAATAAAATGGACCATCTTAAGTCAATTTATTGCAGTAATTCTTCTCTCAACCAGTAGAAAATGCTTCGAACACATGATTACGCATGAAAAAAAAAAACATCATAAACCGGCTTAATTCTGAAAAAAAAAAAAAAAAAAAAAACGTGATATCAATTTTTGGTCAAACCGCCCAGCACTAACTGGTCATACAGCATGACATTTCTCTCAGGTCATGTATGTGTTTATATATATATATATATATATATATAAAATCTATAACATTTTTCGACTTACCCACATCAGCAGGGAAAGGGGGTTTCAGACGAGGTTTTCCCTGTTTTCCCTCAATGGACTCAATCAGAGCCGTCTCCTCTCCGCAGATGTACGCTCCCGCACCGCGCATCACAAACACGTCAAAGTCATAACCTGAGCCGCACGAGTTCCTGCCAATCAGCCCTGCAGCATAAGCCTCATTAATGGCCACCTGAGTGAAACCAAATACACAAGGTCATTACATCACTTCCCTCAACTACTATGTAGCGCATTTTATCACATTTACAACCCCTTTGCACGGGAGATTTGCCTTAAAATTTATTTTGATAACGCTTGACAACGCTAACAACAATAATAAGCAAAAAAAACATAGCACATAAAGATATTAAGTAATAATCTACATTTTTAGATACACCATTTTGTTTATCAACACTATTCTTAACTGAACTTTAAGTAGATTTAATATTACTGTTATATTTATAAACTAATATATGAAATCAAAATATAAAGCGTAATATTATTCATATACACTCCCTTTCAAAAGTTTGGGGCAGGTAAGATTTGTTTTATATTTTTTTCTGATCCTTTTCGTTTTAAAAGAAACCTTTTATGCTGCATTTATATGATCAAAATACAGTAAAAACAGAAACACTTACATTAAAAGATACACTAAAATATTATTTTACAACTACTTTATCTTAAATTATTGTTTTAATAAATCTATTTGAATATATTTTAAAAAGTAATTTAATCCTGTGATCAAAAGATGAATTTTCAGCATCATTACTCTAGTCTTCAGTGTCACATGATCTTTCAGAAACCATTCGAAAATGCTGATTTGCTGCTCAATAAATATTTCTTATGAATATATTGATTTTTTTTCAGGATTCTTTGATGAATAGAATGTTGATTTTTTTTAAACCGCACGTGTTTGAAATATAAATCTTTTTTAAAATTATTATTCTCTTTAATTTCACTTTTGACCAGTTTAATACATCCTTCCTGAATAAAAGTGTTTCTTTAAATTTATGAAAGGCTGACTATGATGCCTTAAAATGCGGCCTGCTTAAGGAGCTCATTTTTGTAAACTGAGCTTAGCAATAAACAGTTTTTTTTCCCCTTTGTCTCTTGAAAAAAAAAAAAGAGCGATATTACAAAGATATATCCACACTTATACAGATATTTGTTTTTTACCTGCAGGTTGGACGACTCATTGTAGAACTCTCCCCGGATGTAGATGTAAGCAGCACGTGCTCCCATGGCTCGGCCAGCGACCAGACAGCCCTCGATCAGCTTATGGGGATCATTACGCATGATCTCTCTGTCCTTACAGGTACCGGGCTCTCCTTCATCAGCATTCACCACCAGATATTTAGGCCTGAGTGGAAAAAGAGAATGACCTGATTTGATCCAAATAATAAAAGCTACAGTACTGTGATGCTACAGTAATGTGGATCCATCTGCAGCAACCTCTGATGCGATCTTAGTAGTTGAGACATAAACCCACCTGCCATCACTGGGCTTGTTCATGAAGCTCCACTTCATCCCAGTTGGGAAGCCGGCACCCCCTCGGCCTCGCAGCCCTGAGACCTTAATCTCATTCAGGATCCAGTCCACTCCTTTATCCAGAATCTCCTTGGTCTTATACCAGTCACCTCTCTTCAGGGCACCTTTCAGCCTGAGGAACATGGGGAGCACATGCACTGACAATATAATAATAATACTTTATATGTGCACTGTACTTTAAATGTATATACACACAATACCAGTCAAACGATTTTTAGAATGTTTTTTTAATTAAATAAAAAAAAAAAGTCAAATCAATGCCATTTTTTAATAAAAAATACAGTAAAAACTGTATTATTATTACATTAATTTAATGTATTTTTATACATTCCTGTGATGGCAAAACGAGAAACCTTATTATTAATTGAGCAACAATTGAGCACCAAATCAGCATATCAGAATGATTTCTGAAGGGTCATGGAATTTTATTTTAAATTGTAATAACATTTCGCAATATTACTTATATTATTATTTTTATATAAATGTATCTTTGTTGAGCAGAAGTGACTTAACTAAGTGAAACTAGACTAAAAAAAAACTTTACAAGTAACAAGACATAAGCCCCAACTTATAGTACTTAGTTTTCACATATATTGAGAGGATGTGGAATCCCTTTAAACTGTTTGTCTGTTTGAATGTGTACTGTTTTTTTAAGTTCTGAAATGATTGTTATAATTGGTTATATTGCAATAAAAACGTGCTAAAAAATGGTACTCTTGATACTAACAGCTGTCACAGCAAAACTAAAATAAGGGCTATAATGAATACTAAAAATGAAAAAAAAAAAACCATTATATATACATACATATATATATATATATATATATATATATATATATATATATACAGTATTCATAATACAATTTTTAAAAAGTTTTTACCTCCAGTCATGTCGTCCATACAGGTTAGTGAATATTCTGTCCTGGTCAGCTAGAGGTCCAAATTTGGTCTTCTTTGGTGTTTCCTAGGTGACACGCACTGATTTAGCCCATTTGCATTGATCATAAGTTATACACACAGTAGATTTGCTGGATGAAGATAGTCACCTGTTGAGCTGTGCTGTTGTACCGCACCAGTGTCATGGAGTTTGGGGTTGGTGGAGAGGTAGTGGTGGTGGCGGCGGCTACAGAAGTGCGAGATGCACCAGCAGCTGCAACCACAGCCGGGGCACGCGAAGCCCCAGTGGTCAGCACCCGGCTAAGAACGGGACAGCCGAGACAGGACAACATCCTTTTCTGAAAGAGATTAATGAAAAGCTAGTATTAAATAAAAATATAAATATTAGATGAAAAACGTATTATTAAAACGAACATGACGTGTATGATTTGAAGTACTAAAATTAACTAAAAATAAAGATGAAAAGAAATATGAATAAAAAAAAAATAATAACAATAACAAAAGCAGATACTAAAAATAAAATAAAAACCGAAAATATAAAAATAAAAGCTAATTTAATTTAAAGCTATTAATTAATATTAAATATTAATAAATACTAAAAAGAGTATATAAATACTAAAAAGAGTATATCAATATAACACTGCAATCTGGAAATGTCCTAAAGGCACCAAAATTAAATATATATCCATGAATGCCAAATTATTACATACATTATTCATATATGTAATATTGTCAATAAAAGTATTGTTATGCTTGCATAAGGTGTTGCATTACATATTTGACGACAACAAGCACTAAACATCCCAAAATAATAATAGCATATATAAAAGTAATTCATAACACAAACTTTAGAAGTTCAACACTATAAAATCTCAACAACCTCAAAATGTCAGACAATTAACGTTAAGGAACAGTTACTCAAGAAGACAATTTCAGCAGCGGCCACAAACACACATTAACGTAGATAAAAGACAACCTCCAAAATGATACATTATTGCATAAACACACAAGTCAAACTCATTTAGACACGGTACATTAAGTTAACTTATTGGAAATTTACTCGTCCCGCAATGACCTCCACATTTAACGTTACGCTCATGACATTTGAGGGACTACGGCAGTGCACAACATTTACGTTCCGATTTATTTACGTTAAAGAAAGTATATGGGTCGGGATTTATTAACATCAATTTTCAGGAAGAAAATGTCTAACCCTTGATCTGTAAACAGATGAATCAAGCGAAAGAGCCGAACCGCTGCTTACCTTCGTGATCTCCCTGGATCAGCGTTATGAAATTTAGACAGAGCGGAAGGAATACAGCGACCGAACCGGATGTAATAACGGCTTCGACCTGTTTTGTGTGGGGGCGCTGTTACGTATATATATTACATATCTGTGTTACACAACACAATGTTTTAGAGACATTAAGATCAAAATAGATATCATTATACGAAGTATCGAGGTATAATAATTCAGATAATCGTGAGAGAAAAATACGTCTAATCTAATTTCATTCTAAAAAAATAGTATGTTCTCATTTTGTTGCATAAAAATGCTTGGTTCCACCTTTTGGGTCAATTTACTATCTTAACATAGTTAATGAATTTAGGTATTTAATAAAAAATAAAAATACATAAAAAGATTTCTTTCTTCAGCTTAACACAAGGGACGATGTTTTGAAAGTCGTTAACTAAAACACTATGGAAGTCAATGTTCAAAATCGTCTGTGTTCAGCACACAAAAAAAATTCATACAGGTTTGAAACAACTTGAGGGTGAGTAAATGATGACAGTATTTTCATTTTTAAGTGAATTTTAAAAGCAGCCTTTAAGACATTAAACAAATATTACTGAATCCAAACTTTTGAATGATAGTGTATGAAAGTTTTTGCATGAAAAAAAATAGATAGTAACAAAAAATAGATGACAAAATATCAAACCAGTGTCTTGTATTTTAAAGGTGATGATCTACATATTTCATTCCATCTGTGTAAACTTGAGGGAAACTGTGTGGTGAGCAGGACGGCCGAGGGACGTGAGAGAAAGTCGCGAGGCCGGTGGTGCGATTGCTAATGAGCAGCACCTGCGAGGCACACACCGGTCTCGCATCTCTCACGAAGGAGCGGAGCCATAAAGGGGGAGCGACGGAGTCGGAGTGGATGATCGAGAGAGGAACAGGCCTGCTTTTATTTGTATTTTATATTTTATTTGGTAAGCCAGCAGTCGTCCGTGAGGGGCTGCTGGCCGGTATTTATGTTTTATTTTGGGTAGCCAGCAGTCGTCCGCGAGGGGCTGCTGGCAGGTAATTTGTTTGTTTATTTTATTTAAATAAAGTTTTATTTTATTATTATTATCCGGGTCCTGCCTCCTTCTTCCCTGAACCTTGTTACACTATGACACATGGTTTGACATTATCTATACAATGAAAATAAATTTTACAATTTAAAAAATCAAAACTGTGCCAAATACTGTTTGTAATCACATTAGTAGACCACCTTTGCTGTGTCATTTCACCCCCAGTTATAAATTGCACAAACATGAAGTGTAGTTTTATTTAGTATATGAAAGCAATTAAATGAGGGAATCTGTAAATATTAAACCAGGCAGATAACATGACTACTAAACTGTTTGCAGACTGTAGTTTACAGCTTATATTATGATGTCCTTTCAAGTGAATTTTAGTAAAAAAGTGCTGTAAACATCTTTATAGTAACAATCTTCACTGCATCTCACTAGTGTATTGTTGCAATCAAAATAAATTCCCACAATTGTTCCCAGAAACAATCTCTATATCGTCATGGAAACATCAAATTAACTTTTATACTCAGAAGAATTACAATTGTTTTTCAATAATACTCATAATTCATCACTATAATATCACACATTACGTGCGACAAAATATATTTATTTTTACAACCACAGAGAATAGTAGAAATGTTACAAACAAAATTTTATTTAAAATTAATATTTGCTCCTGAGTAAATAGTTTCCTCAAAAGCACATCTCAAGGACTCAGCACGCCAAACGGAAATGAGTTTAATCAGCGATTATGTGACTAATATTGTTTAATACTTTAATATGACGCTAAGAAGACAGTGGACAGGATGTCCCAGCTTACAGCCAAGTCTTTCAGATGACATATTTTGTTACAGTGCATGATTCTTAAGTGCTCAATGTTGATCCGGAAAGCAGATAGAATTCAGTGTTATTATTGTATTGTTGAACATCTAATCGAAAATATTATTTTCAACTTTTTTTGATTGGTTGAACTTGATGCATTGTGATTTTTCCAAGACAGACATGTTCCTGGAGTGTAAACAATAAGTAAATAAACAGTTGTAATGTTAGATTATGTTTTATGCTATGCTCATTTCATTGTATTGTTAATTAAACTGTATTATAATATATTGTTGCATATTGATTTGTCATCACATTGATCAAGGTCCCTGCTAAACTAATGGGTTCTGACTGAAAATGAATTACATAGATCCAGTATATCAATAGTCAGCTAAACATGATCAGAACTACAGGACTGATATTGATCATTCTTATATTGCATTGTCAAAGAAAGAAAAGGATATAACTATTTTAAGTAGATAAATCACACCATACTGCAACTGTACATTGTCATTAATGTCAATTATGTGGACACTGTAACACTTTCCTTTATGTTTTGTTCTACATTCATCCATCTTCAGTGAGATTTCGGACAGAATTCATCAAGAGAGAGTTCACGCAAAGAATCCGTCACTCCCCATCATTCTCCATGCTCTTTTGTGAATGCACAATGCGGTTTCCTTCACGGTCCAGCCGGTCCACCGCCACGCTCTCAAACGCCCTCCTCATTAATGGATTCTCCTCTAAAACCTCATTAAAGCTGTCCACACTGAGCGAGTAAAGTCTGCAGTATGTTTCGGCTCTGACACTGGCTGTACGACGGCCACGGGTCAGTAGACATATCTCTAAAAAAGAAGAGGAACAGAACAAATTTAGATTTAGCTCAAATGTGATTTATTTCAAAGCCTAATGCATATTACACAATTATCTGACTAAAGAACATATATATCTGTCTGAATACTCGATTCTGATTGGCTGGAAGGTGTGCAATAAAACCAAAACTCAGTTCCAAGTCAGTTGAATCACCATTCTATTAATGCGCTGTTTTCACTGAAGAGCACACATGCACGCATATACATCACTCACACACAGACAGCGAAGATCACGCTGAACACGCATACAGAAACATTCAGGAGTACGGAAACTTATCAACGCTGCCCGGGGATCTTTAGTAATAAAATAAAAAATTATAAAATTGTCGTAATTCAAGTCATAGCTTTGTTGTTAATGGAGAGAGAGAGGTGCTGAACAGAGGCATGCATATGTATGGTTATGGTACTGTAGGCATCTATCTCGCTCACTTGCTTTCTCTCTCTCTCATTTATTAATTCATATAATGCTATAATTCATTAATTCAAATACATATAATCACTACTTTATCTCTTTTGTATGATTCAAAGTGGGCAGAGTGCTAAATCTAATGCGCCTTAACTGACGCAAATAACCATCAGTTTTACCCTCGGCTTCTGGTAAACATCAATAACAGCTTTAAGTTGTCAGTGTTGGCAAATGACCATGGTATAAGCGGGATAATCCACGGCTAGCTGTGCATTAAACGATTTGAATGCACTTCATGGAGGCAATAGCTTAATACACAGCTAGCCGTGGTTTATCCCTTACACATAGATATTTATATACACGCAATATAAATATATATATATATATATATATCCTACTTTACCTGCTTACATAGAGTTTATTCCAGTAAAGCAATTTATACCATATAGAAAATCTCAGCTGTGGGATCATTTATATCGTCGCAAAATGTAAAATGTATAATTGTACAGCTATATATTATATAAAACTCAACAAGCATACATGCAATACATACTAATATATACTATATAGCAAATCTGAACTGCCTGATTGTTTTTACTTTTGTCTCAAAATGTAACTATATTATCGTACAGCACCACATATAAAGTTATAATATACTGTATATAGAATTTATAAGTATGTCCAGTGTCCAGCTTTATCTGTGTATACTCGCGTAAAAGCGAAATATATTATATATCAAATTTCAACTGCTTGAATTCTTGCATTGTTACAAAGCGTAAACTATATTATTGCCCATCTCTAATCTATGGAAGCCAGAATTGTGAGTAATAAACTCAAAAATGTAAGTTATTAAGTCTGAATTACTAATAATAAATTACCTTATTTATTTATATTTTCATGGTGGAAAACATGCTTCCATGCTAATCTTGTTTAATGTGACTATAAGGCATGAAGATATTGAGATATTGTAAACATTAACATCATGATTCTCTGTAAAGCTGCTTTGAAACACTGTAAAAAGCGCTTAACTTTGTGAAAAGCGCTAAACACATGTTAATACAAGGAAAAATGAAACTCACCACCAAAGTAGCAGCCATCATTCAGTCTCTTCTCTTTATTGTCTTGAGTAATTACACTGACACAGCCATGCTGGATGAAGTACATTTTACGACCGAGCGTTCCTTCACGGATGACCATATCGCCCGGCTGAAAGACCTCGAAGCGTAACTTTGTGAGGAGCACAGTGACAAAATGAGGATCTGCATTTGAGAACAGTGGCATGTTAGCTACCAGCCCACGGCAGTTAAAGTTCACTATCTCCTGCAGGGAAAACACACAATACAAGATGGATTAGCCATATAATCCATACCAATTAACACACATCAGCACATAAGTATTACATGGATCTGTCCTATTTAATTGACACATGCTAAGAGATAATAAAAGGGATAATGTTTGAGAAACAAAATGGGAGATAATGTGACAGTTGACAGTGAATTCAGCTCGCAACACCATGATTTACTATTAAACTTTTGGTAAGATTATTTGGGGGGAAAAAAGAATATATATATATATATATATTCTTTTTTTCCCCCAAATAATACATAATTTTGAAAACTGACTTGAATAATAATTTTCTAATGCCATTGTGTGTAGTTTTTGTGTCTAGTTGCAGTTGGTTCTACATTTTTTTTAAATCTTAGTCTTAGTGACAAATAATGATTTGCGTATGAAAATGTTTGCAAGCAAACAGAGGTTTTATCCATAAATAAGCACGTAAACACTGTTAATGAATGAGACGCAATGTCTAAATAGTTATATTGGCTATCAGTTAACATTAGCCCACACAGCCTTGGAGAAGCATGGTTGCAAAAGCAAGGAAAGAAAAAGCATAAGAAAAACCTCTTTTAGTGGATCACTGAGTTCTCCAAGGATATTTTCCTCGTCAAACATCTTGCCCTGGAAGCGGTGCTCGTAATAATCATGGATCCTCTGCCTCATGTCCGCTGGCAGCTTGTGGAAGGACATGTACTGTTCCACCTGCTTATACTGTAACAAACCAGACAACCAAATTGTTCAAAAAAGTTAGTTTTAAAAAGGTTTTTAAATAATTACTGAGCAACTAGTACCTTCTCTTGATACTGACGATGGGAAGCGTCCAAGGACTGGACCAGGTTGGTGGCATTGCCCAAGAACATGGCGTAGCAGGTAGCACCAATAATCATGCTGATCATCGTGAGCCAGACATCAGTTGGTCCATCAGGAGCCTGAGCACCATACCCAATACACAGCATGTGGCTCATGGACATAAAAAGCGCATAGGAGTATTGGACGTCCCAAGTGGAATTCTGACAGAGAAATATGTATTGATAGTACGTAAATTTGAAGCAAAATTTAGGATGTCTTCATACAGTTTTGGTTCGATTACAACAAACTCTGTTAGTGCGGTTCATTTGACGAAGTGTGTGAATGCTGGGTCAAAACTCTTTTGACTGAAATATAAACGCATCACGGACCAGAGACATCTAAAATAACCTAAAAACAGGATTTGATGCCACAAGGTACGACCCTAAAAGGGCAGAGTGCTCAAGCATAGCTGGCTCTTCTCGTCATAGGAGCTACGTTGCTTTTTCAGTTCGGTACTTGCGGCAGATATTCATTTGTGTGTGAGCAATGGAGGAATTGTTGGCACCGCTCTGAATACAGTGGCCAAAAGTGATGTTCAGAAAAGATCTTTGTTTTTAATGACCCTACATGTTGAATTACACCATAAAAATATGAGGAAAAAAAAAAATATATATATATATACAACCCGAATTCCGGAAAAGTTGGGACGTTTTTTAAATTTGAATAAAATGAAAACTATACAACTTTCAAATCACATGAGCCAATATTTTATTCACAATAGAACATAGATAACATAACAAATGTTTAAACGGAGAAATTGCACACTTTTATCCACTAAATGAGCTCATTTCAAATTTGATGCCTGCTACAGGTCTCAAAATAGTTGGGACGGGGGCACGTTTACCATGGTGTAACATCTCCTCTTCTTTTCAAAACAGTATGAAGACGTCTGGGCATCGAGTTTATGAGTGTCTGGAGTTTTGGTGTTGGAATTTGGTCCCATTCTTGCCTTATATAGGTTTCCAGCTGCTGAAGTGTTCGTGGTCGCCTTTGACGCATTTTTCGTTTAATGATGCGCCAAATGTTCTCTATAGGTGAAAGATCTGGACTGCAGGCAAGGCCAATTCAGAACCCGGACTCTTCTACGACGAAGCCATGCTGTTGTAATATCTGCAGTATGTGGTTTTGCATTGTCCTGCTGAAATACACAAGGCCTTCCCTGAAATAGACGTTGTCTGGAGGGGAGCATATGTTGCTCTAAAACCTTTATATATCTTTCAGCATTCATAGTGCCTTCCAAAACATGCAAGCTGCCCATACCGTATGCACTTATGCACCCCCATACCATCAGAGATGCTGGCTTTTGAACTGAACGCTGATAACACGATGGAAGGTCTCCCTCTTCTTTTGTCCGGAGGACACGGCGTCCGTGATTTCCAACAAGAATGTCAAATTTGGACTCGTTTGACCATAGAATACTTTTCCACTTTGAAATAGTCCATTTTAAATGAGCCTTGGCCCACAGGACACGACGGCGCTATGGCTTCCTTTTTGCATGATAGAGCTTTAGTTGGCATCTGGAGATGGCACGGCGGATTGTGTTTACCGACAGTGGTTTCTGGAAGTATTCCTGGGCCCATTTAGTAATGTCATTCACACAATCATGCCGATGAGTGATGCAGTGTCGTCTGAGGGCCCGAAGACCACGGGCATCCAATAAAGGTCTTCGCCTTTGTCCCTTACGCACAGAGATTTCTCCAGTTTCTCTGAATCTTTTGATGATGTTGTGCACTGTAGATGATGAGATTTGCAAAGCCTTTGCAATTTGACGTTGAGGAACATTGTTTTTAAAGTGTTCCACAATCTTTTTACGCACTCTTTCACAGATTGGAGAGCCTCTGCCCATCTTTACTTCTGAGAGACTCTACCTCTCTAAGACATCCCTTTTATAGCTAATCATGTTACAGACCTGATATCAATTAACTTAATTAGTTGCTATAGATGTTCTCCCACCTCAATCCTTTCTAAATGTATTGCTTTTTCAACCATTTGTTGCCCCCGTCCCAACTATTTTGAGACCTGTAGCAGGCATCAAATTTGAAATGAGCTCATTTAGTGGATTAAAGTGTAAAATTTCTCCGTTTAAACATTTGTTATATTATCTATGTTCTATTGTGAATAAAATATTTCCAAATTTGATTTGAAAGTCATATAGTTTTAATTTTATTCAAATTTAAAAAATGTCCCAACTTTTCCGGAATTCGGGTTGTATATATATATATATATATATATTAATGGGGGTAGAACAAAACTATAGAACTAGGAAACTAATTATTAATAGTTAACTAGTTATAAAGTCAGAATTGCATGATATAAAAACTCGCAATTGTGATTTATAAAGTCAGAATTGTGAGATATAAACTAAAAAATTCTGACAATATTATTTGGCAAAAAAAGGTAAAAACTACAGTCTCAGGTTTTATTTAATCATATATATATATATATATATATATATATGTATATATATATGAAAATGTATTAACTACATCATAATCGATTATTAATATTTCATTGATTTTATGTTGTTTTTGCTTGTGTTCATAATTTCTTTGACAGCTTGGCCAAAAATTATTTTGGTACAATATGACACGTTTCATTGCATTATTATCACAACAACAAAAAATACTGATTCCTAGAACTACTACATAATATGATTATAAAATCTTTAACAATTTTTTTTTAATTTAAAAAAAATAAATAAAATTATAATAAAAATAATACTTGAATAAAGAGTAATGTCAATGCTGGACATCACTTTTGGCCACTATTGTATGTACGCACATACAGAGAGTTAATTTAGCCCGGCACACAGCAATGTTTTGGATCTTCGGTAAGTTCCGTCACAAAATATACGTGGCATTAAAGGGTTAGTTCACCCAAAAATGAAAATTAAATCATTAATTACTCACCCCCATGCTGTACCAACCCCGTAAGACCTTCGTTCATCTTCGGAACACAAATAAAGATATTTTTGATTGAATCTGAGAGCTGGATCAGTCCTCCATAGACAGCCTGAGGGACTGCCTCTTGACGGCCCAGAAAGTCATTAAAAGAAAAGGTTTAAATATTCCATGTGCCAACAGCGGCTCAACTATAACTTTATCAAGCGACGAGACTACTTTTTGTGCGAAAAAAAAACCTAAATAACGACTTTATTCGACTTTCCATTACTTCCTTATGGGCGCATGCGCGAGAACTGAGACGAGACCGTTCTTCTTCGACTACTTTTTGTTACCGGCTGCTCACCGCTTAGGAGTATTAGCGCCCCCTACCGTATAAGATGACGTACTGCTTGTAAACAGAACGTTTTGCGCCTCCGGCTATATCAGTACGTCATCTTATACGGTAGGGGGCGATAAAACTCCTAAGCGGTGAGCAGCCGGTAACAAAAAGTAGTCGAAGAAGAACGGTCTCGTCTCAGTTCTCGCGCATGCGCCCATAAGGAAGTAATGGAAAGTCGAATAAAGTCGTTATTTACGTTTTTTTTCGCACAAAAAGTAGTCTCGTCGCTTGATAAAGTTATAGTTGAGCCGCTGTTGGCACATGGAATATTTAAACCTTTTCTTTTAATGACTTTCTGGGCCGTCAAGAGGCAGTCCCTCAGGCTGTCTATGGAAGAGTGATCCAGCCCTCAGATTCAATCAAAAATATCTTCATTTGTGTTCCGAAGATGAACGAAGGTCTTACGGGGTTGGTACAGCATGGGGGTGAGTAATTAATGACTTAATTTTCATTTTTGGGTGAACTAACCCTTTAAAGCTGTTTTTGTTTTGTGTCTTTAGGTTCGGTGTTAAAAATGACATTATGAATGCTTAGCGAACCAGAACTAAATGCAGAATTTTCTTTTTTGGTTCGGACCAAAAGAACTGAAGTGAACACACCCTTAACGCTTTAGGACTTTAGGGAGTATATTTTTGCATTTCCTAACAAACTAGCACATTTTTGAGACATTCCCCAGCAACCTCAAACATACCGAAGCCTAAAACCTAAAAAAAACCTCATACCACCATGTTGTTTTTGGAGACCCAGCAGTTTGCTGGGAAGTCTTGCAACATGGGCACCAAGAACTGCATGCAGCCATCCCAGTGACACAGCAGCAGCATCATTCCAATCAGATTCACTATGCGAACCACTGCGCTTGCTAGGTCATAGGTCATATGGAAGATCTGTATTAAAAAAAAAAAAGTGAGGGATAGTACAAGTGAGTTCAAGTTGGTCATACAAATTAGCCTAAAAAAGCTGTTTGGTTTAAAAAAAGTGCTTCAAACTTCGCTTGACTATTAAAAATAAATAATAATGCACTAAAGACAAAAATCAATCATTTTAAATGCGACAAGTAAAAACTCTCTGGAAACTTAAGCAAAATTATTACAACATTATGATATACAGTTAAAAAAATTATATTTATCTTGAGATAATACATTTAACAGTTATTAAATTATTGTTTCTAAAGGCTATCTACTATGAATTAACTTTAGCAAAGGTAATGTAAAAATGCTTAAAAAGAGACTGAGACTGATTATGGAAGTTTGGAAATGGTTGGAGGAACAAATAGCTGGAGGAACCAAAATGAAAAGCCATTTCTGAGATGCAGCGAGTTATAACATAAAAGATGATCGGGCCAAAACTTGTAAGAAAAAAATAAGATAACGGTCATTCTAAAAAAATCAGAATTGTCAAATACTTTAAAAATCAGAATTGTCAAATTTCCTCCCACTAGATTTCTTTCCTTTCTATCCTTGCCTCATCTGTTTCTCTCCCAGCTCCTTCACTCACCTCTTCCCACTGATGAATGTAACGTATTAATCTGGACAAGCGCAACAATCTGAGCAGGCTGAGGATCTTGGTGAAGCGGACGATACGCAGTGCCCTGGCGGTGCGGTACACCTCTGCCGACTCAAGCCGGGACTCAATATCCACCACCAGGAAGATGTAGTCCACCGGAATAGAGGAAATGAAATCTATCGTAAACCAGCCTCGCAGGTAACGCCGACTGATCACTTGCGGGTCCAGGATGATTTGGGAGTTTTCTTCTTCCATTATGCCGGTACGAAAGTTGAAGACGAGGTCAGCCAGGAAGAGGGTGTCAGAGGCCACGTTGAAGGTGATCCACGGCAGCGTGTTCTGATCCTCAAAGAAGGTGATACCCCATGGAAGAATGATGAGGTTGCCCATCATCAGGCAAAGCATAACCAAGTCCCAATAGAACCTGTGTGAAGATGCATGACGTAAGGAACAAAGGATGGATTCTGCCTGGAGTATGTATATTAAAATGCATAACTACAACTGTAGGGTTACACATTTAATCAAATGTTTAATTTAGGTTCCAATACAATAGTATTTTAACTGAGAAAGTTTGGCACACTGTTTTCCATTTTGAGGCAATCAAGGTGTCGTAACCTCTTGTCACTTCTCAAAGGTCAGCTGGGCCTTTTATTCGTCTTATCAGGCTGATAGAATTAGCATCTCAAGGCTCTGAGTTACACTGTTACCTGATGAAATCAGGTAACCAGCTGAATCAACATGCTTTGTTTCAGAGTGTCTCCACCTCTATGTAACCCCTCCGCCTTGAAAGGTAGGCCTATATGAACACAAGGTATTTTGGCTTAGGTCAGACTTGGCTAAGATTTTTGGACGAAGCAGACTTGGGAATACTACAGCAATGAAACCCCGCTTAAAAAGATACACCCGAGTCTCCTGGTCTTTGCATCTGAGCTTTCAAACACTTTAGGCTACGTCCACATTCATCCGGATACATTTGAAAACGGGATTTTTGCTCAAAAACGCTCTCCGTCCACACTAGCGTTTTCAGCCGTTTTACAACAATTCGGTGTGGATGAGAAACTTCTAAATTCACTTTACTGCGCATGCGTGAAACTTCACAAAAGCTCACTGAGATAATAATGTTATCGCACAAAAACAGGATCATTTTATTTAGCAAATTATCTCACCATCACTGATGCGTCCAGGTCGCATTCAGTCACCCTATGTTTGGTCTAAAACGCAACTGCTCTCCTGTTTTGCCGCAGGACAGCAAATGTATACATTATCTGTCATCTTTGTAGTGCTATGAAGAATAGCACATATTAAGTAACATAGAAAGTAACATATTTTAGCAATAGTGTAAAAATGAATAACACATAACAATACCGATAAACATGAATATCTATTGGTACTACATGGATCACATGACCAAACTTACGTCATCGTTTTGAAATACCTCCGGTTTCACTGTCCACACTACAACACGAAAACGGTGTTTTCAAATTTAGCCACTTTGGAGAGCGTTTTCGAAACGATACGGTTTTGTTGACTCAGTGTGGACGGAAGGCCAAAACAAAGAGAAAAATATACGTTTTCAAATGAAAACATATTAGTGTGGACATGGCCTTAGAAGAAAAATAAGTTTACAACACAACCAAATGTAATTCCAATTAAAGGATGCACTAAGAAAACAAAGATAAGTTGACAATTTTTTCAATAACTGATACATAGCCAATATTAAAAATCTGCAATATTTTATATAAATAAATAAAAAAATGAAACACTAAAAACTAAAATCAGTGTGACTAGATGATTAGAGATTTTAGAGATTAACTTTTCTATTAAATATTTAATATCAGTCAGACTATATATATATATATATAGATAGCTGTAGTCTGAATGATATTAAATATTTTATTTATTTATTTATTTATTAAAGACCTATATGGTTTAAAGGTCTAGACTGGAAACCTGAAGCTTACAAGAGCGGTCCTTCAGGGTGCTATACAGTGACTGTCTCTGTAACTTAAGACACCGTCCTATAGCGACGTCCCATGTTTCGTGGAAAAAAATTCAACCAGCCCCAGACATTTGGAGATAAATAAAAGATTATTTTCTAAGAAACAAATATGTCATTCTGTAAAGCACACCTGGTAATCTATTATGGACAAAAAAGTACAAAATGAGCCATTCATTCAAATACGTATCTACACACTTGACTCAATTTGGCATAACTCACTGATTTATGCCAAAAAGATTATATATAAGGAGAAATGAAAGGTTTAACAGGTTATTCAATTATTCTAGTGATAAAGTACGTTTACTTTTTTAATGTTTACTCACAACGTTTCATAATAATTCAAAATGAATTGAAACTAAATCCATTCAATGATCCCATGATGGGAACCCCTAAATAGTTCTATAAATGGCAAACAGAACCGTTCTGTTTTTTTAGAACCTTTTCTTCTAAGAATGTATACGATCTTGAGCTAACAAGCAGATTACGTCAATTACACGTGTTGCAAAGCATTCCTCTAAAGAGGTAATGGAGAATCATGAACATACTGTACAGTATGTGACTGTCGTTTGCGCACGGGACATGTGCTCGGTGGTTTGAAGTTTCCACATGTGGTCATATTTTCCAAAGCAGCGTCAGTGGAATGAGTGGGTACTTGAAAACAGTTTAAATATATATAAGTTAAAATATATATTTTTTTTATCTTATGGTTGCCATTTGACTCGTGTGAGAATGAAAGCGATAGTTAACAAATTTGAGGTTATTTTATCAATATCAGATGACATTGTTATTTTATCAACTCCAATGATTTGGAGGTTTGCGCTTAAAAACATAGCACTTAACATAGCAAGGAACGGCAGATTTGATTAAAAAAAAAAGCATCTAGTATGTGACATTTCTATAACACTATACAATAAGATTTCATTAACACAACATTTAATAATTAACAACAACACATTTGTTACAGTATTTATTCATTTTTGTTAATGTTAGTTTAAACAATAGAGCTGTTCATTGTTCAACTTAGTTCACAGTTAACAAATACAACTTCTAATTTTAATAATGTATTAGTAAATGTTGAATTTAACATTAATTTAGATTAATGCTGTAGAATTATTGTTCATTCTTAATCTTAATTAATTTGAACTAAAGTAGTTACATAATGTAACCTGATTGTAAAGTGTTACCAATATGTCTTGTGTAAAATGAGAAAGGGAAAATAAAAACATGACAAATCTGCTAAATCTGAAATAACACTGAAAAAAATGCATTGAATGAGTATCATTTAGTCATCCTATTTACAATTAAATTGTATTATATCACTCAAAATATCAGTACTGCGATCAACCTGAAAGAAAAAGAAAATGTTGTTCTTGTAGTTGATTCAAGTGTGATACTTATCATGACCTTTTAACCTTTATCATATTTTAAAATGTTCCCGTGTTTAATTGTCCCAGTTTCAAAATTAATGTTGAATGTTATCAGTATGTATGGAGTTGAAGTAATTAACAACAATGTTAACAGTAACTGGGCCAGGATGCATTAAAAATGCATTTGATCTGTTGATAAAACTGGAGTAATTCAAGAGGCTCAAGGGTTTGTTTTACTGTAGCTATAAGGAATATTTTGGCACATTAAACAAATTTAAAAAAAAAAAAAAAACAGTAATGTAACTGGTGATTCTAGTGTATCATTAAATTGTATAAATGTAAAATGTTGGTTTTATCTCCTAATTGCACACCCATATGTTTCGCTTTGGACTGGGTATGAAACAGGTGTGGTGATCGAGTTCCTATTACCGATAATGTCTTGCTTTCAGAAAACATAATCCGTTTATCCTTTTGACATCTTGCTGCTTTCTCTGCATACGCGTTTCAGACAAAGAGCATTAACCTGACACTCTGTAACCGAGTGGGACCTTCCATCCAACCCGTCCTTTAACGATGATAGCATTTCTGGCTAATGGTAACTCTATAAGGGAAAGCTCTGTAACTGACCTGTGTAGCATTGTCCTTTAATGTGATGATTGAAATGTATGTTCTTTTAGGACCTGATTTGTGGCATAAGTGCTTGTTGACACTGTATGATTATTGATAGCAATGAAAGTTAAGTTAATTTGTTAGGTGTTTTCTCACCTCACAGCCATTCCCTATTGTTATAGGCCAATGAGCCCAAAAAAATATGACCACCTGCCTAATGCACTGTTGGTCCTCCTCGTGCTGCCAAACCAGCGTCGACCCATTGAGGCATAGACTCTACAAGAGGATCTGCAGCAGCAGATCCTTCAAGTCCTGTAAGTTGCCAGGTGGAACGAACTTGTTGGTCCAGCACATCCCACAGCTGCTCAGTTTGATAAGCCTATGTCACACTTCCTGCTTCCGGAAAAAACGGAGTAGGGATACAGAACTTCCCGGTCAACTATTAGGATTTAGATTATCAGCCCTAATGTCTAAACCATCCGAGGTAGACTGACCCACATCGTCATGTGACTTCAGGCAGGCTGCGGAGAGATTTGGTCCAGCGGTATCTATCGGACTCCACCATTGTAAAAAGCTAACCGGAAGAGCCGTATCCCTACTACGACTAACTTCCGGTCTTCAATTTTTTCGTGACATAGGCCTATGGAGATCAGGGGAATTTGGAGGCCAGGACAACACCTTGAACTCTTCATACTATTCCTCAAACCATTCCTGAACAATGTGTGGCAGGGTTCATTCTCCTGCTGAAAGAGGCCACTTCCATCAGGGAACATCATTTTCATGAAGGTGTGTACTCTGTTCTGAGTTGTTGACCAAGTCAAAATAGTCCACCCTCAACTGTACCAGTAACAATAACTAGTCCACCCTTAACTGTACCAGTAACAATAACTAGTCCACCATTAACTGTGCCAGTAACAATAACTAGTCCACCCTCAATTGTACCAGTAACAATAACTGGTCCACCCTTAATTGTACCAGTAACAATAACTAGTCCACCATTAACTGTGCCAGTAACAATAACTAGTCCACCCTCAACTGTACCAGTAACAATAACTAGTCCACCCTTAACTGTACCAGTAACAATAACTAGTCCACCCTTAACTGTACCAGTAACAATAACTAGTCCACCCTCAACTGTACCAGTAACAATAACTAGTCCAACCTCAACTGTACCAGTAACAATAACTAGTCCACCCTTAACTGTACCAGTAACAATAACTAGTCCAACCTCAACTGTACCAGTAACAATAAATAGTCCACCCTTAACTCAATTGTACCAGTAACAATAACTAGTCCAACCTCAACTGTACCAGTAACAATAACTAGTCCACCTTCAACTGTACCAGTAACAATAACTAGTCCACTATTAACTGTGCCAGTAACAATAACTAGTCCACTATTAACTGTGCCAGTAACAATAACTAGTCCACCCTCAACTGTACCAGTAACAATAACTAGTCCAACCTCAACTGTACCAGTAACAATAAATAGTCCACCCTTAACTCAATTGTACCAGTAAAAATAACTAGTCCACCCTTAACTGTACCAGTAACTAGTCCAACCTCAACTGTACCAGTAACAATAAATAGTCCACCCTTAACTCAATTGTACCAGTAAAAATAACTAGTCCACCCTTAACTGTACCAGTAACAATAACTAGTCCAACCTCAACTGTACCAGTAACAATAACTAGTCCACCCTCAACTGTACCAGTAACAATAACTAGTCCAACCTCAACTGTACCAGTAACAATAAATAGTCCACCCTTAACTCAATTGTACCAGTAACAATAACTAGTCCAACCTCAACTGTACCAGTAACAATAACTAGTCCAACCTCAACTGTACCAGTAACAATAAATAGTCCACTCTTAACTCTACCAGTAAAAATAACTAGTCCACCCTTAACTGTACCAGTAACAATAACTAGTCCAACCTCAACTGTACCAGTAACAATAACTAGTCCACCCTTAACTGTACCAGTAACAATAACTAGTCCACCCTCAACTGTACCAGTAACAATAACTAGTCCAACCTCAACTGTACCAGTAACAATAACTAGTCCAACCTCAACTGTACCAGTAACAATAACTAGTCCAACCTCAACTGTACCAGTAACAATAACTAGTCCAACCTCAACTGTACCAGTAACAATAACTAGTCAACCCTCAACTGTGCCAGTAACAATAACTAGTCCACCCTTAACTCAAATGTACCAGTAACAATAACTAGTCCACCCTCAATTGTACCAGTAACAATAACTAGTCCACCCTTAACTCAACTGTACCAGTAAAAATAAGTAGTCCACCCTTAACTGTACCAGTAACAATAACTAGTCCACCCTTAACTCAACTGTACCAGTAACAATAACTATTCCACCCTCAATTGTACCAGTAACAATAACTAGTCCACCCTTAACTCAACTGTACCAGTAAAAATAAGTAGTCCACCCTTAACTGTACCAGTAACAATAAATAGTCCACCCTTAACTCAACTGTACCAGTAAAAATAACTAGTCCACCCTTAACTGTACCAGTAACAACAACTAGTCCAATCTCAACTGTACCAGTAACAATAACAAGTCCACCCTTAACTCAACTGTACCAGTAACAATAACTAGTCCACCCTCAACTGTACCAGTAACAATAACTATTCCACCCTCAATTGTACCAGTAACAATAACTAGTCCACCCTTAACTCAACTGTACCAGTAAAAATAAGTAGTCCACCCTTAACTGTACCAGTAACAATAAATAGTCCACCCTTAACTCAACTGTACCAGTAAAAATAACTAGTCCACCCTTAACTGTACCAGTAACAACAACTAGTCCAATCTCAACTGTACCAGTAACAATAACAAGTCCACCCTTAACTCAACTGTACCAGTAACAATAACTAGTCCACCCTCAACTGTACCAGTAACCAGTAATAACTGGTTTATACCAATATTAACTAAAGATTTTGCACTGAAAAAAGTTCAGTGCAAATCTTCCTTTATTCTTAAGGTCTGTTCACACCAAGAACGATACAATATTAGCATCCACCCCAGCAGGCGATATCGTTCTGGACTGCGCTTCTTAAAAGTATCGTGAAGTGAAGAGACCATTGGTGGCAATGGTTCGATCTACTTAGGCTTACGGATAACGCAGCCTGTTTATTCTGAGCGTGCTGCAGTTTTGTCATTTGTCGTTTTAAATGCTCAAGCTCTTTAAAGCAGAATGGATTCTGATTGGCTGGAAATTATTCCATCAGCAGCTGGGGAAAAAAAGTTCTGAAAGTGATTCCAATTATATAATTTCTCTGTATCATTATATAATTGTGGTGTGGACTCCGCAATTATTTAATATATAGAACAATTTTAAGAACTATATATTTATTGTTATCGTTATAGGCCTAGATATCATCACAATCATATGGTTTATCTAGTTTTCTATGAGAAATGTACATGGTCCATGGAGCAGTATTGTTGAAAACAAAACAAAAAAAAATCCATAAAAATATATTTTATTTTGGCTACTAGCCAATAAAGCATTTATATTTTTCAATTGGTTTAAATTGTACTTAAATTACAACAAAATAAAATAAAAATGAATAAAAACTAAATATAAATATTTTTTTAAAACTAATAAAACAAATAAAAACACAATACAATATTTTTTTACGAAAAATAAAAAGGAAAACAAAGTATATTAAAAAAAATGGTTCAAAATATAAATTAACATTATAATATTATATTAATGATACTAAAATAACACTTGAAGAACAAAACTGACTATATCAGTAGTACTCAGAATGAAAAAACACTCATGAAATGCCTTAAATACCACAAACCTCAACAGTTCTACATGAAACTTGAGTAGTAGCCAAATCAACCGATCATTTTAGGAACAAACTCATACTGACATCACAAGATAACAAGCAACAAAAAATAACAGCAAAATCAACTGTAAGCTGTAAAATAAAACTAGCTTAATTATTCACACCCCAGTGCATGCTGGGGAGAGAACAAACAGGTCAGAACCACAAGGCAATTTTTAAGTGTAAGCATATTTGGACTGGGAAAAAATAAACTATTTTGCAATGACTGTTGTTTTAAAGTCAAACCAACATCTTTACTTGGTCATAGAATTGCTTTTACAGTCACAACAACACTTACCCTGTTTGACGTTCTGCCAAGTCATATTTTCCCTTTCCCCTACGTCACTCACCTGAAGTCACTATATGGATGTATAATCCACACCCCAAATGTTTTGATCCTTGCTTGCTCGGCAGCGACACCCTTTGCACTCCCAAACATCCGCAGCGAGAACTTGTTGACCCCTGGCAGCAGCATGGCTCCGAACTGTCTCTGGAGGAAAGTGGATTGGTCATCAAAGACCCTTTCCTCTGATTCGGATGGCAGAGGGGCTTCCGAAGGCCCTGCTGACTCGGCCATGGCTTTGTTGGGGTGAGGTGGAGTGGAGGGGGTCACAGTGGTAGTTGCTGTTGTGCCATCTAACCCTGCGGTCACCTCAAGGGACTTTGAGGTGGGACTGTCCCCCGAGTCTGTCCGTTCCTGTTGGTGGTTCGCAATAGACAGCAGCCTTTTGCTCACATCCTCTCCTCCTTGCAATAAAGTCCTTGAAGAGGAACGCCAGTTGGTTAAGGAGAAGGCACCTCTGGAGCGGAGCTTCGAGTCACCATTTGAAGCCGGAGACTGTCTGTAATCACCATCCATGTCAGATCTGATGTTAATGCAGGTTCAGGTTGATGACTAATTTGGCAGATAAATTGAGCAGAATCTCAAGAACAGATTGAAGACATCACACTTTCCCAAACACAGAATCATTTTGTACCTGTAAAGCATGCAATGTTTACTTACAAAACCTCAAGTTTTCAATATGAAAAAAGGTCAAAATGTGATTTTAACACTTCTTAATTCTCAACTTTTTTTAAATTAAATAAGTTTTAGTTTTTTCTCAATTAATATACGTTGAGACAAACCAGTCTCCATAACCATTTCAAACATGTATATTCACTGCAAGTTTCTATAAGTTTACCAGTACAATCGGACTCTCGCGTGATCCAAAAACTTCCAGGAGAATCCTGACGTTCCTCACTGCGTAATGCATCCGCCCTTGGAGAGCTCCTCTGGGTATAAGTGCAATTATTGTCAATATTATTCCCCTGTATCAACTTTCCATACATATAACATCTCGCGCACTGGCGAAACCTCCTCAGAATGAGCGCGCGGGTTGTCTTGTCATCAAACCACGCGCAAGTTATTACATAAAGAACGGGATGAAACCAGCAGATGTTTGAGTATATAATCGGCTTCTTGATAGCAGCCGCTGTCTTTATCTCCCTCTCTGCTGACACCTGCGTGTTATCTGTTCAACAAGCTGTCTGGGTGAACAGGTAGGGGACAGAGCGTCACTACTCAGCGGCCCAGCTGGGAAGGAAATAGGCGGGGCCAACTTACAGCTAGAGGACATGAATACGCTGGAGGCTCACAGATGTATTTACCTGAGGCTGATGGGAACTTCAGAAATATCTTCTACGTGTGTGTATAAATGTACTACTGTATATTTAAGGGATACACTAATTTAAAGGGTTAAAAAAAAACGACATTTTTGCCATTAATTATCTATATCCTCATGTCGTTTCTGATGAAATCCAAGAGCTTTGTGATTCTCCATGTGACTAGTGGTTCAACCTTAATGTTATGAAGCGACAAGAATACTTTTTGTGTGCAAAAAAAAAAACTTTATTCAACAATTTCTTCTCTTCTATGTCAGTCTCCGACATTGTTCACGTGAGTATCTTGACGCATGACAGTGGTGAAGAGATGAGTTCCCTGTAGAGATTACTTCCACGGTTGCCGTCTTTCTGTAAAGTTGTGTGTACTGTGAAAAGCGCTATACAAATAACTATATTGTTTGATGGCAAGAAACTGCTAAACGTGTAAGGTGGGACTTAAATCTGTAAGGTGGGACTCATCTCTTTACCACACCGGCCAGTGTTCTGACAGAACAGAAGAGCTGCACTGTACAAATTCAGGTACTGACATGGAAGATAATAAATTGTTGAATAAGGTCATTATTTTTGCACACACAAAGTATTCTCATTACATAATGACACTTGGTTATTAACGTAACCTCGGTTCTCTCTAAAAGAGTGAAAGAGTGTTGGGTAAGCTAGCTTAAAATCCCTTTTCTCAAGAGTACTGAAGCCCAAAAATTATAATTTAATTTTTCCTATATGAGGCACACTTGCAAAGTCTCTCCCTCTGTACAGTGCACATGTAGCGCGCTATGTATGTTATGCGCGCAGTATGTCTCGCTCTAGATTCCGGGAGATTTGAACTAATTTGCGGGCATCAGGGAGACACTATCAATATGCGGGAGACTCCCGGAACTTCCGGGAGACTTGGGATGTCTGTAAATGGTAAATGGACTGCATTTATATATCGCTTTCATAGACCCAATGGCCACCAAAGCGCTTTACAATTTGCCTCACACTCACCCATTCATACACTCATTCACACACCAACGGCGGTGTCAGCCATACAAGGTGCCATCCAGCTCGTCTGGAGCAGCTGGGGTTCGGTGTCTTGCTCATGGACACCTCGACACTTGGTCAGATGGAACCAGGGATTGAACCACCAACCTTTCAGATTGTAGACAACCTACATGAAGCACTGAGCCACTGCCGCCCCGTAACACTCATTCCCTCTTCTATCTCCCTCTTCTATTCAAGGTTACGTTAGTAACTGAGTCTCGTTCTCTTACGAGAGTACTGTGTTGCGCAAGCTAGCTTACTCTACGAGAACCCAATGTCGCATGTCTTGCGTGCTGAAGTCATCCACGCAGAGTCCCAAGGGCAAGTGCCCGGTTCATCAGACAACACAATGGTCTAAACTGAAAGTAGTTTAGCCTGCAAGTCAGGAACCTCCAGGTTGTAAAACCTAATAAATGTAGACGGAGAGGCCCAGCCTGCTGCTCCAGCACCACTAATCCAGACCCACAAAGAGGCCACGCTTTTAGTGGAATGGGCTCTAACGCCTAAAGGGCAATTAAGGCCTTTAGACTTATAAGCCAAAGTGATAGTGTCAACTGTCCATCTGGAAATGTTTTGTTTCGAGGTAGCTAGACCTTTAGCGCGGCCACCAAACGAAACTAAAAGCTGTTCTAAAAGCCTAAAGGCAGCTCGTGCTGCATCAGTACTGGAAACCACGTATGATTCCTCCAGAACGGTGCTACTAGGAGCAAGGATGGCTTGCTTTCCCTGATTTGCTTGATCACCTGTGGTAACAGTGCGATCGGGGGAAATGCATAAAGCGGGCGGCTAGGCCAGTCGAGGGGCCCTGTTCTTTGTGAAAAATATTGGGCAGTCCATATTCTCTGCTGACTCAAAGAGATCGATGTCCGCTCTGCCAAACATGTCCTACAGTAACTGGACTATCTGTGGGTGCAGAGACCATTCCTCTGTGAGGACGTTGTCCCTGGACAGTCTGTCCGGGCCCTCAATTCAGTGGCCTGGCACGCTGTGAGCGAGCGCAGATTAGCCTGGGTCCATTCCATGAGGCGTTCTACCAGAGCATTGAATCTGTAGCGCCCGCTGTGACGTCAGCTGTGCTGTCATGAACACGGAGTCTACGTCTCTCCCCAGAAAAGAGGTTTTCTGGCTGGGAGAAAGCGAACTCTCAGACTGATCTCATGAAGTAGCGTGTGTATGACACGCCAATTCGTATTTCCATTTTTGGCATACTATCAAGACGCATAATCGCTTTTCAGCGTGTTTATGAGCGCCGTTGACTTAACGTTATTACTGTATATATAAATATATGCCTTACCCCAACCCCGTCCCTAAACCTAACCGTCACTGGGGTTAATGGCATTTATGACTGTTCCCTTGCCATCCTAGGGAAAAAAAAGATCACTCCCTCCCTAGATGTACTCCCCAGATCACTCCCCAGATGTTTTGCACAGACACGCGGAATCACTCGGACGTTAATGGCGTAGACATACACGCATACACGCAGATACACGCGGATAGCTCAAAATGCGTAGAGATAACACGCCACTTGACTCGAAAGGTCGAGCAGTAAGGCCCTGTGCCTTATCAGTTCTGTTTCTGACTGGGCTAGAATAAGCCAGTTGTCCAAATAGTTCAGTATGCGCATCCCGTGAAGTCTCAGGGGAGCGAGCACCACGTCCATGCACTTGAAAGTACGGGGTGCTAAAGACAGACCGAACGGCAGGACGGTGTACTAATAAGTCTGAAATGCAGGGGTCTGTGAGCAAACTGTAGTGAAAACTGTTGTCCTTTGCACCGTCCACAACAGAGAGCGTCGAAGAGCCATGAGATATGTGGAGTCACAGGATCCATGTGGAAGACGAGAGTACTTTCGTAAGAGAACATTAAGGTTTAACTACTGCAGTCACATAGACTATTTTGACAATGTATTTACTAACTTTCTGGGCCTTGAACGTGGTCTTGCGTAGCTAAGGAGAGGTCATCAAAATATCTTCATTTGTGTTCCGAAGATGAACAAAGACCTTAAAGGGTTTGGAGGGTAAGTTGCCTAAATAATTACATATATTTTATTTTGGGGTTAACTATTCTTTTAAGATGTAGCCTATGTATGCATAGGCTATGTTTATTTGTTAATTCATTATTTAAAACCTTATAATTTTTTTTAAATATATATTTTAAGTTTTCATTAGAAATAAATTACTTTATTTATTTGAAATATGATAAATTTTTTTATTAATTTTCATATTTTTATTTAGGATACAAAAAAAAGTTTTGTCACTATTGTTTTTGTTTGTGGGTTTCAAACCCTCCAAAATTAGAAATTTTATCCTCCAAATGATACTTTTAATATATTAAAAATAAGCATACTGTGTATTCAGACAAGTAGCTACAGTATTTTACCATGAATATTCGCATTTTATAGGGATAAGTTGTCATGTTGTAACTTTCTAAATTATTTAATTGGTCTTTTTAGCCCAAACAATGGTTAGATATTTTTGCATGTCACCTTTCCCATTCTTGAAGTTTCATTGATTTTATTTACCGTTTAAGTTTTGCTGAAGTTTCATTGATTGTTTTAGGCTCCTGTTTAAATTTGGTTGAAAGCCAAATGGCCTTTGTATTTAAAATATTATTTCATATTTCAAATCTGAAACTGCTGGTTCCCATGTGACAACTTGTGTTCCCATGTGATACAGTGTGATAGCATATTGTTGAATTATGCCTCCAGGGTGAAAAACAATGGAAATATATGTGTTTGTTTAGTAACTGACTTAAAGTAAACTTAAAAAAAATCACTAGATAAAGTGTTCCAACTAACCCCAGCAGTGTGCATCCAGGTTCTTGCACAATGTCATGCAGTGGCTTATCATTGCTCACACCAGGTCTTCAGTAAATTCAGTGTGGTATTATGTTTCGACTACTGTCAATCCTGTAAAGTGCTGAGTATCGTGTTCCTGAGCCCAAGCTTAAGTGAAATGCTTTACCTTTGCCGAGCAAGAGGAGGACGATGAAAATAATTAAAGACACCGCCTTTGATGTACACAGTCTTTCAACAAACAGGTGGGGAACATGTGCCAAATGTGCTGGACCCTGTCCTTCAAAGCTCTGTGCGTACTGTGCTGTAGCCACTAATTACATTTCCTTACGTAAATACAAGACCATTTTGTTCCTTCTGTTCACACACGTGAACTGAAAATGTAGCAAAATCCAGGTAAATTTAGAAAATGATCTGCAAAATGATCAAATGTGGATCAAATAAAAAAAAGTAAAGAAAAATAATCATGTCATAAACTGGTTTAGTTGTTTAGTTTTTGAGAAACAAAATGAGTACATTTTACAGTTTGAAATAACTACATGACTTAAATTAAGCATTCAGAAGGACTAGAAACATGGATAAAATATGAGTGCACCACACGTGAGTTGGGGACCACCAGTGAAAATCTTCAGATTTATTTTCAAATTTTAGTAAGAGTTAAGCTTGTTTAAAATATATTAGGTATCTCTATTTATATTTTTTCTTTCTTTAAAAACAAAACAAGATTAACGTTTTCATTAGGCCAATATTTAGATTTTTATGTTATAGCCTATTTTTTTATCATTTAGTGGATTTTCAATGAGGTCGGATGACATATAATAATCATGAAATATCATAATCAGATTATATTCCTGGAATGCAGCATATGCAGGTCATAAATTCACCTCAAATTGATTATTTGAATCGAGATAGGCCTATTTATTATTATTCCCAGCATTATTCAGAAATTTCTTCTTAACCAATAAACTGGATAAGGATAGTAAGATGTAACACCATCAGAGTCATTTGAAATGTTGTTCTTCTCTGTTTTCACATGACTTTACATGGATCTGCAGTCGATGATGTTTGTGCTCCGTTCATGTTGAGGCTGAGCCCTTGGAAGGCACCAAAAAGAGAGTTGTCATTTTTGGTGGCGTTCTTGCTTTTTAGGTTTGCCCTCTGAACTGGTGCCTGAAAAATATACATATATTAAATGTAAGCCACTATATTCCGCCAAATATGTGTTTAAAGTGGCGGCAGACAGAACACTCGTACCTTTGTGAATTGGTGTGGACTTCTGTGATGAATTCTCATTGCGGCTCTTTCTGCGTTCTTCTGCGCACACTTGATTTGCCTTAATTTCCTGTTTAAACAGAATATAAACAATTATTTTTTTAAGCTATTGGGTTTATACAGATAATTTAAGTGTTTAATAATTGTATACGCTTATTTGTGTACCTTTCCCTGTGCAGTTCTGCCTGGTAAGTCCTTAACCAGGACGAGTCATGTGCTGTCTGACCGTAGCAGCAGGGGGCGCTCTTCCGGCGCACGCTCTTGCTTTTCCGGCTGAATCCATCCTGGTTCCCCGTAAAGCAGCTGGTCAGCTGTCGGAGAGGAGCACCCAGAGACTTCTTCACCACGGCGTCCATCTCTTCTTAAACGTGGTAATGAACGTGAATACCTTTGAGTCTCTTTCAAACGCGGTGATACTGAAGTCCAATAGTTAAAATTAGGGATATTTCAGTAAGGAAGTGTATTCCAGATATTCCAGTTTCATATGACCCATCTAATGAATAAATGTAAGTACAGGCTGGATTAACACCTAGAAAAAAAAATCACATAGACGAGTCAGTTTTATAGAAAACAACATTGGAAAATTACAACAACAGCAACAAACATTATGACACTAGACATATTTATGAAGTGTTTGATTTTTTGTATTATTGCCTTTATTTATGTAGAGATTAATACATGTTAAAATTAATTTATATAGGCTAGAAAACAAGAATTTAACATTCAAAATATTTTCTCAAATGACTTTTTTTTTAAATAAACTTTTGGTGAGCAAAACATATACAACACTGTAAAAAAATATTTTCATGATTAATAATCACAACATTTTTTCTTTTGTCAAATCAACTTAAATAATTTATTTAGTTGATATCATAAATATTTTTTGAGTTTCTGATGATTAAATCATTTTCCTTCATTGTATTAACTCACTTTTTCCATTTCAATGAACTTCAAATTTGAAGGCAACCAGGTTACTTACTTTTTTAAGTTAAACCAACAATATTTTTTTTACAGTGTATACATGTAATAATCAAAAATTCTACTATATTTACAACACAGAAATATGCATTTTAATCAAAATCCTTCCTTCGGTCAAATGCACAGAATTTGTAAACGAATAAAGTATAAATAAAAGCCTAAAAATACTACAATAAACTCTTAAATTCCTTATGTAGAACATAATTACAGAAAAAACGTTTAGCATGAAGGTCCAACATACCTGACGTCTGGTGAAACTCTTCAGATGCACGTTATTTGATGTAAGGAACCTGACGACCAAACTCATCTGCTTAGCTTTTCTTGTTGAGCTACATGTTCTTAAACCCAGCTCCCTCCCTGCATTTCTCCCCAGCTAATTCTCAAATGACGTAATTGTTTGTAATCACATTAGTGATGGTGGAGGTATCCCAGCCACTAAGAGAGAAGAAACCACTAATATTTTGCTGCTAATATCAGTTCAACTAATATGTGTAAGGATCAATATAGTGAAGCTGACCAGCTATTGTTTTATTTAAACTTAGAGAAAAAGATACCTGTTGTATGACCACTGATCTTAACAGATTAAGGGTAAGATCCTTCCTTTCAACAGATGGGAAGGTAGGAGGGAAAACAGATTGAGGAGGTTTAAAGACAACGAACATGTGAATGAAGTCAGTGTTGAAAGAATGGCTAAATTTACAGAGCTGTTTGCAATGGACAAATCAAACAAAAGTAAATGAAATGGCTCAACAAAACAAATGTTTCAATCGGGTTTGCCCAAATTCAACTAAAAATGCAAAAGAATGGTCCAGAAAGTTGAGAGAAGATATCATCACCCTTCACAAACAAGGAACATGATACAAAAAGATAGAGAAGACGCTAAATGTTCCTAAATGTTAAAGGAGTACTTCACTTTTAAATTTTATTTAAAAGAAATTAAGGTTTTTGATGAAAACATTCCAGGATTTTTCTCCATATAATGGACTTCAATGGGAACCAAACGATTCAAGGTCCAAAAGACAGTTTCAGTGCAAACTGTTCAAAGGGCTTTAAACGATTCCAGACAATGAATAAGGGTCTGCATTTTTTGCAAACGTTGCATTTTCAGGAAATCACTTGAAACATTTGTGTTGAGCCATTTCAGTTACTCTTGTTTAACTTATTGCAATAGCTGACAATCTGTAAATGTTGCCAATAAACCTGGTTTTCAATGGGAGTTGAATCATTTTGATTACAACCATCTCAAAAAGGTTCTTTAAAATTAAGAGAAATGTCCTAAATGAAATGTTATTTCAATTGTTCACAAACCGTTTAATTCATAAAATTGAAATTCTGTATATGAATCACTTGGGTGAAGGTTCTTTTAATAACCTTTTCTTCTTTGTTCAACTAATTAAAATATGTGTTTTAATATGTGTTTGTAAAATATTACATATTCCAAATATTATAATCAAAAATACAAGGCATTCTGGAATATATATGTTAGTCTTACAAGTTAAAAGAATTAAATGTATGCCTCATATCCATCATTAAAAAGACTTAACTCTGAGCTTTAAACATTTCTGAGGGATGTGATTATTAAAAACCAAATGATTATTATGGCAGAAGACAGTGTTTTATAGCACTAAACTCATGTTAAAGCAGTGCACTAATGCCCAACTTAGTGGCAAACGTTTAATTCATATCAGCATTAGATTATCATATGCACATACAATCGATATAGAAAATGACTTGACAAGAACTTCTTGATTGTAAAAACATTTTGCCTGGAGACCTCACTGTGAAAACCTTCACAGCAAGCAAACATACAGGCTCTTTATTCTGTACTCACAACATGTTTATTTGTATTTACACATTTATACGGTCAAATCCATACAAACACACAAAAGGAGACATCCGGTTAACTAAATAAATACTGTAAACGTGTTGCTGTTAATTGGTTTGAATCGAACTGAATACAAACGGTGTCGCGACGCATGTGCGATTTTCAGCCAAGGGCTAAAATGCACAAAATGTATTCGCCCGATAAATAATTAGATTGTAACAGTGATGCTTGTTTTGTCAGTTATTTTCTGAAATGGAGTGTTACATTAATGCTTTTCCTCCCATCAAACCACTTTCCCTCCGCTTATGACTGTCATAAGCCACAATTGGCTGGAAGAACTGAACTTAGGAGGGTAGATTCACTCAACTCTCTGAAAATCCAACATGTACAAGCATGTCAGTTGACAGGGAGCCTCTAGATGCACCAAGTTCATCACATTCTCCTGCTGCACATGGAGCTGGTCTCACATTATGGGAAGTTGATTGGAGAAATCATATGATGTGCAAAGGCTTCATTCCTCTTGCACTATAAAACTTAAATCAATGTCAGTTCAACTCCATGTTATCTCTCTTGGCATGAGAGTCCTTGAGGTTGTTTTTTTTTGGCATAAGACCGTGACGTTGATTAAAGATGAATACTGTCACCGACTGATGTCGCGGTTTCCCTCCCAGCTCTTTCCGGCATTCTGGTCAGCGCTGCTGATGGTGCTCTGAAAGAAAGGATGCCTCAGGGCTGCAGCGAGAGTAAGACGCTTCGCTGGCTCATACTCCAGCATTGCCTCGATCAGATCGAACAGCTGGTGATGCTCTTCAGCTTCGGATAGAACATATCTCTGATGAAGATGATTGGAAGTACATTAACATAAGACCACCCATATTTACATAAACATTCAACAATAAATGTTAGGGGTGGCACGGTACATGAAAAACACCCGAACCGTTCGGTTCGCTTGTCTCGGTTCGGAGCGTGTGTGCGTCTCACGGTTCGACGCATGCGCCTCGTGCCCGTATGTGACGTATGTTTTCTTTCGCGCGACATAAGCTTGTTCGACTTGGACCGGCGCTGCACAGAGCGACCGGTGAATAACATCAAACTAGCCCGAGAGCGACGGCTCCGTCACTCACTTTTGCGGTATTTGATGTCATTACCGATCGCTCTGTGCAGCGCCGGGTTCAAGTTAGTAAACAAGCCAGTAAAAGTGGAGTATGGAGCGCGGTCATGGCACGCGGAGAAATGGCAAGTGGGAGAGATGAGGGAGTTGGAGGATGCGCCAGCGTCGTATAAGTCTATGCTATAAGTCCGGTGTGTGGGAACATTTTGGATTTCATGTTATGATATTTTAATATAACGTTACAGTGGCACTTTATGTTTAGATAAGAGCTTCAGTCATACGTTTCCAAATCCTGCACTTTAATTTTAAGTGGGACTCTCTGGGAATAGAAGCATTGTTGATACTGTCTTTTGTGTTGAGGTTGAACTTATGTTTCACTTTATGTTTATGGCCTTTGCTATTGCTATAGCCTAACTAATTATAGGCAATGAGGTTTCATGTATATTGACTTATTCATAAAAGACAGTGTTTTAATAGTTCCTCTTTTTTTCTTTTAAAAGATAGAATTTTTGTAAGAGCTACAAAAGTTGGCAGTTGATAAATGCAAGTGTATTTCTTGTGTAAATAAGATTTGTGTGATAAAAATGCACAAGTTCTTGTAGATATAGTGTGATACATTCTCCCTTTTTTTTTTGCCAAATAAACGAAAAGCATGTCAATTTCTTCTCTCTTGCTCTATCAAAATCTCACCTATAGCTTTCCTCTGAGATAGTCCCAAAATGTGCTTAAAGTCAAAGAGTCAAATTCAGTTTGTGCATGATTGCATGAATATCATTTTTTTTATACTGTATCCTAAAGTGTGGATAATTAAGCTATAGATCACATGCTGAAGTACATTTCTGGAGTGTTAAAGATTAAAAGAAAAAAATAACAAGAACCGTACAGAACCGAAAACCGTGACCCTAAAACCGTGATACAAACCGAACCGTCGGTTTCGTGAACCGTGCCACCCCTAAATAAATGTATCCACTATATTCATTTTGCAGGCACAAAATTTGAAGCCTATAAAACAGTTATTCACCCGTAAAGGTTTGCAGTTTTCTCTAACGTATCTTCCTGCTGAAGAGTTCTCGTCCCAGTCCAGGCGTCCACGATAAAAGTATTTCTGTTTCCTGTGCGGTGAACAAATGATCATTTCAGTTGAACAAGCATGAGCGGCATGGAAACTATTCAAAGACTTAAGAAAATCCCAGTTAAGAGCGTTAAAAACTTACCTAGTCTTACGAATCATACGGGAAGGAACAGGGCCCAAAATTCTCTCCATCATGGCTAAATGCTCCCGATTATCATGAGTCTAAGAGTCAGATATAAAAAAAAGAATACAATTAGGATTGATGAACATTACTTAGTTGATGATAAACAGCCTCTTTAGCAACATATGTTCCTATACAGTCAACTGTGTGTGCATGAGAGAGAGAGAGCATTAGCGAGGACATCTGAGGTCAAAGGGCAAACAACAGGTGTTTGGATATAGTGTGCGTGCATGAACACCTGTGACCCTTTGGTCAGATTCTACCTGATCTTAAGCTGCTTAAAGAACACATACATAAACAAAGAGTGGCTGTGTCGACCTGCTGTCATGACTCAGACAAGTGGTACTAAAAAAAGAAGTAGCAGAGCTAGACTTAGTACCTGGAAGAGAGTAAAGCCGAGGTAGTACTCGAAGAGGATGCAGCCTATACTCCACACGTCACACGGCTGACTCCAGCCCAATTCTGCAAGGCAAAACAATTTGGTTCACTATTTTGAGTAGGGGTGTGCACGAATATTCGATCTATAATTAGTAATCGAAAAATCAAATACTATTCAAATTTTACTTTTCTTTTTTTCCAATGGGTGGCGCTATGGAGCACATTTAAAAAGTGGATTGTATTCGATCACATAATGTTGTTGTCTGCCTCACAAAGTTTGGAATTACTTAATTAAAAAATGGAATTACTTTTAAACTAATCAATTATTAATGAAACTGGGTTATTCTAATATCACGACCACAATGAGAAATCGCATGAAATCTAAACACCAGTCGACTGAGGAAGCAGCTGTGTCCACCACTGCATTACTGACTAAACGCAGCTGTACCCCCGAGGAAATCGTGATCCTAGATGATATCTTCTGGTAGCAAAATGATTCGAGACAAAAGCTTCCTTCAAGTTTCGTTTAAGACGGCTTTAAGAACAGAAAATGCAAAGTGCCGTTAGTAACTTCACTTTGCACACTGTGTCGCTGCAATGTCCGTCAGCGCAGCGCGTTTTCTCACTCGAGCATGTGGATTTTATTGTTTTTCTCAACAACATGAATGTGAAACAATATAAACCTGATAATGCATGCCATGTACGTTTGATAATCTGCGCAGTCTGCTTTAGTAGCGTTTTTTTTTTTCGTTCGCGCTGCTTGAGCTTATATGATTTTGTTCTTTATATTTTTTGTTTCCACATATTGTTTGATGCTTTCAACTAAATTTTAAACTAATATTATGTCTACTGCCTAAACTTGTTCAGAAATAATGACAAATACTTTAAAAAAAAAAAACTTAGTGTTTTTAATCTAGTGGTGACATCATGTTACTGCATCATAACCTTGCAGGGCAATGTATAGTATCAGTCAGAAGCACGTGTGCAAATTGTTTAAGTCAGTGGATCTCAACTAGGGGGCCTCAAGATGACTTAAAATTATTTAAAATAAGCCAATTGCCACTCAAATCAAATAAAAAGCACTAATGTTTGCCAACAGAACAACCACTGGCTTTGCACCCCGATACCTAAACTCATTACTTCAGACTTTTGCGCACCACCATTTATGTTTTCACTGTATTTTGCGACTAATACATTTAAAAATCTTAACAATCTCAAACATTTGATCAGTACTGCACATATAAATAACAGTACCCGTTTACTCTTATATTAACAGTAAAGCGACATGCAGGATATTTCATAACAGATTAAGGTTGGGTATCAGCTTTCATGGCAACCAATCTTTCGTTGGACGATTCCCTGCAGTCCGCTGAATGAAGTCACTGACTCTAATTAAATTCCTTGTGGTGGAAAAGAAGCTAATGTGCTGTTGCTGCAGCGATTAACCCATTCTAGTCCCTGGTCTCGCTTCATGCCAACAACAAAATTATTCGAGTTCAAATTCAGGATCATGTTGTAACACTTTCCTTCTTAATTTATGCCGGGGTGCCAGACAGATACTTAATCTGCCAAAATTGTATCTTAATTAAGGTTGTGAGTCACGTCACAAAGGAAAGCAAACACAGGTCACATGTATTAATTACTCAACATGAACCCTTAAATGATATAAACACTACGGAAACAAAAACACTCCAATTCATTATGCAATTATTTTAGTAGGTTAGATTCACCATTAACAAGTCCCAATTTTTTCACATCACCATTGGAGTAAAGATAGATTATACACACAACCCCAATATACACAAAACAGCAAACAATACAACCCCAATATACACAAAACAGCAAACAATACAACCCCAATATACACAAAACAGCAAACAATACAACCCCAATAGGAATAAGTCAGTACATACGCAGTTTCATTCATATAAAAATCAACCTCACACAGTTCACCGTCAGTGTTGTGTAGGAAAAGAGTTCATAGAAACAGTCAGAGTCATCTTAGTCCATCACGCTTTCTACGGCAAATCAAAGGGCAGCAAATAAACCACAAAGTCAGTTAGTCCCGCTATTGAGTTTATATATCCTTTTACTCACGCTTCACGACTTCAAACGAATCAACGAACACTCCGGCTTCTCTCAGATACTTCAAATACCTTGTGAAGAGATCGCTCGTACTGTAGTCTCGCTCTCTGAATGACTGGCACGTCGTCAACAGCGTTGCGGCGATTCTCTCAGTTCCCTCGGCAAGCGCTCAGTATTTCCATATGCACGTAGTTTAGACCCATGACTCTGAATGCGGGTTCATTCATACAATCTCTCTGGATGACTGGAAACGCAACAGCGTCGCGGCGATTCTCTCAGTTCCCTCGGCAAGCGCTCAGTATTTCCATATAAGCACGTAGTTTAGACTCATGACTCTGAATGCGGGTTCATCTCTCTGGATGACTGGAAACGTAACAGCGTCGCGGCGATTCTCTCAGTTCCCTCGGCAAGCGCTCAGTATTTCCATATGCACGTAGTTTAGACTCAGGACTCTGAATGCCTATCATCGACGTAATCAACTTCCCGTCGGCTGAATAAGACGAGTCTGCCCTCAACTGAACCCCACCTTGCTTGTCCTCCCCGCCATTCACTCTTTTCAACTCAACACCTTACGTCATCATACATCCGGTATTCCCAATCTGGACTGACAAGACCGCCATGTTGGTTGTACTATATGTTGCGTTGTTGAATCTTGTATTTATATTCATTAAAAGATGAAACATCGTCACACTCCCCCCTCTTTAAGAAAAGCCGGCCACTAGGGTAAGGCGTCAACCCAGATGTCTTCAAATGTCTTTTTCAGTGAATCCAAGAAACTCCTCCTCATCACCATCTTCCTTAAAGATTTCTAGTAATGTACGTTGTTGTTGTTTTTCAAGTTCCTGTGTAGAGGGGAAACAGGGTTTAAGCCGGGAGACGTGTACCACTCTTAAGTCTTCACCAGTGTCCTCCAGGACAATCTCATAGTTCAGAGGTCCTAATTTCCGGACTATCCTGTAAGGCCCTTGCCATTTTGGAGCAATTTTTGCTGAGAAAGACTTAATTGCCCTGGAATAAGGGTGAGTGCGCATCCAGACCCTGTCCTTCTCTTGAAACACAACTTCTCTCCGATTTTTGTCATAGTTTCGTTTTTGACGTTGACGAGCTGAATGTAGTTTCTTTTCAACATATTCCTTCATTTGATTTAACTCTGTCAGTTTGTCATAGAAAGAATCATCAGGAGACACATCTCGTGGCTGCAATAGCACATCCATGGGACCTCTAAGCGATCGATTGAGGTTCAACTCTGCTGGTGTTACTCCTGTGGACTCATGGACGGCAGAATTAAGAGCAAATCTGAACTCTGGTAGGAACTTGTCCCAGTGTTTATGATTGTCACTGACGTACGAGGCCACCATCGTTTTGAGGTTACGGTTCACTCTTTCAGTGAGATTTGTCTGCGGATGGTAGGCAGTTGTCATTTTGTGTCCGATGTTCCAATCTTTACAAAGCTCTTGGAACACAGAGGAGACAAACTGCGATCCTTGATCAGACAAGATGTAATCTGGGACTCCCCATCGGGTAAGAATTTCTCTGACCAGAATCTGTGAGACAGTCTCAGCTGTGGCTTTGCGCAGACTAAAGAGCTCAATCCAACGAGAATAATAGTCCACAAAAACAATCAGATAAACATTCCCAGATAAGCTCCTGGGAAAGGGACCCATCAGATCCACTCCCAACATTTCCCATGGGCGTCGTACAATGGTTTGTTGCAAGGTGCCGGGAAGTCGACGACATTCAGGCTTGTAACGCTGGCAAACATGACAATTTTGTACAAACTCTTTGACATCTTGGTTTAAGTTAGGCCAGTACACCAAAGCTTGCAATCTTTTGAATGTTTTAAACCTGCCAAGATGACCAGCAAGAGGATTTTCATGAAGACACTGGAGAAGTGGGTGTCGGAGAGCTTTTGGTATGTAAACTTGATACACAATCTTGTGTGGAAACTGGACAATTCTGTAGACTTTATCCTCTAAGATGGAGAATTTTGTAGAGGAATTGACAGTGATTTCTCCTGATTCTACTATTTGTTCGTACAGATGATGAATATCTGGATCTGTCTGCTGTGCTTTCCAGATGTCATGATCAGTAAGTGGCAACTCTTCTGTTTTCTCAGATTTCACCTTTAACTTCCGAGATAGAGCAGTGGAACAAGTCAGAGGGCCCGCTTCATTGATGTCCACCGGGGCTCGGGACAAAGCATCAGGAACCGTATTATACTTCCCCTTCCTATACTCCACAGTGAAGTTAAATTCCTGGAGTCGAAGAGCCCACCGAATTAGACGAGTGTTAGGTTTCTGTGTCTTGAAGACCCACATCAAAGAAGAATGATCAGTGACGACAGTGAAGAATTTTCCTTCCAAGTAGTACCTCCATTTTTCGAGGGCCCACACGACTGCCAAACATTCTTGCTCGGTGGTCGTATAATTTCTTTCGGCCGGATTTAAGGTACGACTGGCAAATGCCAGTACTTCCTCAGTGCCCAATCCTGTTTGCTGCACAAGGACAGCTCCCAAGCCAACCTCACTTGCATCAGTGTAAATGACAAATGGGAGATTCAAATTAGGATGTCCCAACACAGGTGGAGTCACAAGGAGCTGTTTTAACGCTTGGAAAGAATCTTGACATTGTGAAGTCCAAAGGAATTTGACACCTTTCCTTTTTAAGGCATTCAGGGGTTCGGCCACTTGAGAAAAGTGCGGTACAAACCTGTGATACCAACCAGCCATGCCCAAAAATCTCTGGACTTCCTTTATGTTCCTTGGCACAGGAAATTCTTGGACAGCTCTTGTTTTTTCTGGATCTGCCTTGATTCCTGATGCAGTTACAATGTGGCCAAGGAACTTCAGAGAAGTACGGAAGAAATGTGTTTTCTTCATATTAACAGTCAGGTTAGCTTCTTTTAATTTATCCAACACAGCCTGGATGTCCTGAAAGTGCTGTTCGATAGAGGAAGAGTAGATGATTATATCGTCCAAATAGACAAAACAGTTCTTACGCTGTAACTCTCCTAGGACTCTCTCCATCAATCGCTGGAAGGTCGCTGGGGCATTTTTGAGGCCGAAAGCCATGGCTTTAAAATGAAATAGCCCCTGACTACAAATGAAGGCGGTTTTATCTTGACTGTCCTCTTCCATTCGAACCTGCCAGTATCCACTGTTAAGGTCCAGGGTGGAAAAAACAACAGCACCACTCAAGGACTCCAGAATTTCTTGGATTGTAGGAAGTGGATAGGCATCTGATTGAGAGACTGAATTTACCTTTCGGTAGTCCACGCAGAAACGGTAACCACCCGTTTTCTTGGGAATTAAAACCACTGGGGAAGCCCATGCTGATGAGGAAGGCTCGATGACATCAGCAGCTAACATCTCATCAATCAGCTCTTTGATGACCTTCTGTTTCGTAGGAGAAACACGATAAGGCTTTTGTCTTATAGGAACATCTTGGGTAACATAAACTCTGTGTGTCAGGACACTTGTTTTACCCAAAACAGCTGTGCAGACAACAGAATTCTGTTTAAGTTGGATCAGCAAACGTTCCTTTCCTCTTTCATCCAGGCAGGTGTTTTGGCATGCTATATGCAGAGGGTTTGGTTCTTCCTTTGAGGTATCAGGGGGAAGCGCCGAAAAAAGAGCAAGAGGGGAAGAATTCTGCCATTCATGGAATTGAGCTTCATTTTTCAGAAAAGAATATTTTTGATCAGGATGAAACCAATAGACATTGTTCCGGATGTCCATTTGCCATCCACTGAAGAAGAGATAATCTAAACCCAACACAACAGGAAAGGCAAGCATTTGTGGGGCTAGGACAACCACTGGTAAGGGAACGGTTAATGAGTGTACTGTAACTTCTACATCACCCCATCCTAATGGTTGCCGAGCTCCTCCATCAGCCAGATAAATGGCTCCCTCAGTCCAGGGTCTGAGCTGTTGAGTGTGATAACCCATGGTTGCCCACAATGTTTCATTTAACAGAGTATATGAAGATCCTGTGTCAACCAATGCTTGGCCTTGCCAAGAATCAATATTTACCGGAACAATCAACTGCTGAGGTAGAGATGTATTGAAAGAGTGAGTAGATGAGTATACAGACTTCATATGAGTGACAGTGCTAACAGTTGGATGATTGTCATGGTTACCTTTAATAGGATTGGAACCTTGCTGACCTTTATAGTTTTTGTTCTTAGCAGGTCCACCCTGAGGACAAGAATTCGGAGCGTGAGGGCCCTTACACCGCCAACAAAAGGGGGATTTAGAGGAGTCCTGTGATACTGAAGATGGTACCGGGATAGCCAACTGACTTGGAGCAGGACTAGTTCTGAGTTTCCAAGGTTTTTTTCGATGTTCATACTGTACTTGGTTTTCCTTGTCTTTTTCCAACTGTTGCCCAAGACGGACTAATCCATCAACAGAAGTAACTCCATTACTTCGAAGTTGACTTGCCATCTGAGGATTGATGTTCTTCAAGATCAACTTAATAACTTCACTCTCGTCAATTTGTGGCTTCCATCGTTTGCACAAAGCTCTATACATGTAAGCAAAATCTCTTATGCTCTCACCTTCCTGCTGTACACGTGTTCTTACTCTCTCCGCTAACTCATCCTCATAATCTTCTGACAAGAAGGCAGCCAGAAATTTTGCTTCAAACTCCTGCCAAGTGTTGGTCTCAAGTCGAGCAACATCCCACCAGTCTCTAGCTGTACCATGGAGCACATTCCTGAGTGTTGCTATTATTTCTTCATCAGAAAGAGGGTGGAGAGCCATGAAATCATAACATTTCTCCAGAAAGATCAAAGGATCATCACAGTCTTCTATTCGACCGAAGCATGGGAACTGAAGTTTCACAGGCTGTTTTCCCAAAAAACGTCCTCTACCTTCAACAGTGGTAACCACTTCACTTGTGGAATTAAGCTCAGAGTCACCCAAACCACTTTGAAATGTTGAATGGAGTCGCTGTAATCTGGTACTCACCACCGGAATTCCCGCATCCGTAGAAGCAGATAGTGAGGAATTTATGGGTACAGCAACATTGGCTTTCACTGAACTCTGCGGTGATGATTTGAGAGCTTCAATGTCTTTAGCTAATTGATGAAGATGTTGTGTACACTGGTGAAGTTCCTCCTGTAAATTACTATTTGAACCTGTCGGAGCAAGAAAAGTATTCATTTGTTGAGTATTTTGATCAGTGCTCTTTTGGATGAAATCCAGAGTTTTGGCCATGGGTTCCATGACTGTATTGAAATCCTTCAATACCTCAGCATGATGTTTCTTTAGTTGCCAATGCAACATGTTATTAAACTCTTTCCTGAAATACTCAAACTGATTACTTATAAGCTGTTTTAGTTCTGTTGCTTGTTTCACAGATGCAGAATCCACATGCAAAGTGAGAGTATCCACAGCATTTTTCAGCTCTCCAACTTCAGTTGACAGGGTGTCCTTTAGACTCTTGTATTGTGTTCTGGTCATTTCACTCAATTGTTGAAGAGTCAGAGTGTCCATAAATCTAGTTAATTCCATGGAGGGCTGAGAAGATGATATTGGGGGTCTGAGATCAAGACTTCCTGTTAAGTCCATATCTAGCAGAGTGTGTTGAGTTGAGGTGGCCTGAAAACCTTCCAAGATACTGCTAGGGAGGGTTTCAGGAGGAAAGGGTTGAGTTCCATCTTGATCTAAAGCCATAACATCCATAAGATCCTCTTTGGTTGTATTGGTTGGGGTTTGGTTTAGATCTCCCTCCATTTCATGGCAAGAACTTTCTGAAGATGCAGCCATTTTGTTTGAAGAATTGGGTGTTTTAATCGTTGGAAATAAAGAAAGTCTGAATTAAGCGTTTTTTTTTTTTTTTTTTTTTTTCACAAGTGTTTAATATTTTTGTCCCATCTGGGGTGCCATTTTTATGTAACACTTTCCTTCTTAATTTATGCCGGGGTGCCAGACAGATACTTAATCTGCCAAAATTGTATCTTAATTAAGGTTGTGAGTCACGTCACAAAGGAAAGCAAACACAGGTCACATGTATTAATTACTCAACATGAACCCTTAAATGATATAAACACTACGGAAACAAAAACACTCCAATTCATTATGCAATTATTTTAGTAGGTTAGATTCACCATTAACAAGTCCCAATTTTTTCACATCACCATTGGAGTAAAGATAGATTATACACACAACCCCAATATACACAAAACAGCAAACAATACAACCCCAATATACACAAAACAGCAAACAATACAACCCCAATATACACAAAACAGCAAACAATACAACCCCAATAGGAATAAGTCAGTACATACGCAGTTTCATTCATATAAAAATCAACCTCACACAGTTCACCGTCAGTGTTGTGTAGGAAAAAGAGTTCATAGAAACAGTCAGAGTCATCTTAGTCCATCACGCTTTCTACGGCAAATCAAAGGGCAGCAAATAAACCACAAAGTCAGTTAGTCCCGCTATTGAGTTTATATATCCTTTTACTCACGCTTCACGACTTCAAACGAATCAACGAACACTCCGGCTTCTCTCAGATACTTCAAATACCTTGTGAAGAGATCGCTCGTACTGTAGTCTCGCTCTCTGAATGACTGGCACGTCGTCAACAGCGTTGCGGCGATTCTCTCAGTTCCCTCGGCAAGCGCTCAGTATTTCCATATGCACGTAGTTTAGACCCATGACTCTGAATGCGGGTTCATTCATACAATCTCTCTGGATGACTGGAAACGTAACAGCGTCGCGGCGATTCTCTCAGTTCCCTCGGCAAGCGCTCAGTATTTCCATATAAGCACGTAGTTTAGACTCATGACTCTGAATGCGGGTTCATCTCTCTGGATGACTGGAAACGTAACAGCGTCGCGGCGATTCTCTCAGTTCCCTCGGCAAGCGCTCAGTATTTCCATATGCACGTAGTTTAGACTCAGGACTCTGAATGCCTATCATCGACGTAATCAACTTCCCGTCGGCTGAATAAGACGAGTCTGCCCTCAACTGAACCCCACCTTGCTTGTCCTCCCCGCCATTCACTCTTTTCAACTCAACACCTTACGTCATCATACATCCGGTATTCCCAATCTGGACTGACAAGACCGCCATGTTGGTTGTACTATATGTTGCGTTGTTGAAGCTTGTATTTATATTCATTAAAAGATGAAACATCGTCACAATGTGTACTGCTAAAATACATGCTTTTTGGTCAGTCATGATGAATGAGGCGTGATTGTCCTTACCTAGAATAACTTCAGGTGCTCTGTAATGCCTAGTAGAAACGATGGTGCTGTGGTGCTCCTGGTCAAATGTAGCGCTGCCGAAATCCACCACCCTCACTGCTGTGCTCTTCACCGTACGCTCGTCTCGCTTCTAGCTCAGAGAGAAGGGGGGTTTTCAATAGCTGATGCTGATATGTTAACAATACACACAATAAATATTGGTTTAGTTAAAGCTAATGACAAACTCTTTCATTACCTTCTCCACATTGTATGTGATTGTGAAGTCCGAGTTGACAAAGAGAATGTTTTCTGGTTTCAGATCTGTGTGGGTCAGTTTGTTTTCATGCAAATCTGCAGAGGAGAAATAGACCATGATACTATGAATTGCAGAACTGGCCTTTTAATACAAGGCAAATGGAGTCAAAAAACAACAAAACAAAAAAAACTCTGATCTTACTTGAATATCTACTTACATTTGACAGCCAGGCAGAGCTGGTATGCCATATGACGCACTTGGCTGATGGAGTAGGGCAGGTAATTGTTTTCTTTGAGGAAATCAAAAGTACTGAGAGCCAAGAGCTCAAAACTGATACACATATGGCCATGATAGTCGAACCAGTCAAACATCTGCACACACAAACTAAAGAATTGAGAAAGAGAGAAAAGTAGACGGGTTAAAAAGTGCAATTTTGTAAGCAAGTCATCCAAGTCGTCTTTGGTCTTTTAAAGTAAATTTGCACCTAGATGTTTAAGCACTTCATACACAATTAAAGATTCTCCTGCCAACTCACTTCTTATTCTCAGGATCCTTTTCATTGATTCTTTCCAGGACGTTGATCTCCAGCCGGGCAGCCTCTTTGTATTTTTCCACATTTTTGATGATTTTCAGAGCAACATGTGCTCCACCCCTTAACCAAGCAGAAGAGCATTAGTTTAAACATTGCAATGTTCTCATATCTTATCTGTCAGATTGCTCTCTAACTACATTTTCAACCCTGCAATCAAAGGAATGAACTATATTTATGGGTTAGTGAGCACAGCCATTATAACCTTGAATGTGCAAGGCTTCCGGTGTCAGCCGCATGAAAAGTCCTTTGTGCTGCTTGATACTGCAAACTGGTATTCATATTATTTTAACTGATCAAAATCAAACACTGGTTTGTAGAGCAAATAGTTTTACCATTTACTCCCCTTTGTTATTCTTCTGCTTTGAAAAATAAGATGGATAGCATTTAGATTTCTTGTCTGTTTTAGGGAGAAAACCAGTAAAACTGATGAATTGCAAAAACGCTGATTATAGATCAATAAAAGCTAGGGATGCGCAATATATCGGCCACATCATCGGTATCGGCCGATATATGATAATTTATGTTATCGGCCCAACAAGAACATTTAGCCGATATCTAAAAGCCGATAAATAACGTATTATTTTCTTCAGCTGAGACACTTTAAATGCGCACTGTTCAACATAATGCTTTTAAATTGCTTGTAATACGATTGAAATCACTTTAAAAAAGGAAAATCCAGTTAAAGTGCAAAATATCCAGCGCAGGTCTGTCATATCGGCTACACAACATTAATATAAGAAGTTGAACATCATAATTGTGTTTGTATCTTGGCTTTTAATGAGGAGACTTTTTATAAATCAGGCTCTCAAAAATTGCCTAAAAATTTGGATTTAGATTTATCGGCCAATATATCGGTTATCGGCTTACAAATATAAAGAATTATCGGTATCGGCCAAATCGGCGCATCCTTAATAAAATCCATAGACCACTGGTGAGAGCTGGGATGGTCCTTATTTCACCGAATATTTCATGGTTCTTTCACTTTTTCCAATTTCCACTTTCCAGACTCAATTTCCAAACCTCTGTATTTTTCACACAATATTTACCATAAATGGTTCATACTGTATTATTTTCAGCTTTATATTTGGGTATATAGTAGTCATCTGTAAATATTTTAACTTTCTCAGGGTTTTTTTTTTCATTGATTTTCTCAAAAATAAATACAGACTTTTGCACGCACACAAGAAACCTGAAAATGTGTGTGCTTACACAATAGAATGTCTAGTTTTATATATACAATAAGCTATTTCTTTCCTGTGTCACTGCCATCTTACTACGAAAAAAATGGATGCACATGAATTAATAGATCTATTTGCTCAAAATTGGACTTTCCTTAGGGTAGTAACTCTTAATAATCAAGCCCTAATGTCCAGTGGCGGGGCTGGGGCTGATGACACAATATAGCTGTGTGTGCACTGTCCTATTTGCCAAGTTCACGGGTCTTTATAATAGAGTGGTCTAACGGCTTTCGTTAGAACAGTTCGCCATATTTCAAGACCTTAGGTCTGCTTTAACGCACACTCTGTGGTGGCTAAGAAACCAAACAGCGAAATGGGCTGATAGTGTTGGAGAATTTCATATTTCATCTGTCTTATACATGAGTCTGAATGCTGTAATGCCAAGCAGGAAAACTAGGTCACAGGGCATGTGAGGATGGGGCACATGAGGACAGGGACAAGAGAGTGGAAAAGTACCCAAAAAACTTGTAGTAGAGATGCAGGTGTTGGGAAGCACTGGAAGAGAAACACATTATATACAATGTAACGATGTGCCCCCAAGAAAAGGATAGCAATACAGATGCCCATTGTGTAAAAAGATAATAATACAAACGCTAATTGGACACCAACGACAAGACTAGAGCACTGGCCCATGAAAGATCATATGGCCAGCTGGTATCTCACTTAGTTGCTTGTCAATAAAGTTAATTCTTCTGAGACCTGAATCAAAGATTGTGAATTTGCCACAACAATAGCACAATAGGTGGCTCAGTGTGTTTTGTCCTATATGCAAAGTTTAATGGTTTCTTGTGTGCACACAAAAGTCTGTTTATTTTATTCTTTTTGCAAAAGGTATTTTTAGAGCCTCTGTAATACGGTGCTAATAATTCGTTGAGAACAAACTCAAAATTGAATTTATTCAGTCGTGTTTGACAACCACTAAACAGCTGCCATGATAAATATAATTTCATTAAATAATTCTTAACTTTCTTTCATGGAAAACTAGGGGCAAATGTCTGGAAATGCCAATATTTATCCATACTTTACTTTTCCAAAACGGCAAATAGGAGGAACCCAGATATTTTCTTACATGACACATAAATCTATATGCCCTTGGCTTTTCGTACTGTCTGGAATAATAACAACACTGCATTTTTACCTACCAGAGCAGATTTTTTTAACCCAACAACTAGACAAAGAAACACATTTTGTTTGGAGTTCACACCATGTTGGTGTTGTAATATAGCAGCTGACTGGTCGCTAAGCGACGACACTCACCTGCGATGATCAATACATTGCATCACCCTCCCGAAGGTGCCCTCGCCCAAAGTGCTGACAATCTCATCTAAGAGACAAACAGAGGGAAAAAGATGTAGAGAAAAGGGGAGGGGGAGATGTAAAGAGCTTAATTAGACAGCGCATTTAAAGAGAAAATCCTAAACAAGTTTCCTAGAATCACATTTTTAATCTTAACTATGACTATCTATTCAGGTTAACCTTAAAAAAAAAATACGACAATCATCACTACGCACACTCTCGATGAAAAGAATAAAGCATGTTTTTTCAACATAAAAAATAGTCTGCATTTGTTTAAAAAAAAAATGCAAAGAAACAGACCTTGCGTAGGTCTGACGCAGAAGGACCCCTAATAATAGGTAAATTTAACTGAGGGATTTTAAAACAACGGGACTGCCTTAAGCTAATTCGAAAAGTAAAATGACTGTATTTACTATAAAAAAAAATAACATGCATGCTAGTACCTATGGAAGTATTGTGCATGTCACAGCAATCAAATCTTTAAATCGAAATGATTGACAGCATACGATGTAAGTGTGAATCTTGATGTAGCCAAATGCTTCAATAAGACCAGAATAATATGGGACTAGGAAAAAAGCTAAATCTGGGAACCTGTCAGTCAAGAATTAAAAAGGATCATAATACTTCTACACAGCAATACAAACACCCCATCCCCACGGAAAAGAATAATAAAAAGGATCTATGTTCGACATGCCTTCCCCCTTGCCTGTTCCGGCAAAAGGGGAGAACATTCTATGACAGCATCATCATCATCACCACCAGTCATGATCATGATCATGACCTCCTGCCCTCCCCTGTGTGTGTGCTGGTACTGATAGGGAGAAAGGTTACGATATAGGAGTAGAGGAGTAGTAGTAGTGGCAGTGTGTACATCTCTCTTGCAGGACGTCGCCACTCCGACAGATCAGGTGACCCTCCTCGTCGTCCCTCACACACAGTGCCCGTGTCCCGCTGTCACTCCGCTGCTTCGGCCCCGGCCAGGGTCACAGGTCAGAGATCACGCCACGGCCGCAGAGGGAGGAGGGGAGGTGGGCGGAGCGGGGAGAGTGGAGGGGGGCAGCCGTAGCCACGGCGACGAAGATGAGCAGTGTTGTAGGTAGGTTTGGTGGTCATGGGGCGAATCGTATGACACCACGTGAGGAGATATATATAACGATAGGGATATAGTGCAAGGGATCAAGTCAAAGATAACATTTTACCCCTCCCTTCTTGCTTGCTTTCAAACTCCCCCTCATCCCTCTGCCTAGCAACCCTGACAAAAAGTCACAAAAAGCAACCTGCATCAAACATTTACTCATAGAAGAGCACATGAGTGAAGGCATTGCTAATTCACAACATGACAAAAGAAACAGGTTGCTCGACTGGGAGACTGGAAATAAAATTAAAAAGAGCTGAAGTTATGGAGCAATTTACATGCTTTCATAAAAAACAGTGAAAGAGTCATATAGGCGTGTAGATAGAGCAAGATAAAGAATGGATGAGAGTTATGGCATATTACAGAGGCTTTCCCAACAAACACATTTACTACTTAATGTTTACATTAATGACTATTGTATGAGTCTCACTATAATGTAACAGTTGTGCCAATTCGATTATAAACACTGAAAGCCAAGACTTAGGCTATCACTATTAAAAAGACAAAATGTCAACAAAAAGAACATAAAACAAAAAGAGTTCATACTTACCAAATCCTGGGGCTGTGGAGAAGAAAAGCGTTATGGAGAAAGAGAGACAGGAGCGTGTAGAGGTTGAGAGAGAGAGAGAAGAAGGGATTTGGGGGTGGGAAAGAGCAGGCTCGGGTATTGAAGTACTCACCGAGGAGGATGGGCTATAGGACCTGGTTCTACGCCGCCTTCGTTTGTGCTTACGCCTGCTGCCTTTCCTCCGGTAAGAGTCCTCGCGGTCCCGATCACGGCCCCGTCGGTAGTCGTAGCTGGGCGAGGCGTCGCGGGAGAAGTAGTTGCTCGGCGTCCCGTGTTCCCTGTCGCGATCCCTGTCCCGTTCCCGGCTGTGGTCCAGGCGCCGATGGCTCTCGCCGTAGTGTCTGTCGTATGGCCTGCGGTCTGAAGATCGGTTGTCGTAGCTGGGAAGAAGATGAGCGCGTTCATACCATACAATCACTAACAGAAATAATGATTCTTTCAAGTTACCATTGCTTACTTCCTGGTATTGAATTGATATTCATTGAAATATTATTAATAATAATATATGCCCCGATATGCTTTTTTATTACCTTTATGCAGTGTGTAATATAGCTGTTTGTGAAGGTAAAAGATCTGCAAGTCTTACTTCCTGTTACATACCAACGTCACACATTTATGCAGATGTTTATCATGCTTTATAACAAGAAAAAAATAATATATATATATATATATATATTATTTTAATATATATATATATAATATATATATATATATATATATATATGTTAATATATATATATATTATTTTAAAAAATAAATATAGATTTATATAATTAAAAAATAAGTATAATTTATTTTTTAATATATATATATATATATATTATTTATTTTTTTTAATTCACATTTCTTTTGTAGTGTAATGGCAAGGTATTCAATTATTAATCTTCTCTATTGTTTAACTAAAATTTGTGTGGTAAATACCAAATAAATTTTACCATGATATTGAGGTGCTATGCATGGTTTTAACTGTCCATCATGATCTTAATGAATGATACTATGGAATACCAATGGTTATTTTTAATAAAACTCAAAATCTTATAAAATTTAGGTTGTTCCAATTTCAACAGAAGTTACTGTTTTTGTTAATGAACAAATTTGCATTTGTTCAAAAACTCAAGCTATTTCTCGTGCCAACTCAAGCTACAGTCAAATATGCATTTCTCAGAGACAAAACATGTAATATTAATATTGCAGCCTGCACTGCAAACTGTGCTGAAGATATGTGCAACACAGATCCAAGTCAGGCAACACAAACCGGGTTTCATGATTTGAAACAATATCACCCATTAAAACGTGCCGAAATAAATGTTTCTATTAAGAAATGTATTTTGTTGAGGAAAAAAGACTGGAAATGTGTAAAGAATTAAAAAAACGTTAAATGTTTGTCATGTTCTGACAATAAAAAGTACACCACAATCAACAGCCTGGTCATGAAAGTGCAGACTCATATGAAGACCGCAAGTGTTTAGGGTGCCATTTCAGACATATTTATAAAAGGAAATATTACAATTAAATTATTTGACTGAATTTTTTTGTTGTTGTAATTTTGGCCAGTGCTTTCACTACACAACGATCATACCTCCTGGATCTGGCATAGCCGGCCTCCTGCCTGTGTCCTCTCCCTCTCCTCTCACGTTCACTGCTGGAGGAGAATGTCGGTGAGCGCCGATGCCGAGGTTTTCTCCCTCGCTCTCGGTCTCTGTCCCGATAACGATCTTGGTAGCTGCTGTGGCTGGCCCTTTCCGAGGACGGGTACCGTCTGGAGTGCGGCATCTGCTCGAGATATAACATAAAATTTATTAAGATAAACAAGAAAATAAAATGAAAGTGCTTCACTAATCTTGTGGCTTTTGGGAGTCAAATGACTGTCCATATGTAGGCAGATTAGAGAGGCAGGTCCAGAATAGGTGTCAGAAAAGACAAAAAATTATTTAAACAAGAAGAAGGCTGATTTTAATTTTTATTTAATTGATAAAACATTGCCACTTTATTCTCTTTTGTATGGTTGTTGACACACATGTTTGTTACTGTCGTACAGTATGAACACTAATACCAATAAGATCAGCATGGAAAACACACAAAAATATATACATTTAAATATTATACATCAAGGATAACATATAGGCCTGGACGTTTTTTATATGTATCCTGGTATATATTGCATAAAACATATTAAGGAACAAATCATATGAGGCTTTAGAAAATTAATTTTGCCTAAATTTATTCAAAAAGCATTTATAATCTGGAAAAAGTAAACTGACGTTTAAAATACGTTAACGTTACATTCTTAGAGAAATTTTGCCCCAAAACTATATCAAGAGCCAGTTATTCGAGCCAATTTCTATATTTAGCAAAGAAACGGCAGACCAAGCTATAAGAAACCACATATAAGGAAAATACTCGATGTGATCAGATGTTTATAATGCATTATTACAAGAAAAAACAACACATGTGCAGCAACGTAAAGCTGGATCAGCTAACCAACTAACGTTAGCTAAAGTAATTTTAATTACCATTTAATTTTGTAGCATAACGGAAAGGAACTCAATTATTAATCGTCTCTAATGTTAAACTAAATTCTTGATGTAAGGACGATACATGACATGGTGTCGTAACTTTTGAAAACGGAAGATAACTATATATATATATTAGCTGACTAGCTTCTTTACGCGTCGACGGCCATTTTGAGATCTTCTAATCTTCAACTGGCCATTTCTCAAATGCTCGTTCTTGTTCTTTTCGGCTGAGATAGGGGCAAATAGTGGCAGACAGTAAAATTATGTTTTGTACTCACCGTTTTAGCAGCCAGCCCTGTGCGTTTATCCCAAAGAAAATCCGTGTTGACGCTTTGGCAAAATTTTCTCACTCAAGAAGACCAAATAAACAGTGTAGAAAAAACACTACTTCCGGTCCCTCCTCTAATAGCTTGTTGTTCTCTTTCATCATCTCGTGTTCGAGATCCACCTATGGGAAGGGCATCCGTACCTGACCTCTGCAGAAGCATCCAATTGCACCAAGTCTGGCTAGACAGACAGAAGCGCGCGGCCAGTGCCCGATGAGGCCACACCCCTCACCCACGGGCATATAACATCTGGGCGCGCTGCTATTCCTCAGTTGACATTCGCTTCTCGCGACCTCTGCACTGACACAGTTCGGTTGGATTAACGTTACGCTGTCCACTTTCGAGTCTACAGGAGGACATATCGCCAGATCAGCCTCCGCCAGACGTGAGTGACAGTCGTTTTTCTTCAGCCTATCCGCTGTGTTTTTTGCATCCGGAGCCGCCGAGCTCTCACTGTCCTTCACCTGCTCCTCCTTACATGGCTGCCCGCCACGTATTTTCCGAGTTCTTCACCGCTGGCCCACCCATGGCTATGTGACCGTCTAAACAGCCGCTTCCCCTGGGGAACAGTCCATCACGACGAGCCTGCCCGGCCGCGTGTGGTGCTCTCATCGCCGCTAAGGACCCTCTCGTTCTGCGCGGTCCGCTTGGGCTTAGCACGCTCAAGAAGCTTTGGAGAACCCGGAGAATTGCGGTCATTGTAATTGCTGCCCATGTAGCTTTTTACAAAGCCGGCTTTAGTTGCACTATCCAGCGCACCGTGCTTGGCATTTCTTACTCGGATGGGGGACACGGTGATGATGACGCGCTACCGGGGACTCCCGGAGCGCCACAGATAAAATATTTGAGCGGTATTCAGCCCAATCCGCATTCCCTGAAGAGGACATCTTCGCGGGAAAACCTCACTCTCGTTGACGAACCGGTACGGTTCCGGCGACGAGGATGACGCGGTCTTTCTAACGTTACCCTAAGCTAGCGCTCACGCGGTTTTGCCTCAGTCGATCCTCCTGGAAGTTTGTGAGCGAGCGGCCGTTCGTCTCAACATTGTGTGGCCAGCTCCATAGAGCGCCACCGACCAGGATAGGAATATTTACGACGGGTAAACGCGGGTACCACCGCCCAGCCTGAGGAAACAACTCTTCAACGTTTTTTCCAGTGTTCGCGAAGCTCTCAAGCGCGCCTAGAGCCTCCCGCTAGACTGTTAACACTGTCTCACGGGCCTTGATGAGTAGGAAGGCGGCCCTGAACGCTAGCAGCCCGCCTGCTGTTCCACCATGGGAGCCTCCAGCCCGCGTTCACGGGCCACGAGCCCTCCGTATTCTCCCGGTCCCGGAACCCTTGTCCGAAAGACACGGGGTCTCCCTCGGACGGTCGGGTAATCCCGTCCCGTGGCTACCAAGCCACAGGGGGGCTGTTGTGAGGGAAAGTACATAAGCAGTGTTACCACACCGCACACACTTGGTTCCCTCACCCAGTTATTAAAGGCTTGCCCCAGTGTTTCCCAACACAAAACACAAACTATTATTAAACGAATCAAATGAATTCGTGCAGATTTTTATATCTGTGTCAACATAGAGAGCAAATCTCTCTGATCCCTTGCATGTCGCCCCGAGTCTACCCTCAAGATGGCGCCATTGCCTCACAAATCAACCAGCTGGGCTCGCACAGCTCAGTTGCGGCTGCAAGCCATGTGTTTCTAGTGCACGTTGTGTGTGTGTGGAAGGCTTTGGTCATTGTGTTTCCCAACACATAACTAAATACACGTTTAAACAAACTATTCTTATATATCCTTAAAAATGGATAGTATTTTCTGCCTGCACTTGAGACTGCCCAGTTCATGTGTTCAGGAGATGTGTGTTTTCCCCCCCAATTTCAAGGGGCTCCTTGTGGGTAAAGTTTAGCACAGTGTACACCACACTATGTTTGCCCAGTTCACGCAGTGTTTGCCCAACACAAAACACACAAACACAAATAATAACGAATCTAACAAATTCGTTTCGGAGGAAAAACCTCTTTCCGCAGAGAGAACCTTCTCACTGCAGAGAGAGGAAACCCCTCCGAACCCCCGCATGTCGCCTCTAGTGTGCCCACGAGATGGCGCAATTGCATCACAAATAATTCTGTTGGTCTCAAGACACAGCTCTGCTCTGTCCCGAGCGGGGACACTCGCGAGTCACGAAGCGGCTTGGCTAACCGTTTCGGCTCCCGAGTGGGTTATGCGTACAATAATGCAGGGTTACAGATTGCAATTCGCAGTAAAACCCTCTCATTTCAACGGCATTCTCTTTTCTCACACGGAAGAGAAAGCTTCTCACATTCTGGAAGAGGAAAATTCATCTCTCTTAAACAAGGGAGCGATTCAGGTGGTACCCCCCAATCTGATGAACCAGGGTTTTTATTCCCGGTATTTTCTGGTTCCAAAGAAAGGCGGCTCTCTCCGCCCTATCTTGGACCTTCGAGTGTTGAACAAACATTTGAGGAAATACACCTTCAGAATGCTGACACAGGGCGCTCTCGCCCGTGCCATAAAACAGAACGACTGGTTCACATCAGTCGATCTGAAAGATGCTTTCTTTCACATAAGCATTTATCCTCCGCACAGGAATTTTCTTCGTTTTGCCTACCAGGGCATATGTTGCGAATTCACAGTTCTTCTGTTTGGACTCAGTTTGAGTCCCCGGTCTTTCTGTCTGTGCGCGGAGGCGGGCTTAACGCCTCTGAGAATAACAGGTCTGAGAATCCTGACTTACATAGACGATTGGCTCATCATAGCCGAATCGAAGGAGAAGGTGTTGCAGGACACCGGCCGTGTGCTCGCGCACATCACATCGCTCGGGTTCCAAGTGAACGTGGGCAAGAGCTATCTCACGCCCAGTCAGAATGTCAATTTCCTGGGTTTGGAGTTGAACTCGGTTGCCATGCGAGCGCGTCTCTCTCTAGAGCGCGTTCGCTCTCTATGAGCTGTCTGTCACAGTTCAGAGAAGGGGCGAAAGTGCAATATCGCACATGTCTCAGGATGCAGGGTCTCATGGCTTCATCCACCCAAGTTGTGCCATTAGGACTCCTTAAGATGAGGGCGTTCATGAAATGGGTTTTGTCGCTACATTTCAGCCCGATTCGCGACCTTTGCCGCTCGGTTACAGTGACGCGCGCGCGTGCACTGCAGCCCTGCGCCATTGGAAGAACGCAGACTTTTACGCACGGGGAACCCCTCTCGGGGCGGTTACGATGCGGAAAGTGGTGACGACAGATGCATCCTTAACAGGCTGGGGTGCCACCCAGGAGGGCAAAACGGTGAACGGTCTGTGGCCAAACAGACTACGTTCAGCACATATAAATTATTTAGAGCTTTTTTTTACCAATTGTAAAGCTCTGAATCATTTTCTGCCTCGCCTGCAGGGACATCATGTGCTGGTACGGTGCGACAATACCACGGCTGTGGCATATATCAACCGTCAGGACAGCTTGCGCTCGTCGAAACTTCACCTCCTAGCTCACAAGCTCTTGGTGTGGAGCAGACGGGTTTTCTTGTCGCTACGCGCGACTCACGTCCCAGGCATTCTGAACGTCGGCGCATCTGCTGTCAAGGGGAAACCCAATCTACGGGATTGGCGTCTTCATCCGCAGATAGTGGAAATGCTATGGATGAGATTTGGACGGGCGAGCGTAGATCTATTCGCCTCGCGCGGAAACTGCCATTGTCCTATGTTCTTCTCTCTAAGGGACGTGGACGCGCCCCTCGGGGTAGACGCACTGGCCCACCCATGGCCTAGAGTGCTCCTGTATGCTTTTCCTCCCCTGTGCCTGATATTCCCACATTGGCCAGGGTGAGAGAGCAGGGCCTGTCTCTCATTCTGATAGCACCCAGATGGCCCAAAGCACCGTGGCTGGCGGAGATAATCCCTCTGTTATACGCCGAGCCATTGTGCCTTCCCGTTCGCACGGATCTATTATCCCAAGCCAACGGTGAGATTTACCACCCCCAGCCGGACAGGTTGGCTCTCTGGGCCTGGCCCGTGAGAGGACGAACCTGAACGCACTTGGGCTTTCGCCGCGTGTGGTCACCACTATTCAGAATGCCAGGGCCGTCTCTACACGGCCCGTATATGGCTGTAAGTGGCAAGTGTTCGAGGGGTGGTGCGATGGGCGCGGTTTCACATCTTATCAGTGTTCAGTTCCTGATATTTTGTGTTTCCTTCAAGACCTCATGGATAAAGGCAGGTCCTTTTCCACCATTAAGGTCCACTTGGCTGCTATTTCAGCCTGTCATGTGGGTTTTGAGGGCTCGACCGTCGGTCAGCACCCTCTAATCCGTAGATTTATGAAGGGTGCACGCCGCTCTTTGCCAGTCGTCAGGAGAACTGTCCCGGAGTGGGACCTCTCCATGGTGCTGGAAGCTCTGTCTCAACACCCTTTTGAGCCTTTGGATAGTATATCCCTTAAGCTGCTGTCTCTCAAGACAGCTTTGCTTTTGGCCTTGGCATCTGCTAAACGTGTCAGTTAGCTACATGCACTCTCGGTTCATCCTTCGTGCTCTAGTTCTCTCTTAGTGGAGATAAGGTCTTCCTTAAGCCTAACCCGGCCTTCATGCCGAAGTGCTTCCCTGCGTTCACTTCGGAGGTGTTGGAGCTGTCCGCTTTTCACCCTCCACCCTTTTACCTCTCTAGAGGATCAGAGGCTGAACGCTCTGTGTCCAGTCCGTGCCTTACAGGCATATATGACCAGGACGAATGCTTTCCGGAAGAGCGACCAGCTCTTTGTTTCATGGGCTCCCCCTCACTTAGGGAGTCCAATTTCGAAGCAACGCCTCTCACATTGGGTTGTGGATGCTATTACCATGGCTTACAAAGCAAAGAGAGTGCAGCCCCCTAGGGGCATCAGAGCTCATTCCACAAGAGGTTTAGCCACCTCTTGGGCTCTGTTTAGGGGAGTGTCACTGCAGGACATCTGCTCCGCTGCCAGTTGGGCTTCTCCTCATACCTTCGTGCGCTACTACCGGCTGGATGTCACCAGTACCTCGGTAGCACATTCGGTTCTAGGGGTCGGGTCGTCTTAGCCCCTCCCTGCTGTAACCCTGTTGGTATATATATATACCATTAAGAGTGAATGGGCTGACTGGCCATGTTCATTCCTGTCACCTATCATTTCTTCCCCTTTCGGGTATAGATTATGTCTTGGTGGGTTGGGGTTACTATCTCGCATGTGTCCCATGCGTATTTCATGTCCTGCTTGTCCACATTAGTTAGGTGTGGTTTCACCATCGCAGGCTCATGATTAAGGGACGTGTCAGGCACCGCCTCCCTGAGGTGACCGTCCTTCTCTGGCTTCAGAACCTCACTGTGAGTGTATTGGGCAATCGGGGAGCTGTCCATGTCTCTCCCATAGGTGGATCTCGAACACGAGATGATGAAAGAGAACAATAGGTTACTGTCGTAACCCCGGTTCTCTGAAACATCGAGTGGAGAGATCCACCAGCTTTGCCCCGCTTGCCGCACGAGAAGCGAATATACTTACTGAGGAATAGCAGCGCGCCCAGATGTTATATGCCCGTGGGTGAGGGGTGTGGCCTCATCGGGCACTGGCCGCGCGCTTCTGTCTGTCTAGCCAGACTTGGTGCAATTGGATGCTTCTGCAGAGGTCAGGTACGGATGCCCTTCCCATAGGTGGATCTCTCCACTCGATGTTTCAGAGAACCGGGGTTACGACAGTAACCTATTGTTTATATCACGCGCGCGGGACATTTGTACATTCAATGTGAACAGTGCGCTATTTATTCTATAATGATAACCCTCAAAAAATGTTACCCAAAGTTTATTTACCCAAACATTTACTATAGCCACAAGTGTCTTCACAAAAAGAAAACAATATATAAAAAGTTAAGAAGTTTAGTGTATTTGAAGGAGACAAAATTATGATTTTTACAGTAGTAATTTTGGATTATACTATGCTAAGCATAGTTACTATAATAGCCACTAGTGTCTTTAAAAAAATACACACACACACAGAAGGAATCTGTGTGGAGTAACACAGTAGTCAACTTTTTTTTTTTATAAATAGCAAGTTATCTTAAAGGTTTACCAAATACATTTACATTAGAATTGCTTCTTTTATTGGTATTGTTCATATGCAGCTTTATTTTCCAAACATACTTGCATATTTGACTGAAAAACAAAAAAATAAAAACATAGAAGACAAATCTTACAATTAAGTCGTTTTTGATACTTGCAAATTTTATTTACACACAGATACATGACTATTCACATTTTTTTTTTTGTAGAGGTTAAAAACAATAAAAAAAACACACTTTAATATATTGTATTATACTTTTCATATTCAATGGGTCACATTTATGGAATGCTCTTCCAGAACAGTGACCAACATTTCTGACATGTTGAAAGCTTCAGTGTTTTATGTTGCAAGGGGCAGATCAGAGCAGTCTTCCAGTGCACCGCAATGAGCCACAGCAGCAGAGCAGAACCTTCCCCTCCACACTGCCCACCTCATAGTTATAATCCCACGTCATCTCCGTACCTGCCTTGATGCGCCTGATAACGACAAAAGAAAGGAAAAACCACACACAAACACATTAAGAATCTTGTCAGGCAATTAAAATATGGCTAAGGGGCTGTTCACACAGAAAGTGTTTTCCCATTCCACTGCTTTACTTTTTCCTAGTTTACTAATGCGTTGCGCACGTGTCTTGTGTCTTTTGCACAGAATACATTTTTCCACTCCACTGTGCTGTCACGTTGCTAAATGTTTACATGAAAAACAATGGAAACCTATTCCATTTTTTTTTTTATGTAAACATTTTGCAACTCGACAGTGTTCTAAAGTTCTCAGTGTTTTTATGTTCCACTTCCATACATCTGGTGTTTTTAACTCCAAAAATGTACTCCGTATGAATGGCCCCAGACAGAGTCCTTCACAGGTCCTGTTTGGTAAACCCGAAGTACTTAACAGAACAGCTGAGTCATTATCCGACAGCAGCACTAATTTAATTCTGTACCTGACCCATATTAAATAAAGACTGTGACCCGAACCTGCATTAAATCTAATACATTGTGAGAAGAACCAATATTATCCATTCTAAGTTCATGCATTTATGAAAAAAGACACGCAGCCCAACATGGTGATAAAAGAAAAAGATTAAAATGTGTATCAATCATGTAAAAAAAAAACAAAAAAAAAAAAAACTTATGCCTACATAATGTGAACAATCTGCCCATACAGGCTATTTTCAACAAAATAATGTGCATAAATCCCACCATAGGCTATATAGACGCTTAGAGGTCTCCATAAATTAAAAGAACATATTGCCAAATATGAGCTATTACTGTCATTTATTATCGCAATATTTTGGATTCACTCTGCATTTAAATGCGGTTGTTTCTCCTGAAACTGAAAGATAACACTTTTATTCAAATTGCGAAAAGAACTCTTAATGACTGAAGCTGTCAATCATGCAAACGCTGTACTGATTGCAGCAAATATGCTATTATACTCCATATAACTCCATGTAAAAGCCAGAAACTAAGCTTTTTTTTTTTTTTGCACAGGCCTGTCTAAAGGGTTAATGGTTCCACCTGGTTATGAACAGTAAAAATGACAAATTTTACCTCTTCCCAACAGGGAAAACCATCAACAATCAAAAATGCATGATTTTATGGTGTCATGGCTTTACAATCAAAAAATGTGGTTATAATGGAAGTCAATGGGGCAAAAACAGCCACGAACAGTAAATGAGGGAGAAAAAGTTAAAATCTGATGCTGCACAAAAACTAACAATGCATCAAAACCAATGTTGTTTCTAATCTTTGACATGTCCAAGACTGTGATAAAAGGTAAAAAAAAAAATCCAGTCCACAATCATATTTTATATTGAAAATAAGTCATTTTGTGTGTTTTTTCCTCCCAAATCAGTGACATCATTTATGAATTTGGCAATTAAAGAGTTAAAATCCTGAATTTTTTTTTAAACATTTAGTAGTTTTGATCAGGACTGAGGTCGGTTAATAGATTTATGCAAAAAAAATTTGAAGAAGTAGTGGCTTTTTTCAGCCACAAACATAACGAAAGGGTAGTGAATTTGCCCAAAGTGTACTGTTGAGTTTTTGAAAAATTTCAAAGCATTTTCCCAAAATATGTGTCAAAACAAGATTTGTCACCAAAAATCATTCCATTTGCTGAAACAAGGAAAAAGTTATGGCCAAATTAAGACTAAAAAAATACCCCTTAGTGGCTGAAAAAAGCCACAACAGCACATAAGGGTTAATTAGAAACATTTGATGTTCTTCAGACTACAGAGCATGAAAACAATTAAGCACGGGACCGTATGAAAAGCAGCTGCCTATCAGTGGATACCGAATTGAGTCGAAACAGTTTTAGATATTGGACCCGCCGTCCGTCCATGCCTATTGATTCCCGACCCTCACAGATCACAACGCAAATATCCCACCTGTTACATCAAATATTAGCAGTTCACCCATCCATGCTTTGCAGTCCAGGACTCTGTTCCCTGACACGGCATTCTTAAAACACAGGACTCAAGTCAAAAGAAGTTAAAAACATTTTAAAAAAACGCATCTCTAGACACAATAAATGGACATTACATTACATGTTCTGTGTGAACCAGCCCTGAGGGATTATTTCACTACTTTTCCATGCAAGCACGCACTAGACGGATGTGTTTGACTGTTGCGGCTCAAGTTTAACTTTTTCATTCCACTGACCTGCGTCTCACGTTTTTAACTAGGGTTACACAGAAAAGCAACGATTTCAAATTCAATTTTTGGAAAATTTGTACAGTTGAATAGAAAACACACTCCGTGTGAATGGCCCCTAAGAATTTAGTTCATTTATGATCTTGAATTATGAAACACTTATGAAATCCATAGAGTTCCCAATCAAAACGTGGGTAAACATCACTCATTTTGAAGTATATCAACACAATTTAATTGGTAAACAAACTGTTATGAATCAAGGAACTGACTTGCTGGCAAAGAACGCCACCCATGGGAACCGGAGGTCATGAGTGTCCACAAAGACGTTCTGGACAAACAAATTTGGACTGCAGCTATGCTGTTGAGAGAGGCAGGATTAATGGTAAAACACAAATCTAAAAGTGCATAATTTTTACAAATTCGTATTATTGTTGGCACATTTACAATCACAAAAGGCTTAGGTTTAGCTTACATTGATGTAGCGGCCGAGGTTGCCCTCTTGTCTCGCGTCAATAATGTAACAGGTCTCCTCGCCATTGAACAGTCTGCGGGTGTTGTTGGCAGACAGAGCTGTCCTAGTTTTCTCAATTTGTGTGTCAGTGGTTTCTAATGGTTTTACTCTTCTCCTGCAGGACTTTATGGCAAAGCAACGCTTTGGACCAGAGGTCTCTTTACCTAGAATCACAAATTATAGACTCAATTCAATGAAACGCTAAAAACATAAAATGATTTTAAAAAAAATCTTTGATTGAATGATTCTTTAAGAGAATAAAAACTGACCGTCCTCTCTTATTTGTTTGGTCACTTTCTTCAGAGCATCTTTAGATGCTTCATGTGGCTTATGGGATAGTATTCTCGCGCCTAAGGACTCATCACAGACTGGACAGGACAGGACAAGAAAAACATCAGGCATAGTTTGCTACATAATAGAGCAGCATGAATGATGGTTGCTAGATTTCAACCTATACAATTTAGCATTTAGCAGTTTAGCAAATTGCATCCAAAACTGGATTTAGGATTAGTCTGTTTTATATCAAAGATAAAGCTAAAGCTACACAATGCAATGTGGACACTGTGGAAAGTGTGAATGCAATTTGAATTGGAGAAAAGTCTCTGTCGAATGCATAAATTAAAATAATATGGAGGTCATATCAACACTCACAACAAATCGGGCGAGTCTTAACACTATTAGTTTGTCACTTTTACATAAAGTTTATGACAAAGATTTTAAGATGTACATCCATAGTATGCAATAAACTTTCATACTCTCTTATTAGTTAGTATTATGTACTTTCCCCATCACCAGCAAACTATACAAAATGGGATGATAAAAAGTCCCGATTTAGTCTCCATATTAAACCAATATATTGAAATAAAGCTGAAATGAAACGAAACATATTAGATGAAAACCTTAATCTAAACGAAAATTACTAAACTAAAATACTTAAATTATAAATCAAACCTAAATCGGGGGAAAAATGCTAAACATTTAAACGTTAAGGCTAATTAAAAATATTAATAGATAACACATCACACTGCATCCTACCTTCCATTTCCTCTTGTTCTTTGACCAGCTCCATAGGTTCTTCTCTTTCTATGAAAATGGAGAAGAAAAAAAATCAGTTACAAATACAAGTAAACCAACACATATTCTCTTGGTTATATTGTGAATATTTACACACACAACACACCTTCGCCACTGCTAGTGTCTTCTTGGTAGAGAGTATTTTTCCGCAACGGCCCTGTTTTCATGGTTATAGTCTTCTTGTTGCTTTCGACCTCTGTGTCCGAGCAGTACGCCTCGCTCTCATAACCCTCTTTCAATTTCTCCACTCCCTCAATGAAGTCAAGGTTGGCCAAATAGTCATTGCCGGACACCGTCTCATCTTCATTCACTTTGTCTTCGTTCACTATTTTACCTATGAGGTGATAGAAGGAGGTGGGTAAGGAAGTAAATGTTTGGGTCTAAAAGGTTTTCAGTTCAAATGCATGATTGCTTACCAGTGAAAACACAGACAAACGTGCCCTTGGCCACATCATCTCTGCAGCGGATGCCCCATCCCTTGTGCTGTGTCATGAATAGCTCCAGCCGCAGCTGTAGACCGTGCTGAACCAGCCTGTTGCTGCACATTCTCGGGTCACAACGGCACAGAGGGTTACACTCGTACACCCTACAGAGATGGAAAGAGAGTGAGAGAAGAGCGAGGGTGTAATGTCATTTTCAGTGCTGGATTTTCATGCATTACATATATAACAGGAGTTACGTAATCAGACAACTTTCAAGTAATGAGTAGTAGCCCATTACCTGGCTTTTAACATTTACCTTTTCAAATAAGCAAAGCATGTTACGTTGTTTTGACTGACACCTCGGTTCCCATGTTGAGAGAAATCGGGAATAAATGCAGAGGTTTTGTGTGCAGTGTGAATATGATGGTTATTGTAGTTCTTAGACTAAATATAAGCAGGCATTCACTCATACAGAACTCGTACAAGAACAGATTCAGTATTCCTCAAAATGAATAAAAACAGTGAAATGCAAACTCAGAATATTATGCAAACCTACAATAATTTAATGCATTAACACTAATATATTTATGGTGCTGGTGACCTTTGATGAATTAAACCATACTAATAATAAGAAAAAAAAAAGACTTCAGATAAACATCATATTTGTTTAATTTCTTTGTTTTTATTGCTAAAATAAGAGTGTTGAACTTACTTCTACTGCGACCTATTTTTCGGCAATCCAGAAGGCTTATTCATTTCACGTTTGTTGTGAAAGATTAGAGATTTTGTTTATTTATTATTAAAATCCATACCGGCAAGTCAAGAAAAAGTAACACAAAAATAACGTAACTTTCCATTAAAGGTAACTGACTTTTTTTAGGGAGCAATGCAATTTTGTGATGCATTACTTTTAAAAGTAAGTTTTTCCAACATTGGTCATTTTAACCAATGTTGGATTTTACTATTATTTATAATTTTATGATATAATATTATTAAAATAGAAAACCGTTACTTTAAATTGTAATAATACTGCACAATAGTGCTGTTTTACTGAATTTATAGCTACATTCAAAAACATTTCAACGAAATCTTACTGATCTCAAACTTTTGAATGATGGTGTATCTAGTTATGCACTGATCTGGAGCAGATCATGGCTATGTTTTAAAATGAACACTGTAACAATGATGCAATACATCTGATTTTGGTGAGGCAATTCCATTGTAATCAAACAAAAATCAGACAGAGGTCGTTTCTTACCCTGTTGGCAAGCTTGTTGGTAGCCTCTTATGTGTGTATCCAGCACTAACATCTACTGGACCGCCACTGCATAAGGACGTGGCCCCAATGGTCAGCTGGTGGCATGCACATTTTGACCTGTCACATGTCAAATGTGTTTAATAATGTCATCCATAATTAAAAATGTAAGTAAATCTTAGTCAAGTACCTGTCCCGACAGCCATCCGTGCAGTCACAGCCGATCAAGAAGTCCAAGTTTGTATTGACGGAAACACCTGGAGCTGGAATTCTGTCTTTTGTGTAAGTGACATTAGGAGCAGGAGTATTGTCCACTTCATTAATACAGGGCACAGGTAACACCTCCCTACCCACAGAGATGTCCGGCAGGAAGAGGTGAGGCTGGCTGGTTGATGTGGAAGGGGGTCGGGCACGATTCACAAGCACAAACGGGTCCATACAGAACATTTCCAGGAAGAGGAAGTCACAACGCGTTTCAATCAAGTATTCTTGCACTTCCTGCATATCACATAGGCTCCGCCCACATGGAGAACGATAGAAAATGTGGAAAAACACCTAAAGAGTGCAAAGAGGAGACATTACGATAATAAAATTAATGTGCAGCTGCCATACAGAGAAACAACTCCTTTCAAAAGTTTGGGGTCGGTTAAACATTTAACTGAAGCAAAACATTTCTATTTCAAATAAACGCTGCTCTTTTGCTCTTTCTACTCAAAGAATTTTGGAAAAAAGTATCATGGTTTTCACAAAGAACTTTTTTCAACATTGATTATTATTAACATAATAATGTAATCAATTAACATTGATTATTATGATATATATGTATATATATATTTTTTTTTTTTTTCTTTAAGTTTTCTGTTGTTTGTCATTTTATGTTGGTGAGGTCATCTAATTTGTGAATCTTGTTTATAGGAATGGGGTAGGAGTTTATAAGATTTTTTTTCTTCATCCTACTCCTGTTCTTTTTTTGTCATGGAATGTACTTTGTGTTCGTTTGATTTGTTAAATTGTTCTTGTGGTATTTCGTGTTGCATTACCATGAAAAGAGAGAATAGAAAATAAATGAAATGAAATTTTTCACGAAAATGTTTCTTGAGCAGCAAATCAGCAAATTAGAATGATTTCTGAAGGATCATGTGACACTGAAGACTGGAGTAATGACTGCTGAAAAGTATTGTATTTTAAAATTACATTTTAAAATATTTTACTATTAGAAAATGGTTATTTTGAGATGTAATAGTATTTCCCAATATTTGTATATATATATATACACTCACCGGCCACTTTATTAGGTACACCTGTCCAACTGCTCGTTAACACTTAATTTCTAAGCAGCCAATCACATGGCGGCAACTCAGTGCATTTAGGCATGTAGACATGGTCAAGACAATCTCCTGCAGTTCAAACCGAGCATCAGTATGGGGAAGAAAGGTGATTTGAGTGACTTTGAACGTGGCATGATTGTTGGTGCCAGAAGGGCTGGTCTGAGTATTTCAGAAACTGCTAATCTACTGGGATTTTCACGCACAACCATCTCTAGGGTTTACAGAGAATGGTCCGAAAAAGAAAAAACATCCAGTGAGTGGCAGTTCTGTGGGCGGAAATGCCTTGTTGATGCCAGAGGTCAGAGGAGAATGGCCAGACTGGTTCGAGCTGATAGAAGGGCAACAGTGACTCAAATAACCACCCGTTACAACCAAGGTGGGCAGAAGAGCATCTCTGAACGCACAGTACGTCGAACTTTGAGGCAGATGGGCTACAGCAGCAGAAGACCACACCGGGTGCCACTCCTTTCAGCTAAGAACAGGAAACTGAGGCTACAATTTGCACAAGCTCATCAAAATTGGACAATAGAAGATTGGAAAAACGTTGCCTGGTCTGATGAGTCTCGATTTCTGCTGCGACATTCGGATGGTAGGGTCAGAATTTGGCGTCTACAACATGAAAGCATGGATCCATCCTGCCTTGTATCAACAGTTCAGGCTGGTGGTGGTGGTGTCATGGTGTGGGGAATATTTTCTTGGCACTCTTTGGGCCCCTTGGTACCAATTGAGCATCGTTGCAACGCCACAGGCTACCTGAGTATTGTTGCTGACCATGTCCATCCCTTTATGACCACAATGTACCCAACTTCTGATGGCTACTTTCAGCAGGATAATGCGCCATGTCATAAAGCTGGAATCATCTCAGACTGGTTTCTTGAACATGACAATGAGTTCGCTGTAAGCAAATGGCCTCCACAGTCACCAGATCTCAATCCAATAGAGCATCTTTGGGATGTGGTGGAACGGGAGATTCGCATCATGGATGTGCAGCCGACAAATCTGCGGCAACTGTGTGATGCCATCATGTCAATATGGACCAAACTCCCTGAGGAATGCTTCCAGCACCTTGTTGAATCTATGCCACGAAGAATTGAGGCAGTTCTGAAGGCAAAAGGGGGTCCAACCCGTTACTAACATGGGGTACCTAATAAAGTGGCCGGTGAGTGTGTATATATATATATATATATATACACATTTTTGTATGCTGAGCAAGGCTGCATTTACACTGCCACCGACTTTCAATCATTTTCAATGGAAGCGTCAAATCCATCAGCGTTGTGTTTTGAGCGTCAATAAAGTTGAAAGAAGCTCAACTTTATGGTAATGACTATCGTGCTGGCTAAGTCTGGAGAAACATACGATGTGAACTTTTGCTCCTACCAAAACATTAGTTCTGAGAAAATGGAGGAGAAGCTAATAATCGGTTTCCTATCATGTATGACATGACGTTGTTCGATTATAGGGAGGGACCAGTTACAAAAGAACATGGGATAAAATAGCTGGGAAAGTTTTGGTGTCTCCAGTGAGTTGATGAAGTGCGTGCTGATGATTATAATATTTTTAACTAGGAGGGAAATAATTGCACATCAATGAACAGTGCACAAATTAAGAATGAGCGCAACTTTTATTTGAAATATTTACGAACGCTCGTTTTAAGCGGAAATGCAATTCATTTGCTCAGTGACACTGATTTGACAAATTGCACTGACTGATGCAAATAATAATAATAGCTAATTATTCTTTTTTTTTTCCTGACCAAATGTGACCAAAACAGTTATAAAAATACTGTCATTATAAAAGGTTTACTCAACGTATTGCTAGTTTTTTCTGTTTATTACATTTCATGTTGTGACACCAGAGCGTCCAAAGTGTCAACAAGCTTCAAGCTATTTTGCCGCTCAAGTCGGTGGCGGTGTGAACGTACAGTTAGACACTTCTTTCAAGAGCATTAAAAAAAATCTTACTAGCCCAAACTTTTGAATGGTAGCGTACATTCAATATAATTCTATAATGATTTCATAGAATCCCTAATGGATTAACTTCCACAAACACCACCCACCTTTCCATCAATGCGCCTCCGAGCAGTCATTCGCCGAAACTTAAAAAGCAATGGGATAAGAAGCGGATTTTCACCACGATGCATGTCGACCTGAGATGGTCTTACCCCATCCAGACATGCTGGACAACAGCGGTGATACAAGTATATGGACTTGTGCTGGTCTTGCTCTGAGACTTGCCTCTCTTCCTCAGAAACACATTCTTCTTCCTCATCAGGGGCGGGTCGTTTTTCACTTCTGGAATATAGTGTCCGGTGGTTGGTGGTTAGTATTCCATACCATCCCATATTTAACTAGTACACACCCATTACTCACCTTAAATGTGAAGTACTGATTGCCATAGCAGATTTTGCTGTTCGCGTTCTACCCTTCGACACACCGAAAGCTGGTAAGACGGCCAACTTCTGGAGGATGACCTTCGGCTGGAAAGCTGCCGACATGATAGTTTGAGGGGAGATAGATGGTTTTTTGGCGACTGTGGTATCAGATTGTCGGGTCATGCGTACAGCAGTGTCAGTTGCTGAGGTAACAGTCGTTGCTGAGGTAACAGTCGTTGATGAGGTAACAGTCGTTGATGTAACTGTCGGTGAGTCCACTTTTGTCGAGGAGGAAGTTTTGTTGTGCTGAGGCACGGCATTTCCTGCTAAACAAGAAACAGAATCGGAGATAAATACTAATACAATAAAATAATACACAATAAAAACGTATACAGTAAACCAATTTCGCAAAAGAATACAACTATAAAGAATCAGAACAATATATATATTTTCTGGGCTGGCATGTTAAAATGTATGTGTAAACAAATGTTTGAAAATAAATATTAGGTCTCAAGTATTTATGTATTATTTGATGTCATTTGATTCACACCATATTGAACACAAAAATCTGAATGGCTGTTTGATGGCTGTTTATACGCCATACTGTATTGTAAAATTGAACCGGTTGTTGGAAAAGAAAACCAAATTCAGATTATAATGTATGCACAATTAGTCACTGCTTTTTGAAGTGCCCAAGTTAACAATACCATACACGATAATTATTGCAATATACAATATTAAAGAATACGGACAAAGGTCTAGTTTTAAATGCGCATACAGGAAATGTGAATGAATACCGGTTTTATCCGGTTGTTGAGTTTTCTGTTGAGGCGATTGTTGTGTTCTCTTTGGAGAGGTTTGTTCTGGACTGTCTTTAGAAAGACGTTTCTTGATATTTATAATGTGTTCCAACTTGTCCGAGCCTTTATAAACCCACTCCTTGTGCTTGTCTTTCTGAAAAAATAACAACAACACCACATTTATCAGCATCAGAATCCAGCATTCAAGATCAGAATCTCCTCATATCTGTCAGTGGGGCTTGTCAAGTGAGTTTAAATATGACATATGCTCATGAAGTACCCACTGACTTTCATGTACGTTTGTATAAAAGGCACTAAATGATTCAGTTGAAAGGTTAGAATCAGGTTCACATAATAAAACTAGCAGACCACAATGGACTCAGTTTCACCTTATAGCAGATCTGGATCAGGCTGCCATCCAACTGAAGCACCGTGCAGGCCTCAAACTTGCCATTTCGCACCGCCTTCGTGTCTTGCCCCATGCGAAGCACCACAGCAATGGGGTTGGGAAAGACACGCATATATTCCTTCACCTGCGCCCGACATGTCTCATCCTCAATATCCCTCCACACCTTTTTAACTGCAAAGAAAAGCGTTAAAAAAAGTTCACTTTCAGAAGTCAAGCGTTTTTAGGGGATTTATTAAACTAAGACTGAAATGGAGTATGAAAGAGAATCTCTTACATTGTTTGCAGACAACATGAAAGTCCGGCAGTGCCAGATACGCTGCCAAGCCACCATCATAAAACACTAAGAACCTGACAGAAACATTTAGTAAAACTTTAGAGATATATCTCTAAAGAAAAATTTCACATACAGAATGTTTTTTGAGAATCAAATACTTTCTACATATATACTGCGCTCAAAAATTCACCTCATGCGATTCTTGCGCTCAGGAAGCTCAACCAACACACCAGAATTAAACAAGGTCTTTCCTGCATCATTTTTGTAGCTTGCCACAACACGACAGCCAACAAACAAATCGGTGAGCACAGGACGCTTTACAGGGGCCACTTGATTAGCAGACAGCAGAATCTGTTTCCCATGCTTAAACTCCACCACATATTTGTTGCCCTTCTCTAAAATGAGAAGATGAGACAGGTCAGATGATATCATTTACAACCAATGAATACCACAATGAATAAGAAATGCTTGCTTAGTAAAAAAAAACACAACCAAAACCTTTCCTTTTAATTGGAAAGATACAGAATAGACCATTCTTACCCATCGTTTGAACTTCTTGTACTGTTCCTCGAGACCACAAATTGGGTTTCCTTTTCCCCAAAACTTCCGTGCTAACAGTGAGCTTTATCTCCTCAGTTTTGAGCTTTACCTCTGGAGTTTTGAGCTTTATCTCTGGAGTTTTGAGCTTTAGCTCTGGAGCTTTATGTGCTTTAGAAGACCCAGAGGAATCGTTTATTGAAGGCTTGGAACCTAAGAAGAACAGTAACCGAGGAAACATACTGTTACTGACTAGATGGATGGATGGATGGATGGATGGGAGCGGTGACGAAAAGCATGTTATTTTATAGACACTAATTTATAACTTATTAACACTTTTACTGGACAATCAACCCCACAAAGCTCTAAACATATTAACCAAGTTATAATATTTTTTTCATCTTTTCTGATTGAATCTTTGCTGAATATAGAATAAATAAAACTCATTGACCTCAAATATTTTCAAGGGAAATATTTATTTTAACTACAACGCATGATAGAAATCAAAATGTAAGATTATTCATAACAGACAAGGTACATCTGTAACACAATATACAATGCTTAAGTTAAAGGGATACTCCATTTTTTTGGAAAAAGGCTCATTTTACCACTCCCCCAGAGTTAAAAAGTTGAGTTTTACCGTTTTCAAATCCATTCAGCCGATTTTCTGATATTTAGAATAATATCAGTAACCAGACAGTTTCTGGTCTCATTGACTTCCGTTGTAGGAAAAAAATATACTATGGAAGTCAATGAGACTAGAAACTGTCTGGTTACTGATATTCTTATAAATATAAAAAAATCGTCTGAATACATTTGAAAACGGTAAAACCCAACTGTTTAACTCTGGTGGAGTGGTAAAATGAGCCTATTTCCAAAAAAAGTGGAGTATCCCTTTAATATACTGTATAAATAAAAAAATAAAGCTTACTTTTTGCAGCTTTGGAAGGTTCCACAGAAGTATCGTTGCGGGAGGTATTATCAGGTTTATTGGTCGATGCCTTGGAGGGGGGGGGTTCAGGGGGATCATCATCACTGGGTATAGGACTATTAGGCGGCAGGTACTCTGGGTCCTCTGAGTCAGACGGTTCCTCAAAACTATCTGCAGGTGATGGTGGTTCACTTGTCTGTTCTTGCAGCCTGGAAGTGCTGGTGACGGATGTAGAGATTTTTGATCTCAGATTGATTGATGGACCTAGTTTACCAGATTTGCTCCTCGTTGTTGGCTTTTCCGTCTTGTCCGTGGATTCTGAATCATTCTCAGGTTCTTCTGAATTCCTCGGCAACGGTGACACTTCAGGAGAATTCTCTGTGGTCGACTCAGGCTCAGTCTGGTTGGTTTCAATGAAAGCTGTATCATCACTTGGAGTGGTTTCAGGTTCTTCTAAAATCCTCGGCAACGGTGACCCTTCAGGAGAAGGTGCTGAGGTTGATTCAGGCTCAGTCTGGTTTGTTTCAATTAATGCTGTATCTTCACTGGCAAAAGTGTCCATTTGTTCTGTAGTGCTTAATAGCGAAGACACTTCTGAAGAGGTCAATGGTGTCGCTTGAGGATCAGATTCATTTGATGCTATGGATGCTGAATTATGACCGGAACTAGCTTTCAATTGTTGTGAATCACCTGAAAGTGAAGGGATTTCAGGAGAAGTCATAGCTGATAATTTAAATTCAGTTTTAATTGTTGCACTGCGATCTGAATTGAAACACTCGGACTGTTCTGAATCGCTTTCAAACAAATGTATTTCAGGAGTTAATGCTGTCAGCTGAGGTTCAGACTTCATTTCTGCAATGGATTCTGAATTATGACTGGGCCGGATTTTGAATAGTTTGGAATTGCTAGGAGGCGAAGACATTTCTGACTTTACTACTGTCGACTGAGGCTCAGATTTTATTTTTGCAATGGATCCAGAGTTAGCACTGATAATAGTTTCTGGTTGTTTGCTTGGAATCGAAGACATTTCCGAAGGAGACACTGCTGTCAATTGAGGTTCTGTCTTGATTAATTTTATGGATGTGTAGTTTTGACTAGGAGCGGTTTCGTGTTGTTTTGAAATGTTCATTTCATTAGCTGTTATTGCTGTCAGTTCAGGTTCAGTCTTGATTGGTCTAGAATTTGTGACCGATTCAGAACAGCTGTTGTCGGGGGTCGAGCTCGATGAGGGTCTGTTGGATGATGATGATGGTGGTGCAGCGCTTGAGGTTTTGTTCACCATCTGGACTAAGCCCTGAACAAGTCTGGATGACTTCTGAATGGCCATAGTCACCTTTTCAACCTGAAAGAAAGATAAAATGGAATGATCACTGAAAAATTAATAAAAACAATGAAAAGAGCTAAATTAACAGAAAAAAAGACAATGAAAAATGATAAGCGCAAAATAATATTAGCATGTGTAACACCATTTTTTTTTTAAGTTAACATCCTCACCATTGGTTCCAAGGTTTCTTTCGTAGCTGCAAAAGAATAACCAAAATCATGAGCCCAAAATGGTATGCCATAATGTAAAAATATTTTTTATTATAATGTTTGTCACTTACCTCCCAGATCAATGACAACAAGATCATCATCATCTCCATTACAAACACTAATCTCATGTCTATCCTCATCATGTTGTATATGAATGACGTCCTGTTGTCGCGGTTCTCCTCCTCCTTCCTCTTCCGAGTCCTCGTCTTTGTAGTCCAATCCCAGCATTCCATAAAGACCCTTCATCACCGACTCACACTCAAGGACTGACCTGATATAAACAGTTAAAGGGTCACCAAGACTTCAAGATATTGGCATTAGTCACTGAAAAACACAACTTACTCGCAGGCATTGCTGTACAGAAGGCGGGTGTAGGTTGAGTCTCTCTCCCTCAGCTTCACCCACTCCTCCACCTGTGCAAGCTGTTCACGTCTCTGCATAAGATGAGGGTTTCGGTCCACCTCTTCTTGGATCCAGCGCTGCAGGTCGTCCTTCGTCATCCTCAGGAGGTTATCATCTCTCCCGCTACTCATGGCTTTGCTGTTGGAGCAGTATGATGAAAAAGGTCAAACATTTTGAACTTTTTTGTTTAACGTATGACATTAGTGCTGCATGTGGTATTATTATTTTGATCAATTTGACCATAAAGCATGTACAATATATGGACATAATTATAAATAGCTTCCAGGAGTCATCAGAAACTCTTGTAAAGGCTAATAATGAGAATTAAGTTAGAGGATGCAAATGTCCAGCACTCTTGACAGTTTATTTTAAACAGCATGACTGACAGATCAAGAACTACAAAGAGAGGATATAACACAAACTTCAATGACGTAACCGTTACTTCATTTTCATTCAACAAATGTAAGGCCTAATAAAACCAAATGTTGCTATTTTCGCTATGGCAATTACATAAAGCAAGGTAATTTCATAGCTAAGGTGACATACATAACGTTACTGTGTAGTTTTCCCAACTTGCTGCTGAGGTAACGTTATTTTAGAATCCTGAGCACACTTGATTTTATGGCGTAAACTATTCCGCTTACCGTTAATGCACAAAGTCTACTACTGCTGCAAGGACGAGTCTGGATATCCTACAGCCTCCGAAATTACATGAAACTATAAAAAGTGCGCAATAAAAGAACTAAAAAAACATGGAAAGTAACAATATATCCAATCTGTCGTGCGCCTGTGTGGTAGCGGATGTAGAATCTACAAGAGACATTCTGATTGGACCTATGCACGTTGACGCGGGATTATTAGCCACGCCCACAACCCGTAAATCTCTTCAAACACACAACGAGGAACCGGCGAGGAACACAATATATTTAACGGAGGTAGTTGGACGTAATTTGTTGAGTGTGGTTGGTCTAAATGATAATTATTGTTGTTTAAAGCTGCATCGTGTGCTTTCTATCAAATGGCTTCGCTTGCCTTTTATAGATTATCGTATGTTCTTCAAGTTCACTTATGGGCGCCGCATTGTCACGTGCCATCTCAGCGCTTGGACCAATCACAGTGGTTTTGTGAATGTGTTTTCGTATGTAATCGGAAAAGTGTGCAGTTCTCCAGGGTGAATGAAAAATAAAGAAACATAGTTATTATGTAAACTTGCTTTATTTTCATAAACATGTAGCATATGACACAATGATACATAATTATTCAGCTCAAATGTGCTGAAATATAAAGTAGCAGAAAAGAAATACAGAGCAAAATGTACAAAACTGTTTTTCTGTAAGCCTTTGAATATTTTCCACATTTTTAGAATGCTAGAAATGTTATCAAAACAAAGAAATAACATTTAGTGAACAAAAATGTTAAACAAACTAATATTTAGCACTTTGTCTAGAGCTCTTTACGGTATGTGTCAGTGTGTGAAAATTACAATTTGACAAAGATTTCATTAGACTGAGAAGTCTAACATTATGGAACCATGAGATATTGACATCCTGTTATTCTTTTTTCTTGTCATTTAGGCTACATTGCTAAGCTGCACTCGTGGTCTTTAGTTCACCATGTTCATCCTTCACCTGACCAGTGTTGTTTTTGTTTAGAGGTTCCTTGAGAGCCATCATTTCCTGTATCTTCAGGAAGATGTCACAATCGGATGGAAACCGATTTCTCTGAAAAACAAAGCTGAAATTAAAAAAGCTCTTAATCCCTGTATGGGACTTATTATGAAATCACAGCTAGAACAAATATATGACTTTATATTCTACATATATTTTTAAGTCTGAAATAATTTTCCTAAATTAGTTTTCTACATCTGACCTTGGGCTTTTTTAGGCTGCCATGCTTTATAAAGGAATTGGTCCTATTAGGGTAAATTATTTGGGGCATATTGTCCGAAACTTCACACATTCAAATCCATTTTCCCTGTCTGAAAACTTCTGAAAAGGTCTTAGTGTTTCACAAAACAATTTTGAGTTATTGCTTTTTACAAAATGTGCATTAAAAATGACATCATTGGATGTACAAAGATACATAAATGAATACAAATTTATATGTATTTCCTGGTCTAAAATGAACTCACAGTGGAGCCTTGACTGCATGTGATCAAACATGGCTTTTGATTTTATTGGCTGAATGGGATGTCATATGATAATACTAAAAAGTAATTATTTTTTTTGGTTGAATGTTAAATGCAATTTGCTCTGCGTCATTCATAATGACGGCAAATCATAGAGGGTTTTAAAAAAGGTTTAGGAAAAGAGTGATGAGACTCACATTGAGAGAAAGAAGCAGAAGTCCACCTTCACCCTGGCCCTCCAAAGAAGAGAGGAACAGTTTGAGTGACTGCTCAGTCAGCTTATTTCCTGAATTATCAGAAAAGAAAATGTTACAGGCATAACATTCTAGTACGTTTTACTCTAATACTAAAATAAAACCAAGTCTGAAATGAAATCACCCGACAGATTCAGAGAAGTGAGGCATGCGTTTCCTGGATGAATTACTTTCCCTCCAGTGTGCACAATTCCAGGATCCATCAAAGGAATCACCGTCTCAACCACCTCCACTGTCTGACATACAAATGTTCCTATGCTTAATGTGAAGGATGTTTAATTTTCAAAGCTCTTATTATAGCAAAGATGTTTCCTAAACATTTAGGAAGTTATTTTCTCTTACTTCTTAGTCCATGCCATTATCTTATCCTGGACTAAGATGGGATGGAGATATAAATATTAGGCATGCAAGTCAATATTCTGAACCAAATTTTTTCAAGCACATACCAATTCCAAACCACATTAAACTTGTGTATAACCATACGTGATGTAGTTGTGATCAAAATAATTCAACCCCCATTGCAAATCAGGTTTATTGGCAAAATTTACAGACTTTCAGCTGTTTGCGATAAACAAAACAAACAAAAATTGAAATAGCTCAACACAACAAATGTTTCAAGTTGTTTCCCCAAATTCAACTGAGTGAAATTGCAACTTTTAATGCCTTTCGCAATCTCAAAATTATTTAACCCCCTGAATAGCAACAGCACAAGCCAGCAAAACAGAGGTGCATTCCATTCGACAGGGTCCCTACGCAGTGTTCACTGCTCCCTACTCCCTGAACATGGTATATCAGTTGAAGTGGACTTCACTGACTTCCTGTGAAGTGATGTATCGATGTTCCCTTATTCCCTATGCAGTTTGCAGTGCCCTTCGAACTGAACATGTTCGTTACCTTCGAATTGGAATCTCACTAAAGATGGCGAAATACCCTGTGAAGTCCACTTCGCAGTCCACTTACAGTCGAATGGAACGCACCTCAGGTGTTGCCTCAAGCACCTAATCAAGGGCTTCATTAGTTGCACCAGCTGTGCTTGAGCTAGAACACATGAAATATCTAATCTGGCTTAGGCCCCGTTTACACGATGGGAAAACGCAGATATTTCTCTGCATTTTGCCCTCTCATTTACACGAAAACGCCATTTTTATCACAGAAAACGATTATTTCTAAACTCCGGCCACAGTGGAGATTTTTGAAAACGCTGGTTATGTGTTGCCACGTAAACTGGGAGAAACGGCGTTTTAGGTTCTCTCTTGTCGATTCTGAGGATTCTGATTGGCTTGCATGGCTTTATCCTTAACCCCTACACTGCCGCCAATAGGTTTGGCATAGTTATGATGGCACTCGACGGCGTGTGTGAATGATGTTATTTTTGAAAACGGAGAGGGGGAAAATATTCGTTTTGCTAAATACCCGGCTTTGTGTAAACGTGGCCTAAGTTAGTTGAGTGTCACGTTTGACTGCATGTTAGAAATATGGCTATGTCAAAAGGATGGTCAAGTCAAAAAGGAGATGCTTTATGTTCACAAATGTTGTTTCATGTTTTATTGGGACTTATGATCTGCTGTGATATTAGCACTGAGAGTTCTGCACCTTACTTGTGAAAATAGTACCAAAGCGAGAAAAAAAACTGTATCATATCTTATTTGGCCCATTTTACAAGTAACAGAAAACATGCTTAACAATTATGCACATCAATACAAGGCGTTTTTCACTTCCAGCCATCGTTAATAATTATATATCGCTTATAAATTATTATAAACAAAATTAATAGTAGGTTTTAAGATTGATGTGGTTTGGAAATGGTCAAATGTGCTTGGAAAAAATATGATCAGAATATAAACTTGCCTAATAATTATGAAAGCACTGTATTCTCTAGCTAAAATGTGTTCAAAATGTTTGACAGATTATATTATTGTATTATTTTTAGGTGCTTTTTTTTATTGTATTATCATATTATTAATTACAATATTATATGTAAGATCATATAATGATTGGTCAATAATAATTTCATGAAATAAGTATCTTAAATATTTATTCACCCATGTATATTTTTACAATGGGATGAGTTGTTAAATTAATTCTTACCTCTTGTTCAGAAACTGTCAGAATCTTGTCTTTGGGTCCTATCTTTCCAGCCTGACTACGGGGAACTTTATCATCTAAGTGAAAAACAAGAAGTGAAATATTCACCTTACATGTAAACCATCAAATATAGACCATTTCAAAAGATGTAAACAACACTGGTCCAGAAGCACTTCCTGTTTCAGTTTTTTAACACTACATAAAAGCTGGGATAAAATACAACCAACAGAACATTTAAAACTGAATCAAAAAGTTAAACAAACATCTTTAAGAGCTTTTATTTACATGTGAAATAAAGAAAACAGTTACAAACTGAAACAGGAAGTGCTTCTGGACCAGTGTTGTTTACATCTTTTGAAATGGTCTATAAAGTGCACTTCTGAATCTCAAATAGAAGTCAAATTAGTTTAATGACCTTTCTTGGCCACTTTTGGCTCCTCTTTCTTGGCTACCTGAGCTGGCGCTGGTTTCTCCTCTTTTTTAGAGTTGTCCTACACATAAACATTCATAAACAACTGTAATCATAAAATCGAAATCATAAGAGACACTCTTTTAATGTGTGTGTGTTTGGCATGCTTCTCTCGCAAGCAACAATGCAGGTGTCAATAGGATACAGAAATACAATGGCTAGCATAGTTCATGTATGTTGGTTGGATTCCCGGCAACGTTCATTTAGCTGAAAATGCTTTACCTTCTTTTTGGTGGTGTTCTTTGCAATCTTGTTGAGGCGATCCAGCGAAGAGCTGCTGCGGACGGAAAGAGGCTGTTCCAGTGAGTCTGCAAGACTAACCAGGGACGGCTGGATCACTGATTGTTGAACTTTAATTAACAGCTTCCTCCTCTCAACTATCTCCTCATGTGTCAGAGCAAATGGGCCAAGCACCTAAACAAAGAAATGAGAAAGAGTTTCATAGAAATATGCACGTTTCACAGTCTAATGTCTCAACTAAGGCAAACTTATGCGTACCTCAGCCAAACGAGCTGCTCCTTCATCTCCTATTTGATTGTGGGATAAGGACAGACATAGCAAGGAACGGTTGAAACGCAGACCCTTTAGAAAGAGGGATGGGGGATAATAAAAACTCAATTTTAAGGGTATGCAGTCTTGACATCATTCGAAATAGTCCGAACACCTTCAGACGGACAGCCTATAATTCTACACACCTGAGCAATGTGTTTTGCACCTGCATCACCAATGCTATTAAAGGCCAGGTTAAGTGACAGGAGGTTTTTGTTGGCAGTGTGCACAGTGGACAGAGACGAGCCAATCAGACGAGCTCCTTCCTCTCCTATGTGACTGTTGCGTAGTGATAAGTCTGTCAGCCTGCAGAGACATTATTTTAAAAGAGCTGAGTGTAAAAACTACAAATAATGCATTTCGATAACATTATAATACATTTAAGTTCTATATTGAAAGCAGCAAATGTACATGTGTACCGACTTAACCATATTTAATAAAAAGTTCAAAACAGCATTTATTTGAAATAGACATTTTTGGTAACATTATAAACACATTTAAATGTGTGTGCATGTGTGTGTTTAAAAATAACTCACATGCTGTCCTCCCCTATAAGTAAGTGGTAGCTCTGCTCAGGGAGTGGATTGCCATCCAAAACCAATTTCCTAACAAGATATAAGTCATTAGATGATGTCATCAGATTTTCCAGTATCTATTATCACTCTATCATAATTTATTTTCCGAAAAGATCATTTGGGTAAGATTTACCAACAGTTTGCGGCAGTGCAAACCCTCTTTTGGAGTTAAAACACTACTCTTAGGATTTACTAAAGACACAGTGAAATATTTTGTACTGAAAAGGTGTGGACAGTTATTTTTGCAGATGACCTTATAATAATTGCGAATGCATTTGTAGGAGTTTCCCTTTCAGACACAAAATTTATGGGAGTAGACAATTTAAGTGAATAAAGTTTCAAAGTAATTAACTAAGGTTAACGCCATTATTTACTGCCCAAAAAGCACGCCTTAAACCAGACGCTCCTGGTAGTTTGCATTGGTCATTCTGGAAATGATCCGGCTGCTTCTGTGTTTTTTAATTTGCACTTTCCACATCCACCAGAATTTTTTTGGAATTGTGCTCTCACGCTAAATTGCACTGTTTAGTCAATCTTGCCTTTTGTCTGTGGTGCAGCAAAAAGTAGACCTATAGCATAATTTCATGAAAAAGGATAATTTAAGACTTGGAAATATGGTTTACATAACATTCTGAGATCTAATTAATGTTTTTTGGTGTTCCTATTATGCTAGTTTTGGTTTGGAGGTCTTCTACAATAGGTTTACATTCATCCAAGGTCAAAAAAACACCGAAGCATCTCCTCTGTGTCTAAAACAGTTCAATAAAGGATTCAGTCTCTCTAAATCCCAGACAGCAACATAGTGTCGGCTCAGATCCGGGCCACATCTGGTACATGTGGATTCCACCCGTACCATTAGATGTGGGGCCGGATCTGGGCCTAAACTATGTTGGTGTCTGGGACCCCTCCTTTCCAAGAGCCTACTCTCCTCTCCTCTGTTTGGTCAAATGGCCCAGTCTGTTGTGATTGGTCTACTGCTTACAGTGCGTGTTGGACACGATAAGATACTAGAGCCAGACCAATATATCGGCAGGGCGATATTATCGGCCGATATTAGGCATTTTCCAAACTATCGGCATCGGCAGTTATAATGAATGACTATTTTGTCGAGTTTAGTTTGTCCACCAGAGGATACTCTACACCGTTCCTGTTGGCAACACTCGTTGAGTTGGTCATGAGACATACATTGCTTGAATAACAATTAAAAGAATGTGGGTCTTAATGGCACAAAAAAGGGATTAATGATGGGAATTTTAGACATTATAGCCCTTAAAAACAGTTTTGACTCACCTGAGATTTGAGCACAGAGACACTGTGTTTCTCAAGGAGGCGAAAGTGCAATCCGTCAGGCCTACACGCCACATGCTGCAAAGCATCACCGTTATTGGGAAATGGACATAACATACTGTTTATTTTGCAACACTAACACCCATAAACATACATATCAGTGATCACACACACAAACGCTCACTGTAAGTACTGGAAATTACTGAGGGACGGCAATGTCCTGCTCAGCACCTGAAGCATCATATCATCCACCTTCCATCCTATAGAAAAAATAATAATAAAAGACATTTTGATCTGAAAAATTTCTTTGGAGTTTGAACAACTGCATCTAATAAAGCAATGGCCTTACCAGATATCTTGACCGTCTTAGGCTGGTCTTCATTCTCCAGCTCAATCTCAAGGCAGGGCTCAGAGGACCATGTTGTCATTTGACTTTCTAAGGATATCTGAGATTGATTGTGTTCTTCATTCCAGGTTGGGGTTTTTATTAGGAAAATGAAGAGTTGTGTGGTGTTAAAAAACATCTTTACTTTAATAGGGGAGCAGAACACAATTGTCTTATACAACATTTACCCATCACAGATTTTGACTGCTTCAGCTTGACAGAAGGGATCTTTTTCACACCCATGAGTTTACAGAGTTCTGTGAAGTCCAACTCCAGATTTCCTGAACACTGGTAATCATCTAGTGTGAATGATACCACAACACAATGACAATCAGTTGACTTTAATTGCCATCATGGGACATGGCATATATTTTGGTTATAATAAATACCACATTATCAAAATCCAGTCTGACTATTTTAGTCGGATACCTGAGGTTTTAGATGTTTCCTCCTCAATCCCAGAATCCACCTTGTCCACTTTCTCTTTGGAGGGTTTCTCAACTCGTTTTCTCATCTTTTCAGTGGGAACCTGTTTCAATTTATTAAAACCCAAAACAAAACAAGATAATGAATTTAAATGATAAAATTATATATAGGCTAGTAAACTTTGCTCATTCAGCACTAGCGTTGTAGCGGGCTCAGGTTGTATTTCGTTGCCGTGCCAACCCATGAAATTCAACAGTTACTTTTGAAGCCACCTAGTGGATGGCGGCAAGCCTAAGCTCCTTTACTGTCTAAGCTCTTGTCCGCCATATTGGAACGGTCAAAGTTGACTGTACTCAGAGTGTAAAAAAAAAAAAAATGACCGAAAAAAGACTTAGACACAAGTATGAATCAGTATATTTATATCTGCAGCACACTTTAGCAGATGATTTAAAGGCTTCAGCCTTTAGATAACATGACACTGTACCATAGTTTAAAACCCTGCAAAATGTTGAATTAATACATATAAGAACCCAAACCAATACATTCTCACCTGTGAAAGGTTATCCAATCTCTTCGGAAATTTAAATCTCGGTGAAATCTTCTTAAAGCAACCAAAAGCTGCGCATCATTGATTCTTACCGTGAGTGACAACATGCTGACCGTTCCAAGATGGCGAACGCGGCGACATGTCTGGAGCGGTCGAATGTGTCATGTAATTACTATAAATATTAACACATTCATTTAAAAGAGATTGCATGATGGTTTTAAAAAAAAACGTTATCATTTCGGCCCCATCTTGCTTTGAATTAAATCAAAAATATATTTTGCGAATTGTATATCACATGTAATATACTGTATATAACTAATATTTTTTTCTGGAGGTGTTAGGAAAATATGACCTACAGACTAAATTGCATATAACAAATCTTTTTATAAATATGTCACAGCTATGAAGCCTTACAAAAAGGTTTATTTTTCAAATGAATATTTGTCTTCCGTCAGGACATAGTTATAATATTTCCCTAAATGTAATGACTGTTGCAATCTTTTTAAGAGTCCAAAGATTTGATCAAATAAAGACAAGGCACACATGTGTTAAGAACATTATAGTGATGATATAAAGAATTAAGCATCAGTAACTACATCACGTGAAAACATCACTTATGTCTGGCATTAATTAAATACGAGGTATTTATTAAGTTAGTGTTTTCTTTGCAAATGTATTTGGCAGTTCAAATGATGGTACACAATGTCAATGTGCTACGCAATAGTTAAAATTCACTTTATTTGAAGATGTATTGACTGTCCATACAATTAAAATACGATTTGTCTGTATACCTGGAGTAATAATGGTTATGACCTAGTAAAAGAACTGCATCACAGATTCTCTGCTAAATGTATGAGCAACAGGCAAGTATATTCACAATAATGTAGTGCTTTTTATTAAAAAACAAACAAACAAACGAAACAAATAGAATATAAAACAAAACAAAAAAAGTAAAAACCAACAGCATCTTCATGACTTTATAATTACAAACTTTGAACCAGAGTGGAAGAAGTTTCGACAAACTGTACACAACATCACAAAATGCCTGCCAGTCTGTCCATATACAATGCTTGCATCTTATTTTGTGATTGTCTAAAAAGAACTAAACAAATCACACAAAAACACACAAATACAAGAAATACAAGCATTATATTTATGACCGCTATCACAAAGAAAACAGAACAATCTTTTCTCATTTGAAGAACAAAAAATTAAAAAGGAGATTAAGAACATGATATCGGGTTGACAGCTTCTTTTCCTGCCAAAATATCATTTTACATTTTTATGTTGGTTTGTTTTTTTAGTGTTCAACACTTTGCAGCAAAAGAAAAACGAGGAACATTATATCTTTTTCTCCTCAAAAAGTAATAATAATAATAATAATAATAATTCATATTAATTATTACAGTGACGGGTGCCAGGTCGACAAAGTTCATCAGACAATCCTCCCCCTCGAAATGCGCTAAATTCATGTTTTTGGGTAACAAGGTTTCAGACGGTTTGTCGTTTATGGAAATTTGTAGCGATTATTAATCATAACGTCTGCCACTTTCTCCTCCACTTCTCGAAAAAGTTACATGTGACAGTTCTGTCAATACAAATCGTTTAAGAATGCTAATAATAATAACAATAATAATAATAATAATAATACATATAGGGCTGAATCCTGTACAATACAATACACAAAATCCATTATCAAGATATTGCTTTTGGAGACATTTCTCACATTTTCCTGTCTGTATATATACATAGCTTGGCACTATACAACTTTCCTTTTGTTTGTCAGTTTTCATCGTTGTTGTTTTTTCTAAGGGGGTTGAAATACTTTTCTGTCATAGCTGAAGCTTTAAGGGCGAAACAAATCTCATCATGATTTTGTATATAAACATTCTCCATGGCAACCTGAAAGGCCATTAAAAAAATTAAAAGAAAATGACAATACTAAAACCGCGACCCAACCCCATCCCACCCCACCCGCCCTACAAACCACAAAAAATATGACATCACATGATTTAATAAGTTCTTGTGAATTCATGAATTTAACGGTTTATTAACTGCTGTCAAGCCCTTAGTTGTTTCCTCTTTCGTATTTATATTATCAGAATGGGCTCACACACACACACACACACACACATTCTTACACCGTAAAGAATCTCACACACTAGTAGACACTACCATAAACAAAAAAACGCTCAACATCATGGCATTCTAAGGCGTTATATATATTTAAAGCCAGCGCCTCCACTGCTAGATTTTGTTTTGTTGTTTTTTTAAGCTGGTGAATTAAATACTTTTTTTTTTTTTTAATGGGGGCGGAGCTGGCACCCACTCTAACCAATCGCAATGCCCACGATAACAGAAGCGAAACATTCCAGCCCAGTCCCGAAGTCCCGAACTCACAAATATGGATACCCCCGTCGTGCTCCATTCCTAATGTAATTGCAGTATAACAAACAAAAAACAAAAAAAAGAAGGTAATATACTTATTTGTTTTGCTTTATCATACAGCATTCATCAATACTGTGTGAATGTTAGTGTGTCTTATCCGTACATCTCCGGGGAGCGAATGATGTCCGTGTTGTTAAAAGTGCAGTTAGCCAACGTTCTTTCTCAGCTCTCTCCTTTCGTCCTCTCTCTCTTCTCAGTCTACGGGCAGTGTGTGTGCGCGCTACACTGCACCTCCTATGTCGCTCCTATTTCAGTTTTTTTTTGCCTCGTTCTGCTCTTTCTTGGTCGTTTTCAAGTCATTGCCACTGTAGACCACAAGGTGGCACCGGTCTCCTAGTTTTTCTATTTGCAGCCGAATCGAAGGCCAAATTTAGTACCACACGCTTCCTTAACAACTTAGTCATTGGACACGTTTGACCAGTAAAGTCATAGTTCATCCATGACAACTGGGTTCGAATTTCAAGGCGCTTTTCTTCAGTTTCAACTTTCCTATGTGTGACACTTGCACTTTTGAAACGCGTCAAGGTTGACGACACGCAGCAAATTGCGTGTCCTCAGTGCACGAACCTCGGCCTGGTCTCTCTTGTAGTTCCTTTAGAAAGAAACTGCAAGATATAAATATCCTCCCACCTCCATTTTCCCTCTTTTTTTTCAGGTGTAGTCCACCTCTGCTCCTCGATATCCATTATTCTCTTGCTGCTCTGCAAGCGTGCTCAGCAGAGAGTGCTCTCAGCGTTACTTCCTGCAAATAAATTCGCTCAGTCCAAGCGTCCGTCTGCGGAGGCGGCGACCAGAGCCTTCCTCGAGGAGATACGTCACATCTATCGCTGTAAGGGAGACATGAAGAAATTTGTTTTCATCAGACTTGCATTACATCAGTTTCAGTGCGGGGTTAAAGGGAAACTCCACCCAAAAATAAAAATTCTGTCATTTATTTAGTCACCCTCAAGTTGTACACAAAGGAAGATATTTTGAAGAATAAATGGAACCAAACAGTTGTTTGGCAGCTTCCATAGTTGAAAAAAAAAGTATAGTATGGAAGTCAAAGGTGCCAAAGTTCCAATCATTCTTCAAAATATCTTCCTTTGTGTTCAGCAGAAGAAAGAAACTCATACAGGTTTGCAACAACTTGAGGGTGAGCAAATGAGGACAGAATTTTCATTTTTGGGTGGAGTATCCCTTTAAAAGAGCAGCTTATGAATACACGTTTTAAAAAAAACCTGGTCCAATTTCACCCCTGAATAAAAAGTCCTTGTCAAAGAATTCTCTCTTTCCCTTCAGAAGAAATGTAATTTATGGTACTGAATGACAAAATTGGAGTCATCAATAAAATAAACAATCAAAAAGAATAAACAGATTTGTAAAAGAAAGAATGGAATTAGGTTGCAAGATACTGATGTGATGTAACTAAAGCCTAATATTCTCAAGGCCTGTTCACACCGGGACGAATTTCGCGTGCGATATTCACCGACGTTTAACGCCTCGTGACTAAACAAAGGGCGCCAATGTGAGTGTGCACACTGACACGTAAAAGCATCATTTAAAAAAAAAAACGCCTCGGGTTCGTTTTTTTTTTTTAGTTTGACGCGCCGCGTCAAAAACTATCCAACCAATGAGATTGGTGCTTTTACTCACGTGTTTGGAGCTTCTGAAGTTACAGTAAAACAAAACTTGGGGGTGCTCAAACACAAAACGGTTTTGCCGAGCACACATACGGAACGGAGAAGATAATCTACGCCAAGTAGCGTCGCCGTCTACACAGCCAGGAGGAAATAAGACGAGGAAGATGCGAGGCAAGATGAATAAAGAGCTGCTGGTCTCGTTGGTGCTAGAACATAAAGAACTATATGACAAACGCGACAACGACTACAAACATCTTGATAAAAGAGACTGTTATGGAGTGGTATTGCAGAGCAAATTGGCGCCATCTAATGTCAGGGAATGAATTTGCATGTTCACTCAGCTCATCGTCAGCGAAAATCGCTTGGGTGTGAACACAAAAAACGTGTTGAAAAATGCTGACGAACAACGCAAACTGATATTCGTCCCGGTGTGTACGGGCCTTTAGTCTTACCATTCTTGCTGGGCGCCCGATGCAGCAGATCGAGCAGAATCTTGTTCAATCGCTCTCTCTGCGCTTCCCTCCTTCCCAGGATTGATGGATGAAGAGGTGAAGAGGAGAGCGAGGCTGAGCATGGGGCGTCCAACACGTCCCGCCCTCCTCCTCCCCTTTCCCGAACGCCCTCGTCCATGTCTCTTCTCTCCTCACCCTCCTCTTCTTCCTCAACGTCTTCCTCCTCTCCACCAGTCGTCCTTTCCTGTGATGTGGATTGCTGGGGAACAGGGGTGCTGGAGTCCTCTTGAGAGGTCTCCACGTCTCCCTCCGCTCCTCTACCTCCGCCCTCGTCCCCATCTCTCGAGTAGCCAGTGGATAGTTGGTCACATGATGCGCTGGGGGAGGGGTCTTCATCGCAGTTTGTTGCACCTTTGGGCCGCTCACTCTTCCAGGCAGAACGCCCGCCGTTCCTCTTGTAGTTATCCGGCACATAGTGAGGCTGTAGAAAGAGAGATAAATTCATCAAAATGTAATGGAAGCACCTCGCCAACCTAAACTAGTTTAGATTAAAAAAAAAATACAGATACAATGTAATCAAATCGACTCCATAACACCACTTCTGATCGAAAACAGCAAAAATATGAAGAAAAAAAAAATTATCCAAATTATTAAAAAATCTCCATTTTGTCGAGTACCCTCATGACTTAAGAGTAATCTTATATAAGTTAAATAAAGTCTTAAATGAACGTAAAGAATAGTGAGAAAATGAGACGTGTGTGAGATAGTGTGTCATGTGCAGAAGCAACTGTTTTTAAAGGGACAGCAGCCAAGCCAGATTAATAACAGAAAAATATGTGTGAATAATCGAGTTTTTTTTTTTTAATTGATTGACAGCACTAGTTAACTATGATATTAAACTACAATAAAATACGGGTTAAATTTAGAAAAAAATGTCAAGCTCAAATTGCAACCTAAAATAAAAAATATATATATTTTTGTAATATAATGTAACAATTCTATGACATATTAAAGCTCAAAACATAACTGTTATTATTCATAATGTTTTTTAATAATATAATTTCCATTTAAAACTATTATTATTGGCCAAAATTACATTTATGGAAGAATCTCACAGAATTGTCCAGGTCACATTTCACCACCCTAAAACACTTCTCAACACTTCTTACTTCCCATCTACTGTCAAACTGTATAAAATAAAATAAACATTTTATATAAAAGTTATTTATAGGTGAATATCTGAAAGAAATTTAAAAAAAAGAAAGAAAGAGAAAACATTTTGAAATATAATTAAAACAAAAAAGTAAAAGATGTTATTAATATCTTTACATAATTCTTACATACATTCTTTTCCCATCTAAAACTGTAAAAGTATAAATAAAATAAGCTAGTAACACATAAGTAACACCATTTATGGGTAGTCTATCAATATCAAATTTCACCCGACACAAACATATTAATTAAAAAAGATAAGAAATATATTGTGTGACATGATGTGATATAATTATATTAATAAAATGTCTAATGTTACACATTATAATAATTAATGTTGTCATGCGTTTAATTTTAAGGTGCCCCAGTCTCTCTAAACCAAAGCTTCCTCAGCTCTGATTGGTCAGACGGCCCAGTCTGTTATGATTGGTCTACTGCTTACAGCACGTATCGGAAACAAAACTTCCATTACAATATCTGATCTTCAGCTCCGGAAGCTTCCTTAGCACTTGATACACAGTGATACGAACAGTTACGCTGGCGTCGGTTTTACCGTATCAATTCCAGTGCTACATGCAAAGTGGATTCACAGCACAGAAAACAGTGTCTTCTTGACATGTCGAAAACACAGCATGTTGCTATGTTGCTTCTCAGCTACAACTACAGCGTTTGAGGGTGGGATAATGTAACTAAAATCCTAGGCTGGCATTATGCAAAATTGTTACAAACCTACATACCGTAGGTATGTTACGAAAGTGAGACTGGAATTCCTGACTACTCGTTTCGAAGTTCAGAATCGATTTTTTCTTTTAGCAAGACAATAACTTTATTTGGCGTGCAGACCTTTTACATTAACAAACAGTTATTTTACAAACTGCGTGAAAGGTAATAATCGAAAAAGTATAATAATCTTTAACGGTCCTAAAACATCCCTCTTTATTTTTTTCTTAAACATTCCTTCCCCCTCCGCTACTCACAGAGAAGTCTCTCTTCGGCGCCAATCTTTTGGGGAAGTGGTTGAAAGCGTAGGGCTTGGTGCACACCGGGTATCGGTTGCGGTGGATCTTGTAGAACAGGTGTGCCGATTTATCCAGCCGGTAGTCGCAAATGTAAACGTCCTGTTCCTTTACCCCTTTCGGACGACCTGAATCCATTAGCAAGAGAAGCGGTCATTAGCATGCAAAGAGTGTGGTGTTTTCAGCATGAAACATCTGGTTCAGTGCATCTCTTGAATCTTACGGTTGATTTATTTAAAACGGTTGTACGTGTGAACGTCTCACCCTTGCAGTAAGTGTACAGGTCCAACACACAGCACATCCCCACCACCGCCTCCAGTGGTATGATCTCATAGAGAGGCACTCGGAATAACTCGTTATGATAGAAGCGGCGGGAAGGAGAGTGGTGTGTTTCATGGGGGCGGAAATAGTGATGACCAAAGGCAAACCTTTCACCTCTACAGAAATAGAAAGAGAGTCCAGATCACATTTAAAAATATTAGTCCCCCAAAAAATGAAAATTCATTCCAAACCCATGAGACTTCGAAAACACAAATGAAGATCTTTTTGATGAAATCGGAGAGCTTTCCGTCCCTCTATTAGAGCCAGACCGATATTATCGGCCGATATTAGGCATTTTCCATAATATCGGTATCGGCAGATATAATGGCCGTTAAATGAATATTTAAAAAATAAAATAAAAACAGACGAAACACGCTTCAATCATCTCTCCTTGACCTGTTATATTGAAAATGTATGTTTTACAATTTGCAGTATGATGTTATCTATTGCTAAATTATGGCTCATCATAGACCACAAAGCTAGCTAATGCCACTATCATCAGTGGATGACCGCTAACGTTAACATTAATGAGCTTGGAAACCACAATGAACTTTTTCTGCCTAAATAAAGTAATGATTACTATATTTATAACTAGCATATCTCTAGTTACAGTCCCTGCATTGTAAACTGTAAGTTATACTTGCGAGGAGTGAACATTTAGACATCAGACGTATCAAACGTATCTCGTGCAGAAAAGTTAGCTTTTCTTTTACACGTGTGTGAAATCCAACAATATTTAATAATAAAAAAAAATATCGGCCGATATATCGGAATATCGGATTTTAAAACCCAAAAATATTTGTATCGGTATCGGCCTTCAAAATCCTTTGTCGGTCGGGCTCTACCCTCTATTGACAACTACTTTGACGCTTCGAAAGTTTATAAAGAGATCGTAAAACTAATCCATATCAATCAAGAGGTTTAGTCCAAGAGGCTCGATCAGTTTATATGCCGAACAGATTGAATTTAGGCTTTTATTCACATAAACATTCATCAACTCGCACATTATTTGTGGTAGACGGAAGCTCAAGCATGTTCAACCAATGAGGTTCATTCTCACGTGTTACGCAACGCATTTTAACATGTGTCAAGCAGGTTCGGTTGAGCTTCTGTTTAATGTTCACTGATCAATGTTTATATGAATTCATATGAATTAGTTTTACAATCTCTTTCTGAACTTTTTGAAGCGTCAAAGATGGTTAATGGAAAGAGAAATCTCTCAGATTTCATTTTTAAAATAACTTCATTTGTGTGTTTAAGGTGTCCAAATAAACAACTGAATCAGAATGTTTTAAATAGTGTGAGTATGGGAAATCTCACTTTTCATTTTTCCAGAGTTTCTCGATACGGAAGATGTCCAGTTTGTCTCTGTTGATATGAGACAGGAGACGGTATGATTGACGCACCGGCTGGCCTTCTTGTGTGCGTCTGCTGTCCCGCATGAGGTACACACAGTCACCTACGATGGCCACACGCAAACATAAATAAATATAAGATTCAAACAAAACATCATTTCAACACATTTGAACAAAAATACAGTTAAAAAACAGTAAGATTTAAGTCTTTAAGATTGAAATAAAGTCTCTTATGCTCACCAAGGCTACATTTATTTGATCAAAAATACAGTAAAAACAGAAATACTTTGAAATATTATTACAATTTAAAAGAAATGTCGTTTATTCCTGTGACGGCAAAGCTAAACTTTCATGTTCCACGTGGAAACCCTGATACATTTTTTTGGATTCTCTGATGAATAGAAAGTTCAAAATGAACAGCATTAATTAGAAATAGAAATCTTTTGCAACACTGTCTTTTACTGTCACTTTCGATCAAGTTGATGTGTCCTTGCTGAATAAAAGTATTCATTTCTTTTTTTTTCACAAACACACACATGCACATACCCTGATGCAATAGTAAGTCATCACGCAGCAGGCATATATAATAGATGGATCCTGATTGGGCATAGCTGGGTTGGGGCACCATTGGGACTTCCTGTTGCAGCAATGAAAGGAAAATGCATAAAAGACAAAATGAAAAATCCTTTCAAAAGTTCAGAACTTCCCGAATGACAGAGAAGATCTTAATCTTAAAGTGACCTTTAAAATGTTGTGATAAGAGAGCATATGGCTGTTCTAAACACAGTCACGGAGGAAGAATGAATTGTAAGGTTACACAGACTGAAAGGTCACATACCCTGTCCACTGGACGAGGGTCACACAGCTCACAGAGATAATGCTCCACTTCTGCCTCCAAACGCATGCAATCACAATGCTGCCACACCTGACAGACAGAAACACAGAACATACATATTAGAGGCTATTCACAATATGAATAATGAATAGTTAAATAGCTTACAGTTGTTATTGGTAACTAAAACAACTCAAAGTATTTTTTGGTAATACAATCAAATAAAAAAAAATGTAATGTTTCCAAACTTTTGACATGCATTGCACTTATAAGTTTGTTTTTGAAAGAAATCTATTGTCAGTAATGTCTTCACTGTCCCTTATGATCAATTGAATGCATCCTTGATGAGTAACCCATATCAATCATGTAGCACAAATGGCGTGGGATGAGTTGCACACTAAATTTTAAATATGAGCACATACCATGCACTTCTCACACTGGATCATGAGTCCTTCGTCCTTGTACATGCCACAGATGCAGCGGATCACATCATCGTCTTTGTCGTGGCTGCCCCCTCCATCATGGTGATTGTGGGCGTGGTCTCTCTCCAGCGAATCAGAGCTGTCGGCCTCACTGGCCGTCTCGCCCACGATCTCATCAATCTGCACAGCAGCCTCATGACGCGCGCCATAGTACGCCTTCCGCAGCCGGCACACGTCACGACCCACAGCAGACTTGCGGCCATAATATTTCTGTTGAGAAGAAGAAAGGGTTTAGGAAAGTGCTGCAGAATAAGCCAGAGAAGAGTTTTCTACAACTTTTCTTTTCTTTTTACGTTTTTCTAATGAGGATAAAATTACAGTGCATCTTAAAACTCTTTTGTATGGAAGCTTGTTTGCGCCACTGAACAAAAAAATAAAATAAATAATTGTGACTTTTTATCTCACAATTCTGACTTTTTTTCTCACAATTGCGACTTTATATCACCCAATTCTGACTTTATATCTAGCAATTCTGACTTTATCATTCAATTCTGACTTTATCACGCAATTCTGACTTTATATCACGCAATTCTGACTTTATATCTAGCAATTCTGACTTTATCATTAAATTCTGACTTTATCACGCAATTCTGACTTTATATCACACAATTCTGACTTTATATCTCGCAATTCTGACTTTATCACGCAATTCTGACTTTATATCTAGCAATTCTGACTTTATATCTAGCAATTCTGACTTTATAACTCGCAATTCTGACTTTATATCACACAATTCTGACTTTATATCATGCAATTCTGACTTTATATCAATCAATTCTGACTTTATATCAATCAATTCTGACTTTATATCACGCAATTCTGACTTTATTTCTCGCAATTCTGACTTTATATCTAGCAATTCTGACTTTATATCTCGCAATTCTGACTTTATATCTAGCAATTCATAATTGCGAGATATAAACTCACAATTGTGAGAAAAAAGTCAGAATTGTGTGATATAAACTCGCAATTGCGACTTATCAGGCCAATTCTAAGGGGAAAAAAAGACTAACTTTTTTCCCCCTCAGAATAGTTTAAATCTCACAATTCTGACTTTATATCTCACATTTCTGACTTTATAACACGCAATTGCGAATTTATATCTAGCAATTCTTACTTTATAGCTCTCAATTCTGACTTTAATTCTCGCAATTCTGACTTTATAACTCGCAATTCTGACTTTATAACTCGCAATTCTGACTTTATAACACGCAATTGCGACTTTATATCACGCAATTCTGACTTTATCTCTCAATTCTGACTTTAATTCTCGCAATTGCGACTATATCACGCAATTCTGACTTTAATTCTCGCAACTGCGACTTTATATCACGCAATTCTGACTTTATAACTCACAATTTTGACTTTATCACGCAATTCTGACTTTATATCTCTAAATTCTGACTTTAATTCTCGCAATTGCGACTTTATATCACGCAATTGCGACTTTATATCACACAATTCTGACTTTATATCTCGCAATTCTGACTTTATATCTTGCAATTGCGACTTTATATCTCGCAATAGCGAATTTATATCTCGCAATTGCAACTGTATATATCTCGCAATTGCGACTTTATATCAAGTAATTCTTAATTTATATCTCGCAATTCTGACTTTCCATCTCGCAATTCTGAGAATCACATTAATAAGGTCAGAATTAGAATCACATTAATAAGGTCTAAAAAGTCAGAATTGTGAGAAGTAAACTCGCAATTGTGAGAAAAAAAGTCAGAATCGTGAGATAAAAAGTCGCAATTACCTTTTATATTTTTCATTCTATGGTACAAACAAGCTTCCATACTTTTGTCCAAATAACTTATTTATTCAATATACTTGAGTACTTATAATAATTACAATGATTTGTATTCATTAGAATTATATCATAATGATTTACATTATAGACTACAGTAATCATATTTGTGAGTAAGTAAAGAGCCTGAGAAGTGTAACTAACCTCAGCATTGCGGAACACTTTGAGCATGTCCGCATCAAATGCCTCGACGGTTTTGTAGTGTCCAGTGAGGATCTGCTTCTCTATGGTACTGAGATCTAGTGGATCGGTGACCTTCTCATAGTACTGTGTATTTCTGTAGACACACATAAACATGGAAAACTATTGCCATGAAGGATGATGACATTATAGTGACCACAAGACTGTTCTCACTGCAGTTATAAATCCCCAGACTTTCATAAGAACCCTATCTGCAGGTCTCTGACAACTAAGTCAATGTTCAGACTGCTTACTCGCTTAACTTTCAGTTTCAACAACACAAACATGCATAATAGCAGGAAGAAAACAGTCAATTTGTACTATAAAGCACTCTCCAGCTCTTTTGCGTGACATCTGACCTCGACAAAATGAACAGAAGAAAATGAACCGGAGAAAAGTTCCACATCAAATAAGGCTATTACATCATCGCCACGGACCAATGGTAGTACCAAGGTGTTTAACAGCCGATCATATACTTTTATGGAAAGTTCACTTCGGAAAGCAGTTTCAAACTCCCAAAATGAACTCCAAACTAACTTTGTTTTGGTCTGATTTTGTTTTGAAAAGACGTCACACCAGTTCGTTCTTTAACTTCGCCTGAAGTATATCAGGGCCTTAAAGTAGTTCACTTTTAAAAAAACTTTTGCTGATAATTTACTCACCCCCTCGTCATCCAAGATATAATCCAAAATGAACGAATCTTCAATTTCGATTCAATTTCGTATGTTGAATGAACCAAATGACACGAAAAAAGATTCGTTCATTTTGATAAACGAGTTCGAACAGGAGTCACGAACACGTATAACAGAACAGAGCAAGGCAACCATTTGAGCTTATAAAACTTAAACTTTGTTATTTTCTTTTAAATGAGCGATCGTTTTGCTTGATAAGACCCTTATTCGTCGTCTGGAATCATTTAAAGCCCTTTGAACAGTTTGCACTGAAACTGTCTTTTGGACCTTGAACCGTTTGGTTCCCATTGAAGTCCATTATATGGAGAAAAATCCTGTAATGTTTTCATCAAAAACCTTAATTTCTTTTCAACTGAAGGAAGTAAGACATGGACATCTTGGATGACATGGGGGTGAGTAAATTATCAGCAAGTTTTTTTTAAAAGTGAACTACCCCTTTAAGCCAGTCTGCAGACCATTTAATACCAAATAAATAGCACCAAATAACTACAAAGTACATATTCATGTTGTAAATAATCTGTATTAAGAACATAATATTGTTCTCACCTCTTCCTAGAAGGGAGGTTAAGCAGCGGAGCAGCAAGAGTCTGACCAGATGAATCTTCAAAGTACAAGAAAGCAATTGATTATGTGAGTGTGTAAGTCCAAACAAGTCTGACACTGAAGCAATAAAACAAAAATTAGATTCAACATTCTAGATGAAATCAAAAGTAAAAGAATTTTGCAGAATCGCATACCTCACTAATTGAATTTTGCATAGCTAAATCATTTTATCATATTTCCATTAGAACAAATGACTAACGAGTGTCAGCGTTTAGTAATAAGTTCACAACTGATTACAGTCCAGTCAACCAAACTGAGAAACTACAGATGTGAAAAGCATGTCAAACTCAGTGTAACTCCATTATGCCACGATTGCGACTTTGGTTCTTGCTTTGCATAATGAAAATGATTATGCAGCAATTAAAGCGACAGCCAACAATAGCATAAACTGCAGGTTTTTATGGGTTTATGTGTGATGGTGTGTCTGAATGAATTAGCGTCTGTTTACCCTTGTAGCTTGTGATCATGTCACAGATCTCTTTGAAGATGTGTGCCAGGCGTGCAGTGCGTGTAACTTCCGTGTTCTCCTCGGCCGCCGCAAGTCTGCGTGTGCGAACAGAGCGTGACGTCTGCAGCGCCGAGAACTGAGTCAGAAATACATCTGGAAAAAAGAAACAAACAATGCTAATCATGATTTACTAACTGTCTGAATAATCAAAGCAATAAATGACAAACTTGCATGCATCATATTAATCAGCTGGGATGCATATTGTTCACACACCTGACTTGATGTTCCCGTCATCGCGGATGACTCCTCCCCAGCGTGTGTAAAGAGACAGGCTGCTGTTCTCCCTCTCTCGCTCTCTCTCTCCCTCTCGCTTCAGAAGTTCCTGTTTCTCCCGCATCTTCTCCCAATTCCGCAGCAGGAACACTCGATGTTTCAGCACAAAGTTCCTGAATTAAACAAAAAAATCAGTGGAGGATGCCTGGGCCTTTACTATGAGAGATTAGGCATTTATAACATGTAATTTGAACGTTGAAAATAAATTAAAAATGACTTTTGTTGGTACAAAACGCAAATTCATTAGACTGTGATGGGATCCTACCTCTCTCTGTTTGACATGGGCTTCATTAAAAGGTGTTGGTAAAACTTGCTGCTGTCACTGGACTCTTCCTCCTTAGGTCAAACAGAAGAAAAGAGTTTTGCCTTAGGACTATGCTGTACTAGTAGCCAATGGTACTGTCTCATTATTGAATTAACTGTCTCATACCCGCTTCTTCAGTGAGTGTTTGGACTTGCGTTTCTCTTTCAGTCTCCCAAGCCTTCGGGCTCCGCCCCCTGATCCGCCTCCTTTCCCAGGCAGCCCATTGATTCGCTGGCTCTTCCCGCCAATGATGCCACGGCAACCCTCTGAGCCGCACTTGCAGACTTGCTGCATAGCAACAAGAGCAGAGTAACATCATCATTTGTGGTCACAAATACACATATCAAAAATGTGAGATAAAAGTAAGATTTCACTAAAAAGTAAATAAATGTAAACTGACATGTCCACAACCTTATTAATGTGAAATACATAAATTAATACAAATGATAGAAGCTTACAAAAATTAGAGGATTTGTATATAATAGATTATAAAAGTATTTTTTTTACATTAATTATGCCTTGTAATGCCAATTTTATGGTCTTGTTGTGAATAATTGTAACTATAGTTATAACATATGATAATATTTTTTTCGCCCTTAGAAAGTATAATGCATTAAAACTCATGACAAATGACCAATTCAGATGCAACAAGAAATCTTCAAATATTATAATGCACGTTGACTTTGGTTACAATTATATATGAAAAGCTATAATGCATTATAACGTACAATATGAATACCTTCGCAATGCATTACATTTAAAGGCTTTAAGTAAACTGTTAACAAAATAAAAAAATCATATATAATCAGGGCTTGACATTCGCACCCGGCAACCTGCCAAATGCAGGAGGATTTCAGTGGTGTGTAACGCAGTCACTCTGGCAGGTTAATATATTATAATATATACATTTTTCCATTGTAGTCTTTTAAAAAGGCATCTGAAATAATAAACTAAGTAATATTTAGTGCTGTCAAAAATACAGATTTTTCTATACATATCAATCCTGAAATATCTGAAACGATTCCAATACTCATTTTCCACAGATTCGCTATACCACCTGCACTTTCTCGCGCTCACCTCTCCGACAACGAATTGGCACACAAACTCACTTCGCCTCACTCATTTATTTGCTTTGGATTAGATCCAGACCGATATATCGGCAGACCGATATTATCGGCCGATAGTAGGCATTTTCCAAACTATCTGTATCGGCAGTTATAATGGCCGATAAATGAATATTTCAAAAATAAAATAAAAACGGACGAAACACGCTTGAAACATGTCATGAGTGTTGGAGTTGTATAGTTTGTCCACCAGAGGGCACTCTACACCGTTCCTGTTGGCAACACTGGTTGAGTTGGTCACGAGACATACATTGCTTGAATAACAATTAAAAGAACATCTCCATCAGTTCTCTTAACTCAAATAAGCATGACAAAATGTGTGACTATCATGTCCAGTTAAAAAATAAATAAATAAATAAATAAATAAAATATCGGCCGATATATCGGATTTTAAAACCCCAAAATATTTGTATCGGTATCGGCCTTCAAAATCCTTTATCGGTCGGGCTCTACTTTGGATGAATATTATTGGTGTTGAATTATTGTCACTCTTGGAGAGTTTTCACGTGAACACAGTTATGTTTTAAGTGAACGTAAACACAACAATTGAGAAAGAAAACACATGTGTAACAGTATAATGGATCTGTGTCAGGTCTTAAAGTGACAGCTGCCTAATATACCTGCTGCCAAATATTAAACATATCTATTAGGCAGTTTTTCCCCATGGTATCTATGTCAAAATTGTGACCAGTTGAAATGCTGCGGCTGGTAACTTTGGAAAACCACTAGCCACAGTGGCTGGTGAGCAAAAAAAGTTGTATATAGTTGTATAAGCCCTGTATATAATGTTATTTGGAGTCCCAACCCTTCTAGACTCTGTGGCTGGAAGAATCCAGAGGCTATGAGTGACTGAATCAACACCAGCGATCTGGACGAATAAGTACAAGCATCCGCAACAAAACACAGCTGCATGTTCATGTGTATGTACATGCTTCAGACAGGTATGTTCCTGACATGCGGGACACGGGTGACTGCAACTCTTTTTAACATACCTGTTCTTCCATGTTGAAGGAGTGGAAGTTGTAGTCATATGTCAGTTCTATTCCGCTGTTGATGTCTTTCAGAGCAAACAGACCAATACGGTACACGCCATTCACCGACCTGAGAGAAACATTCAACCTCAGTGGGGATTCTACAGCACTTATGAAGCAAATTGTTACAGCTCTAATAATCTGATCAGACAAGCGATGTTCAACGAGACTTTCTCCTGAGAATGAGATTAATAATAATATTTTTACATATCCTTTACGGTTCAAAAAGTCTGAATGTCGATCTTTTTAAAATCAAATTAACTTAAGCCATCAGAATGTTAAGCAACATCAAGCATTGTGGACTTCTAGGCTGAGTTGTACAATATGCATTAAGGTAGAATGAGGCCATTTTGGCACAGATGTGGGTGTGTGTGCACTCTAACAGCTAAACACTGGGCAGCACAGCTGTGTCCCCCACCCTAAAACACAAGCTTCAGATAATCGCTCTTGTGTGAAAAGATGGATGATCTGCCACCATTCAGCCAACAAGTACAGTTTTTAATATGTATGTGTGTGAAAGAGAAAAAACGTAGACAGAGCAATAGGTGGAACAGAAGATACAATTTTTCTGTAGACTGTAGACCCGACGTGTCTGTAACGGTGCCAAGCAGATGTTGGCTACTGACCTGGATCTTGAGTTCACAATCCTGTTGCCAATATATAATCTTTCTGTTTCGACTAATTACACTAATTTATTATGAAACAAGTTTCAACACCTTGTGTAAAAGACAAAAATGTGACCTTCCTCTTATTAAATTTTTCAACATAACCGTGGCTTGTTCATAATACTGCAATTTCTAGAGGATAAAGTCATTGCTTACTCAGTACTCGTGGTTGTCCACGTCCCCACTGACTCACCGTTAAAAATGACCTTTCTGTTTCTGAATTCATCAGAAGCTGATGGGATTTTAATGCCATACTTCAACAGTGACTCATCAGCGGTCTCGTTTCACTCACCATTTCTGCATCTCACAGTTGGGCTCGCAGCTGTGGTTGACAAAGCGAGCCTCGTTGCCCATGCGGTAGCTGTCGATGACCATGCCGCTGTCCAGGTTCAGACAGTAGTTGCCGCTGTGGGAGAAGTACTGCTCCATCATGCGACTCCTAAACGTAATAATAATAAATAATATAATTCAAATAATACACACCATTTCATAAAGCAGTCCCTCCAGGATTTCACGATTTTTTTTGTGTGATTTTTGCGATCAAAATGACTGATTTTGTGGTGGTAATTTCCAAAAATTTGTGAAAAAAATTGCGATTTATATATAACATTTACCATTATAGTATTCAGTCCTTCCAGAAAAACACTGAGTTTTTTTGTGATTGTTGCGTGCAAAAATTGATTATGCGGCCTGTTTTCTTTAAAAATGCGATGGAATATGTGGGATATTTATGCAATGAAATTGCAGGAATTTGCAAAAATTGAGGGAAACTTGCAAAAATTGCAGTTTGATGAAAAAGAGAAAAAAAGTGATTCCCCCAACATCCTGTTCTCACTAGGCTAATGTAAGAGTCATTTCTTATTACTTCCTTTGATAAGCAAGCATACTATATCATAGAAAGTGCTGGGAATATTTAATTTCTCATCTTGTTTTATTTCAGACTGTAACGAGTGTAAATAACGTGTGGCCCCTTTAAGAGCTGTGCGCTCCCTGTTGAACTCTCAGTGTTATATGTGTTATATGTGCGCCTCGAACACCCCATGTGTGCGGGTAATTTCTGTTTGATGCTACTTCTTTTATCTTATGTTGTTTATTAAGTAACAATGTGACGGTAGAACGTGTGACAGACAGTTATACAAGTTCGATTTGTGAGATGTCAATCGCCTCCGTGAGTCTGTCTGGCGTCGCGTAATTGCGTCACTTCATAACGTTCCCATGGAAACAGGGGGAAATGGCTGCTCTTGTGTGAAGCAAACGCAACATTTTTCAACTTTTTGCTATGATACATGTGACTTTTTTTGCAACGAAAATGTGAGGATTATGAAATTATGCAAACCCCGCATATTTTGCACGGAAATCGGCAATTTATGCGGCGAAAGTGCGGCGTATTTGAAAATATGCGGACTTTGGCTGATTTTGCACGGAATTCAGCGATCGCATAATCGCGTTTTTCTGGAGGGACTGATAAAGGTTAAGGTATTTATATTAATTATAAAAAACAATGTATTATAAAAAAAAATATAAATGAATGAATGTAAAAACCTGTTTTATAAATAATTTATATTAAAAATTCAATCCACATGTACATAAAATATCCAATGTACAATCCAATGTACATAAAATATTGCAATCCACAAAACATGATGGGAGAAATATCAGAGTTCAAAAGAGGACAAATTGTTGGTGCATGTCTCGCTGGCTCATCTGTGACCAGGACACAAAGTCTTTATTGTGTATACCACCACATTGGACAAACCACATCTAACAGGAGTAACCGTCGATGCAAGAGGAAGCTGTCTGAAAGGGATGTCCAGGTACTAACCTGGATTGTCTCCAAAAATCATAAAACCACAGCTGCCCAACACTCTACAGAATAAAAACTCCTGTTTCCACCAAAACTGTTAGTAGGAAGCTTGGTCGGGCTGCTATAGCCAAACCTTTGGTCACTTGTGCCAATGCCAAATGTTGGTTTCATTGGTGCCAACAGTGTAAATCTTGGGCTGTGGACAATGTGAAACATCTATTGTTCTCTAATGAGTCCACCTTCACAGTCTTCACCACATCCGTGGGAGTTACGGTGTGGAGAAGCCCCAAAGAGGCTTAATATCCGGACTGTTGATGCGGTGGATCAGTGATGGTTTGGGCTGCAATATGACTGCATTCCCTAGGACAAGGACTACCAAACCATTCGGAAGGACCATTTGCACCTAATGTTCACACATTGCACCCTGAAGGGTGTGCCATGCCACGATAATGCACCATTACACACAATAAAATGGCCCAAAATCCACCTGGCCACTGTGTAGGCCTTTCATTCCCAAGAAAAATTGATGCTGTATAGGCTACAAAAGGAAATTATAGTGGTTTAAATATAGGTTGGACAATACCAAATTGTAAAATGTTCAAACTAGTTGCTGTTTACAGCCAAAATGCGGCTAACCTGAACTCATGTTCGCTGACCACCTCTCCCAAGTACTCAATGATGAATTGTCCGGAACGTAGGGGCTGCTTGGTGCGGATCCCCCAGCCCTTCCCCTCAGCTCGGAAACGTTCAAGGCACTGCACCCCCTCATGCTTCTGGATATGCTGGTTATCACACTGATCACCACTCGGACATGTACTTGGAGAACACTCAGCAAAGATCATCCTAAGACAGAGAGAGATGAGAAACCAATGGGATCCACATTATGAACTACAACTGCACTAATGAGTGTGCATAGAAGATGATGTAGGCCTTAATAAGTATTTAATTGCCCTGTTCAGTTACCTGTTTAGACAGTCGTCCTGACAGCCCTTCTCGTTGTGGTCTTCAGGCGCCCTGCAGTTGCAAGTAGTGGCTTCATAGCCAGAAAGAGGCTTCACATCCACATAGACATCTATTTGAAAAAAGATTAATGTGTTATTCTTAATCATCAGCAAGCATGCACACAAAACACAATACAAAAATGAGAGCAGTCCTGAAAATCAACAACTTCCAGTATATTTTTGGAAACAGATGCAAGTTCTGGGCAGCAATTAAAACAATTCAAATTTGCTTACTGGATCTGATCTTCTTGTAGAGAGGCACATCAGGTCTCTTGTGAAGCTAAAAAAATTAATCTTTTATTAGAAAGATTTTGCAAGCATTCAGAGATTAAACTGCTAAAAATCTTTTTAAATGTTAAAACTTGTTTTTATTAAATATATCCCGAATTAAGTTTATTTTTATAACCCTTTCGGCTAATTATATTGTCATAAACCTCACTAATTATTGTTAGATTTATGCTTGTATGATATATTCTCTGAAAACAAGTCAATGTATCTAGTTTTAAGGATGTTTTATTAGAAAACAAGAACTAAATACTGATGAATAAAATGATTTTTGCAGCAAAAAACATAAATGACAAATGCAGCTGTCAACTCAAGATGTGGTTTTAAGGAGCTACCTGATCATGTTTCCAAAGCCACAGGATGTCATAAGGCAGCTGGAAATCAATGCGTTTCTGTCTCAAGTATTTCCCTGGACAAACACCAAAGACAAATAGCAGTTATTAGTTCAGTTGCTTTGTCCTTTAAATTGAGGCTGCCTCACTCCAATAGTGAATCAACAAATCACCTCATAACTCATAAACCATAACTAATCAGCCTGATTGCCCACGAGGCCATCCATAATAAACTGGTTAGGAATGACACTGACAGCTGTATACCAATACACGTCCACAAGCTTATTTGTTTAAATAATAGTTCTTTTAAAATGTTATGTCGAAAATCCTAAACAGCAATTCGACAAACATGTCAAAATCTGTAGACTAAAAGGCTACAACTGTAAGTTAGGACTCACCAACATGAATGGGAGCAGGTAGAAGGCCATACTCATGTTCACCTGGAGTGTATTCTAACTTCTCCTTCTTTAGCTGTAGCAGCTGACTGCGAGGACTGATGGGGAAACGCAGAAAGAAAGCCTTTATTTACCTGGGACATGAATGTTAGATGATAAAAAGGGCTTGCTGAACATGTTCACCCTTACTCATCAGTCTTGTACACGTCAGAGTAAAGCCCCGCCTTTTGAAATTTCTTTTTGGGTGGTCTAGCAACTCTCTTCTCCCGTTGAGTGGTCACTGATGGGGTTGGGGCTTGTTCCACGGTAGTAGCGCCTGTGCACTCTGGGGAGGACTGGCTATCAGGTTTTCCCTCCATTGCACTGCAAATAAAAAAAATTATTTATAATGAGATTAAGAAACAATCATGAAAAATATCATCTGCATTTTTAGAGGGCTTTTTGACCATGACATGGAGCCAGAACGTAGATTGGCCAATTTATTTCTATATTCCATGTTGATTTTAAACTAAACTTCAGATCCACGCTGCAAGCGGTAGACCAACAACAACAGACTGGGCCATCTGACCGATCAGAGCAGAGGAAGCTCTTGGAAAGGAGGGATTTAGCAAAACTGAATACTTTATGGAGCCATTTCAGACACTGTGAGAAAAGAGGTGATGTGCTTATCAATATTAAAAACAATTGTTCTACTTAAAGGGGTGATGAACTGAGAAATACAAATTTTCCTTGAGCTTTTGACATCTAAGAGGTCATCATATTATAAGAATATCCTGTAAGTTTCAGAACTGAAAACGTCCTTGTTAGTCCAATAAAAGCGTTTATTGACACCAGCCTCAGCAAACGACTCGTTTTTCAACGTGGGGAACTATGACGACAAAGAGGATAAAACACCACCCCCGCAGAAGAAGATCAACGCCTACTTCAACATGGCTGGTTTAGCCCCACCCACCCATTCGCGCATTACACGCATGGCTAAATAACATAGGCCTGCCTCGAAATGACAAATCGGATCGAGCTACCGAGCAATAGAAAATATTGTGCAGTGCCTGGTTGTGGAAGAAGACAGTCGCCACATATGGGTCCTCTGGATTCCAATAGGACTGCATGGATCAACATTATTTTTAATGACGTTCCAGCTGATGAGGTAAAACATTATCCGTCTGTTCGCTTCATTTCACTGAGGATTGTTTTGTAAACAAGACTGGATTTGCAGACCGATTAAGAGTAATGAACGGTGCTGTGCCGTCTATATTGGATCTGACAGGAATGGTGCAACACACGGACTCAGGGTCGAACATGTATGGGCGAATCATTCTGGTTGCCATTTTACAACATTGGACGTTTTCAAAACAATTTCCCCCACGTGCATCGACGGGTGAGTTGAAACTCATTACAATATGCAAAATCCTCTCCACTCACAGCAGTGGGTGTTTACTTCCAAGTCTTCAGTGCGAGATGCCCATAAAAACCCAGCGTTTTTGAGCTAAGCTCAAAACTAGAGTAGAAAATAGCCTATTATTTATTCATTTTGATGTTTTTGAATGCAAAAACCAAGCGAACGTCATAAGTTGACCTCAGACAACAATATAATAAAATTTAAAAAGCCAGTTCATGACCCCTTTAATATTTTTGTTGAAACTGTGATGCACTTTTTTCAAGATTCTTTGATGAATAGAAAGTTCAAAAGAACAGTATTTATTTGAAAAAGAAAAAAGTAATTAGTAACATTAATGTCATTTACTGTCACTTTTGATCAATTTAATGCATCCTTGCTAAAAAAAGTATTAATTTTTGTACTGCATACCTGCGAAAACAATGCATTTCTTCCTGTGTCAACCATTCCCTCCCTCCTTCTGTTCTAACTCTCGGCATCACATCCTCCTCTCTAGCAGCAGACCGTTCTTCTTCTTCGTCGTCTTCTTCTTCTTCCGCCTCTCTTTCCACCTCTGGTTCCTCTTCTTCCTCATCGCCTCCTTCGGTCTCCCTCTCCAGCGTTTCCGCTTGCGTCCCTTTCTGCGCTGGCTCTGCACTACAGACTCAATGACATCAACCACGGTGTCTCCCTCCCAGAGCACACTTCCTCTGTGCCTTTCAGGTAAAGGGTGGTTCTCTTGTTCAGATGCCTGTGGTGATGGGGGAGGCGAGGGCAGAGGGTACTTACGGGGACGGCCCGGACCCCGTTTTTTCACTACGTTGTTTCCTGTCCGCGCTTGCCTCTGGAGCTTCTTTGCACGGAGGATTTTGTTGACATGGAGCAGGTTGTTTTTGGGAGGGGGCCGATGGGAGTGATGCGAAGGGGGGGAGTCAAGGCCGCATGCAGGCTGGGAGGAGCATGTGGAGGGACTAGCCTGGCGACTGGTGGGCCGAAGAGCTGCGGCACTTCCAGGCTGGTCAAGAGTGCAATGAGAAAGGCAAGAGGAAGAGTGCGAGAGGGATAGAGGAGGGTGGTGGTGCCGATGATGAGGACCCTCGGACACCTCAGGAACACTGGATTGACCACCTCGGTTCATGCCAGACACATTCCCTGTGAGATTAAACCAAAAGGAGAGTTGAGTGGCTGAAAGTCAACAGACAATTATAATAACCAAGGATAAAATAAATGTATACATATAAAACATATATTCCAAATGACTGTTACTGACTGGTTAATGTTGTATCCTTTAAACGTTGAGCCACACTCAATACAGAAAACAGCATCCTGCCACTGATTAACCTAAACTCGAAATTCGTGATTAGATTATTATCTTTATTTTTAACAACTTTATTAACAGGCAAATAACAAAATGGGGACTTGATAATCTTTTCTACACCATCTGTAATCCAATTTATCTCCCAATGGCCAAATTCTGATGTAGAAGAAAAGAATCATCTCACAGATTCAGCAAAAAAGCAGCATCATCTATTCATGTGTGCAGGGCCTCATTAACTGTGTTTCCTCTATCCTCCATTATCCCTTTAATTAACTTAATTTCAGTCTAACTCACTTTCAACACAGTCTAGTCTATTATGTTCTATTCATCTTGTCGTTCCATCAGACAATGTGTTTTTTCCACAATTTCTGTGCGAGACGAGTTACAAGTCAGTTTAATACTTATGGTTAGCTGCTTAGCACTTTGCTCAAATCACATATTAATGACTGTCTGAGCAAGCACCACTAACTATATATGGGCACCAAATCATCAACTAACTCTTCCTTCCAATCACTTCTTAGACTTTTTTTCATCAGCCCTATTTTCCTCTAGCCTTTAATCCTCCTATTTTACTCTTTCTCATCAGTTTCTTGCTCTCACTGTCTGCTACCATGAATTAATGGTGCAGTGAATGACCAGTGGATGACCTCATGTCCTGAGCTCTAATTCTGGATTACATACTACACTTTGCTGTCTCACTAGCGACCCTCTATGCATTAACACATATACACAAACACACTACCCATCCATCCCAGCATGACTGAGAAGCTGCATTGTTATGAAAACTGCTCTGTTTTACCTGGTTCAGTACTGTAACATTTGAGCAGGTGTTTATTAGGGCTGGGTATCGATTCAGATGTTCAATTTCGATTCGCAAGCTCTCAATTCGATTCGATTTCGATTCTCAATTCGACTATAATGAATATACATGTAAAAAAAAAAGAACAGTGCACATAAGTTTACGAGTGGTTAATTAATACAAAGAAATTAAGAGCCACAAACCTGTATATAAAACTATTTTTATTTTAGGTACACTATACACTAAATGCATACAATGAATAGACAGGATTTTGATGCAAGATGCAAAATTAATGCTAAAAATTGGACAAGTCAGAACAGTCGCACAACTTGATCAAACAGGATCAGGTTATTTTATGTTTAAGATAGATATAGATAAATAAATATATAAATAATTAGACAATATTTTATTACATTGATCGCACCTAAATGTTTGTTTTTACAATGGGGTCAATTTTTGTTAAGAGTTTATGCAACACATGGAAGCTTGATTTCAATCTTTGAATTAAATTGAAAAAAGTAGTACAAATAAATACAACAGAAAAAAGACACAAAAAAACATAAAAAGGAAAAAGTTTTTGGGGTAGGTCAGAAATAGCACAGAAACTGAATAAAGTAATCCAAAATAACACTGGATAGTCTTTTAGTACTGATTGAATTAAATATATAGGCTATTAATTCTGATTTCTTACAGTTAAAATGCTATATTATGTTGTTTTGACGACAAAATTTATGACAGACACATATGGCTGCGTTCACTTTAAGAACTAATGCATGGATCCATTACTTTCATTACTGTCTGTCACACGCGATTTATGCTTATTTAAAACATAACAGACTGTCTTTACGAGGTTATCATCACCAAGACCAGAGTCTTGAGATAATTTTGCGTGTCACTGTCAAAGCAATATAATCCACGGAAAAGAACAATATAATCCACGGAAAATAAATAATCCACGGAAAAGCAATATAATCACGGAAAAGCGAGCTGTTTGCGAGGCGGATTTAGGCTTGACTGTACGTGCACGCAGTGAAAAACATCTCTGAGAGGGCGCGAGTTTGCGTGAATGTTTAAACTGGTAAAACTTAAAAAGAAGTGAAAATGATAAATGTTAGTTACAATCACGATGCAATGCTGGCCCGATTTTGCAAGTGAATATTCGGTCATGTCCCGACTCCTAAACATGAGTGTGTATCGACGCCTGCTGCAGTGCTTGTCGCTTACCTTGTGCAGAGAGAGAAGACGCGGCACCACAAGCCCTGAATATGTAAAAAATCGATTTGTGGCCATTGAGAATCGATTTTGAATCGACCACATTTTTAAAAACGATTAATCGAAAAATCGATTTTTTTGCCCAGCCCTAGTGTTTATATGTGAATGTGAAAAAAATGTAGCTCCAGGTCTATATATGTAAGTAGCCTATTTGGAATCCCACTGCTATTAGAGGGCAGAAGAAATTATTTTGCAACAAGCCATTCTGCGTATATACTCGATAGTTTGTATTGTAGGACTTTTAACTACAAGCTGCAGCTTTGACTATTCTTGTATTAACTGCTTTAAACAGGTCATGCAAAATGCTTTTAATGTGATGACCAGGCCTTGAAATCAATACAGACCACTGACAGGAAGTACTGAAGACTAATCATAAATTTGCAGCATGCACTGAAGCAAGTGAGTCCAATAAAATTTTAGCACAGAATTATGGAGGACGCCGAGGTAAAGCTATATTTAGAGAGTGACAACATTTCACTGCATTAATTCTACAACCTTGACAATGTCAAACTAAATTAGGGTCACATCAGGAGGCTCATATTTGCATTCAGTCGGTTGAAAACAACATGTAAAAAAAGGACACTACTGAACTGAAAATGGATGTAATGTAATACTTTTGCGCTATAATTATGGTTTATAGGTTTAATAGGCTTATCAATATCAGCATTAGTTCATAAGATTTTTCACTTACCCATCTCTCTCCTCTCTGCAGACGTGGAACGATCCCTTCTCACTGTCCGGTCCAAACGTGAAAGGCTGGGGCTCTCTGACGTTCCACCTTTTTTGCTCCGACTCCCCTTGAGCGAAGTTCGAGATAGTGCAGATGCAAACAAGTTGGTGTGGTGGCTGGTTTCTGCCTCCTCAACGGGGGAAGCAGCATCTTCCTCGTCACTCTCTGAGCACTCCACTGTATTTTGCGCATGTCCTTCAGAGAATGCACCAGACCCAGAAAGGGACTGATTTCTACAGAGTTTGGAGTAATCAGTATCAGAACTTCCCATTCTAAACCAGGAGTCAACCGGATGATGTCCCCGGCTTGTGCTGCCCAAAGACAGTCGTGAAGGCCCAAGACAAGACAAAGAGGCTTCTTTACGCTTGTACCGTTCTGCAGAAGATGAGGAGGAAGAGGAAGGAGAGTTGGCAGAGGCTGCCTGTTTGTTAGCACTGGAGTCAGCAGAGCCATCTCGCCCAAACCGGCAGCGCTGAAGGGACTCTACACTCCCTCGCTCCCCTCTTCCAACTCCCATCCCCTCACCTCCTCCACTTCTGCCACCTATGCTACCTACAACTCCACCACCATCATCACCCTCCTCTTCTCCACAGCGATCACGGTGCTTGTGTCTATGCTTGTGTTTGTGGTGCCAGCCAAATGACAGCTCAGACGACATGGCAGGATAGAGTACTGACGAACGACCACCACCTAGATATTCCTGCCTAAGCAGCTTATGTTTCTTCTTGTGAAATTTAGAGGGGTTAAGAAGCAGGTGGGATGGGTGATGATGATGGACATAAGAAGGGGGCGGAGGTGGAGGAAAAGAGGGGGAATGAACATGGTGGGATGGGCCAGAGTGGGGAGTCTGGTGATGGGGGTGGGGGTACAGGGCACTTGCTGGGGTATAACCTCGATAGTAGCCAAGTCCCAGTGGGGCAGAAGAGTATGGGACACCATAAGAAGGGTGATAAAAACCACCGCTAGACAGGGGAAAGCCTAACCCAGGTACAAACGGTACTTCTGATATAGATTCTCTGAGCTTAGGTGGCCGTCCTCTTTTCTTTTTAAGATCTGGCTTACGGACATAATGAAGTGAATCACATGGGTAGGCTGGATGGGGCGAATAATATCCACTAAAATTTATCCTGAAGATGGTGGGCAAGAGGTCTCTATGTAGATAGTGATGGGGTGGTGGGTTGGTTCCACCTCCAAGGCTGCTGCTGGCTCTGGCACTTCCCAAGCTAGACCCACGGGCCGGTCCTGCTGCCCCAGCACCCAGACCCAAGCTGCTACCCAAACGAAGTGTAGGTGTGCGATGAGCAATTCGTATATCACTGAGCTGAACACAGATCTCATCCAAATCAGCCAAAAAGTCTGGGTCCTGTCGGCGTGTCCGCAGCTGAAGGTACTTCTTCTTGCGTTTGCGCTTTTGCCTTTTTATTTTGTCATAGCTAGGGCAGCCATGTGCACGACGCTTGCACTTATGCTTGTGCTTCTCTTTATGTCCAACCAAAGCAGATGATGGGGCAGCTGGGTGCGGTCTTCTTGGGTCAGGTGATGCCCTCGCTCCAAGTGGAGAGGGTGTAGGTGACGGACGTTCCAAGAGAACTGAAGATGAGTGCCGCCGCCTTCCTCTGGAAGAAAGTCCCATTCCCGCTCCCATGGCTGGACCTATGACACCAGGCATTAAGAGACCACTTGCCATACCCTGTGAGACCCCTACATTAGCTAAGCCACTTGCACAACCAGCCTTTTCCCCACGGTCAGAGGTGCTGTTGTTGTCTGTTCCAATGCCACTGTCACTGGGTACCGTCTCTTCGCTGTGCGATTCACTGACTGGGGAAGGTGTGGCCTCCTTCAGCTCACTCAGTGGAGCAGGAGACGTGGGCAATAGCGGCCTTGGGGGAGAAAACTTCCGATAATGGTAGTGTTGCCGGTAGTGGTGGTGGTGATGGTGGTAACCCCGGCAAGAAGACTTCTTTTGAGATGGGTGTGTTGTGGATGATGATGTGGAGCTCCCTATAGTGCGAGCAGATGGGGCTGAAAAAGTAGGTGGGGGAAAGGAGAACGAGTGGTGGCCCTGATGGGAGTGGCTGCAGTGTGGGTGGGATGAGAAATGCACTGAGCCAGGCTCAACAAAGCTAGCATCGCTAATGGGACTTTGACCTCCACTTGACTGTGAGAGTGATGGGGAAGGGAACACCTCAGATGGAGGCAACTGGTGTTGCTGGTTTTGCAAGGTCTGCGACTGGTGATGATGGAGTGGGGAAGAAGTGTTTGGCGACAAGAACGGTTCTGGAGGGGGTGTGGGGGCACCTGGGGAGAGATTAGCTGATGATTTTGGCTTACGACCCCTCCTTTTACCCATATATATTGTCCCCTTTTTGCTAACATTGATCTGCGGCCCTAGTTTGCCCCCAAATGTAGCAGCCAGTGACGAAAGAGACTGTGGTTTTGTAGCAGCCGGTGCTCCTGGTGGCCCACTGTTTCTGGGGCCTTCCTGCTCAGTCCCTGGTTTCGGCCCAAGCAGAATTTGGCTGAGGAGCCTCTTTCGTTTCACTGTCTTCATTTTATTGATTTTGCCTATAATCGTCTTCATGATGAGCTGCCCATTGCCCTTATTACGAAAAGGTTTTTCACCAACTGAAGCATCCCCTGACTCAGGAGCAAGTGTTGGGGGCTGGGTTTCTTGTGGAAGGGTTGGAGGTAAGCGCTTGGGGCGCCCTCGCTTTCTTGCCATGGGTTTAGGTGGATTAAAGTCCACTTCAGGGTGCAAAACAGGGGGGTCCTGCTCTTCTTTAGATTTGAGCAGACTGGAGTAGACTTTTGAGGGTGCCAGTTTGTTTGGGGTGCGGCCACGTGCTGGTGCATCTAACCGAGGCATTTTGTTCTTGGGCCGTCCCCTCTTCTTGGGTGAAGATTCAAAAAGTTCTGAAACAACAGTGGGCATTAGATTAGAATTGGGGGGCATTAGATTAGAATTTGGAGGTCGTCCCACAGGACGCCGAACAGGGGATAGGGATGAAAGCCCTAAGGGCATTGGTGTGGTGAGTTTCTGATGGTTAGTAGCAGCCTCAAGTAAAGACTTGTGGGTTCGATTCACCGCCTTCGTCCAGCGAGGTCGCCGTCCCCGCCGCTTCTTAAGAGGCTTTGAATCCTGCTCAGTTGGTGATGCAGGAGATGCAGCCCCAATGTCATCGCATAGTGGTGTTGGGCTCCTGCTGGCAAGAGAAGGGTATGAAGGAGAAATAGTGCATTTGGTGGAATCAGCAGGACTTGGTACCCCACTAACACGGCTTTCCTGATTGGGACTACGTTTGACTGGGCTTGAGCTCTCACTGTGTTTACCCCTCTCACTTCGAGGAGCTGACAAAGGACACCTTTCTTTAGCATCTTGCTTCCCTGCCATGGCTGGAGTGGAGCCCTTACTTAAATCTCTGGGACTGTCCATGTCTTTGTCTCGGTCACGCTCTTTGTCTTTCTCAGTAAACTCCTCTATTCGGGAGGGGCTTGCTCTAGGGCATGAGGCTACGGAGCCTGGCAAACCTATGTGAGGTCCTGTACTTCCAATTCTCTCTGAGGAGGAGGATGACGAAGAGGAAAATATTGGTGAAGAAAGAGAAGCCGTGGAGGAAGAATGAGATGGGCAATGCCCAAGACGAGATTTTAATCCATTGGTGGTACTGTTGTCAGTGCTTTCATTTGTGGATGTCGTTGTCAAACGACTATTGTTTTGAGACAGAACAGTACTAGTGGTGGTGGTGGTTGTGCTGCTGTTGCTATTCGTGACACCTTTTGAAAGTCCATCTGATTCCTCTTTTCTAGAGGTGCCAGAAAATTTTTCCAGTATACTGTCTTTGTTTTTGGAACCATATGGGCGACCTGGGGGCCGTGAAACAGGTGGAGCTGGGGCATGGTGCACCGCCCTGGAATAAGTGTTCCTATTTGCCATAGCCCGTTCAGGACGCTGCAGATTAGAAATTAAGGGAGGTGAGCTACTGTGTGCTGGAGCTGGAGACACCTTCCGGGCTTTCGGCTTTGGGCACTTTGAAGGTGGGCATGTAGCAATGAGCTGTGCAAGCTTCTCGGTCACAGTAGGGGCACCCCAGGCAGAAATTCCTCTTTCTTGTTCCTTTTGCCCCTCAGAAAAATTGTACTGAGAAGATTTTAAGATCCCATCTGTTTTGGGTTCCTGTTGTGATGTGACAGCTGGGGGCATTGTTGGTGGCGATGGGGCGGGGGAGTTGGTTTGTGGAACATGGTTTTTCTTTCCAGAGGAGTGTGATTTGCTTTCTGTCATGGGGCGATGAAGGTTAAGGGGTCTCTCTGAAGAAGCAACAGATTTGACATCAGCTTTTCCTTCGGACTTACAGGCAAGTTTTGGAGGACCCTATATGTATATAAAGAATAAAATACTGAGTCACAGAAACACCGTTACATACATTTAATTTAATGGAATATGGAAAATCATGAAACACAAAAAAAGGATGCATTATTAACTGTGCTGGATTTCTCCAAGCTTTTAGAAAAAATACCTAATTGTATGTCTTTTTTAATGTTTTATGCCACTAAAATTCCTGTTCATTATTTTAATATTGGACCATTTTACTTGTTTATTTTCTTCTTTCAAATCAATAATACAGCAGCAGGACAGCAGAGAGAGAGAGAGAGAGAGAGAGAGAGAGAGAGAGAGAGAGACGGGAGAATGAGTATGTGTTCAAAATAGAGAAATAGAAACCGGGTTAAGAGACATTAGGACAGAGTTGAGACAAAGTTGGAGAAACAAAATCTAAAAGTGAACAACAAAGTGCTCTGGGTCAAACAGAAAAGCATAGGCCTAGTTAATGGAGAAATGAGGAAAAGGAAAGTGTTTGGGTTACTGAAAAAGAGAAAAGTGAGAAGAGTGAGCAAAGCTTATTTATCTGAATGAAACCACAGTTTAGCAAAAGGAAAGTGTAGTGAGAGGGATATTTGAAGTTTGTCTATCCCTTATCCCTGTTGGTTTGTTGTACTGGATGCTTGTTATGTAATTTTAGCTAGTCTTTTTCATTGTTTAAAATTTCTTAGACATCTAAGAAATGCTGCATGACAAGTTTAAACAACCTTACCCTTTTTGCTGGAGCACTTCCATTCACAGGAGTGACTTGACTGGTTGAAACCGGCGGTGGAGGAAGAGAAGGCGAGGGAGATGCAGCAGCAGGAGCAGTAGATGATAGAGGTGCTCCTCGGTTGACAGAGGGGCTTTTCTCTCCTTCTTTTGCATGACTTGGGCTAGAAGTGTGGCTGCTCCCATCAATGGCTCCAGCCCCACGATTACCACGCCCTCCGCCTCTGCCTCCACTATGTCTTACAGTGGCTCGGAAGGCTGGCCGACAGACATAGTTCTCAAGGATCTTAGGTGGCTTCTTCATGCGTTTGGCCTGCAGGCCTATTTTGAGTTTGACGTTACCCTCAGAGTAACTGGTTTCTTTGACTGAGAACTGTGTGGGTTGCTGTTGTTGGTCACTAGTCCCACTTTCAGCACCACAAGATTCACTCTGTGCTCCATCTCTCGGTTTCTCTCGCTTCTTCTTCTCCTCTTCATCGTCCTTCTTCCCTCCTACTCCTTCCTTCTCACGTTCTGTTGGGGGGGCATTGGCAGGGAGTGGAGGTGGCGTAGAGGGCCCCCCCTGTGTCCTCTGATCCATTGGTGATTTGGGGAACAAGGGGGGCTTGAGGGTGACAGGATGTTCTTACTTGCAGGTATAGGTACAGGAGGACTTTCCAGATGTCAGGTAGGAGGAAGTAAGTTGAATGGAGGGGAAGGGGAAGGGGGGTGTAGCAGAGGTCGGAAATAAATCCTTGTTGGGTTGAAGCAATGTCGTCCCTTGCCAAGTGCCCAGCTCTCTCACCTTCAAACTGTGGAGATAAAAACAGAAGGTTGTTAAGACCAAAAGACAAATAAGCCACAATTCTAAGACAGCGTTAACCTTTAATGTAATTATTAACACAGAATGGTTTGCAAACATGGATCACTACTACCACCACAAATACGACTTTGGATGATACAAACTTAGGACATAGAAAGGCTAGACAGCTGCAATTCACTAATATCCAGAAATCTGCTGCCAGACATAAAGCTGACACAAATTTACTTTATAAACTAAACACATTTCAGTAATATTTTTATGAATCATTGAGGCTTTTGAAGAAAACTTTTTTTACAACTGCATTGCTTCATAGCTTCATATTCTAATAACTGCACAAAAAAAGTACTGGGGGCTTTTGCCGCTAACACACCTCCAAAACAAAAGGCCACCAAGTAATTTAGTACTGCACCAGCCACAGGTGCTTTCTGCGGGTCAAGTCATTGGGAGGCGAGACCGAGCGGTGACCTCAACATAAAAGGTCCTCTGGGAGACAGAGGATCCAGTCACCTTTCCGAGCCTTTTTATGACTTCTAGTCAGAAAAGCACAGAGAGTGAATGAAAGGCCCGGGAAAGAAAAGGAAAAAGAGAGGGAAGTGGACAGTTTCTTTATGCCCCACTGAGAGTGATGGTTTAAATATTACACAAGTCTATTAAGAACGCTTAGGGCATTGGAGCGTTACATGTATGGTTACGGACGTTTAGAGCTCGGCACGAGAAAAAGCTCAGAGAGCCGTTTTACGGGGTCTTATTTCATTAGTGGTGGTCTTTTATATTGAGAGAGTTGTTTTCTGTGAAATCACCACAACTACAATCTGGCTACAGAACTTGGAATCATGCCTTCCCTTTCTCTACTCTGACTTCTCTATGTTTACTATGATTACTCACCCCATTTCACTTAAACACTCTTCCATTCGCTGCTTCTCGCTTCACACATGGTCCTCCAAAAATCACACCTCGCTTGTTCTGTGTCCGACCTACCCTTTCACCCCATTCTGTCACCCTCTTCATCCTCTCACTCATTCAGTCTCCCTCTAACACTCACTTGGAAATCTAACAGTACAGCGGTCAAACTAGAGCGGTTGTGCTTCTGCTAATCGAAAACACATTTCCCTAGCACTCCCTCCCTCCATCTTTTTTTCCCTGGTCCGTCCCTCTCTTAGTGACAATCATTCCCCTATTTCCTCAGCGCTCTGGGTCATACTCCGCTTCTCGTTACTGTGTTATTCGCTCTCTTGTCCCTCCTCTCTTTGCGGAGAAGATGCCAAAAATAAATGCTACCTTGTATTGCAAAATGGCTGCGGGAAAAGTCTTGAGGGAAATCTGGACAGAATTGCAGCAAGCTATCGCTTGCTAATAATCCAAGACGTTTAAATTTATGTATCTGATGCTATAGGAATCACATGCTCTTGCCGTTGCAAGCATCATACTCTATAAGTTGAGCTACCAGAACAAAATAATTTAAACAAACCAACTAAAACACTATTTTACACTAGTTGTGTTACAAATATTACACATTACTAGTTAATTACTACTTATAAAAATGTGAACTATATATAATTGCACTAATACAAATGGGTTAAACTTTATTTTAAGGCGTCTTTGTTACACTGTAATTATGTAATTATGCATAATTTCAGGTTATAGTAGTATTTTGTAGTTATAGTAACTTCATGTAACAATGACACTGTAAAATAAAGTGTTGCCCAAATATGACACACCAAGTATATAGTTAATTACAGCTTCTTTTCAGTTATTTATGGAAGTACGTGGAAATATGAACACTAAAAGAAAGTGTGACAAGATAAAGCTATTTGTCTCAGTGTAACAAAGTGAATTTATCAACAGACAAAAACTGTACTCTGAAGTCGATTCCTCTATCCACGCTCTTTCAGCACCTGTCATTCATGACTCTATAATCTGTGCTTGTTTTGGCAGCATAGAGATATAATATACTAACTCAGTGTGTTTAGACAGCCTCTTCTTCAACTATGAAATTAGGTGCCCTCGTTTATTATATGAGTACTAAAAGCCACAACCTCCAGTCAGCCAAAAAACACTGCAGGACAAATTGGGAGACAGTGGAGCAGTTGAAGTTTGAGAGATTTTTAGGGTGCTTTCACATCTGTCTCATTTAGTTCGGTTGAATCGCATTAGAGTTCGCTTTCCCTCTTGGTGCGGTTCGTTTGGGCAGGTGTGAAGGCAGCAATCGCACTCAGGTGCGCACCAAAAGCGGACCAAGCGTACGAGGAGGTCTCTGTACGCTTTCAAACGAACTCTGGAGCGGTTTGTTTGTGGTGAGAACGTGATCCGACTTCGAACAGACCCAACTGCCAAATAACTGTGCATTTTTGGACTAAACCAGCTGCAGTAGTAAACAAAATGATTATTTTTATTTTTATAGCCAATAGCGCTCTCTTTAAGCCATGACTGACTTGCCGCGTTCTGCACTTTCACTAAAACACTCATAATAAACACTGAAGTTGTCCGCACTGCACAGTGAATCTCTTATTTATATCGCGTCTATACTTTGTTGTTTAAGATGGGATTTGCGAAAGGCTGTGCTGATTCTGAACATACATTGCGAGTGAATTCTCCGCATGTCAGCCAGATTTTCCTCGTTCGTCTTTGTTTACTTCCAGGAGTTCTGTTGGAATTTTCACGCACGTTCTGACCAATCTAAGTGCACTTATGGAAATATGTTCAAGACATATCTGGCCAACGAGTAATGTGGGTGTTGTCACGTCGACTCACATGACTATATTTTGGTTCATTTCATCAATTCATCAACTGATTCGGAACAGAGCAATCAGTGTGGTGTGAAAACAAACCAAACCCTTGGTCCGGATCAAATGAACCGAACTACAGATGTGAAAGCACCCTTAGTGAGGATTATGGTGAATAGAAGGCAAGGAGAAAAAACTCTTTTCCAATCGACAAATTGCATCTAAAAGCTAGTAAAAATATGGTGTATATGACAGTAAACAATTAGCATCTCTTCTCATTTTCCACTTATCCCTTTACATGCAGTTATGTCTTGTTTGATTCAAAACTGTCTTTTAAGCTACTATTTCCATAGTGGAGTTGCTATGCAACCAGAGTAGCAACTCATTTTTTTAATATTGTGAGACGTATCTGAAGTAAACATTATCAAAAAATAAAAAAGGTAGGGGACTGAGTTCTATTCATCAGATACAAATTGGATGGAGTTGATTGGATGCAAGCTTGCAGATTGTATAAAAGGGGCGGGGTTTAAGTGAATGCCATGATTATAGAAGTCTAGCATGTCACCAAAAAGACGTCTGTCATTTCACTGGAAAATCTAGTTGACATTGATTAAAAATTACAAGCTTACATGCATAGATGAACCAGCCACAATAAGATCAAAAACATGCATTTAGAAAAATAGGGTGAATTTTGTTTCATGCTGACCCAAAATGTAATGTATTTAGACATTCAAAGGAATAGTTCACCTAAAAATGAAAATTCTGACATTCTGGTTACCAACATTCTTCAAAATATCATATTTTGTGTTCAACAGAAGACAGATACAAGATTGGGACAACTAGAGGGTAAATAATGACAGAATTTTCATTTTAGGGTGAACTTTCCACACTTGAATGTCATTGCATTAGAAATCAATATCCAGCCAAGTGGCATCGGCAAACAAATAATGTCTATACTTTTCTGTCTAAAGTTAATTTTACTTATTTAGACATCTTTGCAATTATTTTTTTTAACCAACGGGTATCAAAAGTGATTTTTTTTAGTGAAGTTTAGCACATCAACTATGAATGTTAACGTTTAACAACAAGAAAGTCCCTACATAATTTTAATCTTCATTTGAACCGTATATAAAAAGTAGACTTGTGCATGTGCTATCTGTTTTGTTTTTTTTAAATGCAACTACTTTTTTTACTCCTCATCTAATAAAATGATATTCATTCCATTTTAAGTGTCTATTATTTTGGAGCAACTGTTTATCTACTAACTCGCCACTTAGCATCAGATGCAATAGTAAACTTCTCTAACACAGGCTAAGCATTGGGATCTGCTGTTGATCTGCACTCATATTTCAAACACAATGCGTCTTAGCACAATCTTTTCCGATCACAAACTAATGCCTGCAATCATGGCTATCCACTCAAACAGCACTCAGGCAGCGGGAAGCTTAGTTCTGGTTTCCTTGACAGCGGAGTCAGAGGTCAAAGGTGGTTCAGAGGCTCCAGACACCACTTTCTACACTTTCCTACGCTCCTCAAGACATCTGCTCCAATGGGAAAAAATATAACCAAGCAAAGGCGCGCGCAATTTGCATGTGCACTGAACCCTATTAGGAGTGAGGTTAACTGAGGATGATCTACTCGCAGGTGCTTCTGGAGGTTCATTTCAATGAAACTTGTCTTTTTTATGAACACGCAACACCAGAACTCATTCATGAATACCCCAGCACCTAGTAAACACCATACGTTCTGGCAACAACAAACAAAGCTCGCGAGTTACGCATCAAAATACTGAATTTTCCTCACTTGTTTTGACAGCTGATGCCCTAATAAACAAACCACCTGGATTAAATAATTTATTGAGTATTTGCAGTTTAAATACAGAAAGAATTAACAAGCCACTCACCTTGATAGCGGTCCAGAACTGCGTTCACATAATTTGCGATCAAAATCCTCCCTTCGTGCGCAACAGCATGGTCGCTTGGATATTTATCTTGAAATTGCTGATATGGCCAAAAAAAAAAAGCAAAAGGGAAAACGGTCACATTTTTCGAGAGAACATTCTAACCAATGCATGGCATAACGAAATATTCGTCAAGCCTGTCACGTTTGAAATAGTCACCCCGCAAAAATTACGATATTTATATACGCGAGGCGCACTGGTCACGGTTTATGATCCTAATATAGCTAGCATAGCTAGTTAGCAAAGCATCATATCTTGAGCTAAACCTTACATTACTGTATATGTCAAAAACTAGACTGCATGAAACAATATTAGCAAGTTATTAGACTGTGACTCTTACTACAGAGGGATGTCAAAATATATTGCTGCCATTGCAATTTTTTTTTAAGACACATGTCAGAGCAATGTAAGTTCATCGCGGCTACAACCCCACGTACACAACGTCAACGGTCATTTAATTCACGTCTCTGTGTTGTTTACTACCTCTCAAACGAGTGAATTCACACCAGGTAATTGGTACCACTAAACCCGAACTCTAATGAAACGGCTGATCTGTCCTGTCAGGCACATTTACTGGGTATGGCTAGCTAAACCCCCGCGATCCGTCCACACGACCAGTAATGTAACGAAGCAGCCACTGTTGGTGTGTTTCAGATTAGTAAAGTGTTCCCTTATCGCCCCGGTCGTCAAAAAAGATCCAACAATGGCGTACAAACATCCTCGGGAGGACCAAAAGAAGCAGAATACAAAAATCTAACCCTCTTCGGGATGAGCCTTGCACGGGTTATTAAAAACACGAACTGTCAACAAAATGGCGGCTGCTGCGTTGAATCAACAGAGGACCCGAAATGGATCTCTCCCTCAAATTCTTCACCCTCTCCCCCGTCTTGTGTGCGGCGCTTGTTACCCGTGATAATCCGATGTGTCGCCCGAATCCCTCTCCGGGTCAGCGTTAGTCGAGCTCAGACGCGTCGGAATGGGCCTCTCTCGTTAATCGGGCCTCCATGTCTGCTAAGCCCGTATCGTTTCTGTCAGTACACCACGGGCATTCTCACAGTCAGAGCGGGCGGGAGGCGAGGTGAGGAAAGGAGGGGGACGGGTAGAAGGGAGGGGAGTCGAGGGCAGTTGTCGAAGAACTAGGTTGTTCGACACTTTCTCCCTGCTAAATTGTACGGGGCATATTCAATTACAGACATTTGAACAACATACGGGCTATAATTGTTTTCTTCAGATGGACATATAGAGCAGTAACGTTAACGTTACACGTTTGATGAATCACTAAAAGATTGACTCCTGAGCAAGAGGGTCGTGTGTTGTACGCTCGTGGCAGTGTTTACCCACAGTGAAATATCGAGACACCCCTGGGAATCATTGCCGTGAGGCGGGTTGTGTAATAGTATAAGTGAGCAGAATCCATCATTAGGAGACCAGCAACTAATAGTTGCTTGTTTTGAAGGAATCTTTTAAGTGGAACAAGGACATAAAGTTTCAAGAGGGCTGTCATTGTTAGATTGTTTATCACCTGAAAGTGATTCAAGTGATATTTAAAGACAAATTAATTAATAATAATTATGACTTTCAGTTAAATGACTTTTTTTAACAGGTCAGTTCAGTAAATTATTCAATGACTCACAAAACACACTACAGAAAGGGCTACTGAAATTAAATCTTTTTAGTTGAAGAAATTCAGGGCTGCGTCCAATCGCATACTTTCTTGTGAATAAGTAATAACTTAGTAATAAGTTCTATATAGTATGAATATGTGTAGTATGAGTGTAATCTGGATGTAGCTACACCATGTCATTGTGACCAGTTATGTTGCTTCACTGCCATTCATAAATCCTCTCCTGTGGCCTCATGGGATTGAAAAGTGTCCATCGTATGCACACTTCAGAATCTAGCCGGAAGTAGTAGGTCATCGGGGGGCTTTTTGCCTGCTCTTTTATGAGTAGGCCTACTGTGAATTCGGACATGTTTCTTTCGTCGCATTCTGTTTTTCACCTTTATAGGGAAATATGCGATTTCAGATGCAGCCACTGAGTTTAATCAAAATCCCAACAACTATTGCGAAAAGGGCATCAATTATAGCCATTTCTGGATCCTGTTGTGTCATGTCATGTCAGTGGATATTAGCTGTGGAGTTGTGTAACAGCACAAGTGGGCATAATTCGCAATAAGAAACAATGACCACTGAAATCTGCATTTTTATTTGACCTTTATTTCATTTATTTGACACAAACTCCCTTTGAACTTTTGAATCAAGCTTGGAGGAGGTGGGATGGTGAAATATTCAGTTGTGCAAATGTTTTTTTACATTGATCTGAGTGACTGCATTTACACAAGTGCCGAGTGTCTTATTATAATGTCAAAGGATTATCATTGTGGGGACTGGTCCATGAAGAAATATGAAGTCCTGTGTCTCATTTATCTCTACCAATCATACAGAAATGGCCTTGGTAAAACAAATGGAAATCAAAATTCATAGTTCAAGTGAAACTGTTCCTGTTTTGTAACTAATTTGATGTGGGATTTTTCAAGCTGCAAATGAGATAATTAATCTGACTGACTGCATGGCATGAGGACGTGTCAAATATTAATAACATAAATTAATTAGGAAGCTATGTTCAGAAGCTTTCTCCTCATACAAAATCTAAATGACTGATCAATTTTGAAAAGCATATCTGCCTCTCAAAGGATGCAAACACACCATGGGTCGGTAGGATTTTTTTGTGTTTTTGAAAGAAGTCTCTTATGCTCACCAAGGCTGAGAATGCCTTTTATTTGATAAAAAAAAAAAAAAATACAGTAAAAACAGTAATCTTGTGAAATACTATTACAATTTAAAATGTTTTCTATTTCTAAATTATCATTTATTTCCCGTGTTGGCAAAGCTGAACTTTCAGCATCATTAATCCAGTCTATAACCTATTCTAATATGCTGATTTGCTGCTCAAGAAACATTTCTTATTATCATAAATGTTGAAACTCTTTATTTTATATTATTGTGATTCATAAAATGATCAAAAGAACAGCATTTAATTGAAATATAATTTTTTATAACATTATAAATGTTTTTACTGTCACTTTCAATCAATTTAATGCATCCTTGCTAGAAAAAAAGTAATTAAAAAAATCACAGACCCCAAACCTTAGAAAGGTGTATGTAAAACTAAACACAACTCACAATTCTGATTAATTTATGGAATTATTATTGGTGGTATTTGGTATATCATAATATGATTATTAATCACAATTCTATAATGAGTCTTCAATCCAATACTAGGCTTAAATATTTAAGATTACTAAATATTATGTAAAATAAATATTAACATTGTTTTTCCCATCATTAGGTTGAATTATTTATAATATATCATCAGCCACCCTGAACTTAAGCTATTAACCATGAAAACCCTATGTAGTCTTAAACACACAAAACTTGTAATAAATTATTTTATTTATTTGCTTTGAGAGTGCAACATGTAATAGGTTGGCTTATAAAAGTGATGTGCCTTTTTTCGAGTTCATGCATTATTTTTCTTGTAAACATTTTACGTTCACGTTTGAGATTGAATGACATTCAAAATGTTCAAAGGCCATATTGTGAAGTGAACATTCTTATATATATGGCTGTACCTCAATATCAAAATATGGAGCAGAAAGTCAAGGAACCCTGAGAATGAGGACAAAAGCACCCAAAGGAACAGCTTCAAGATATACACTAAGTACTTTTTTTTTCAAATCTATCTTCAAAAAGCCCAAAACCTACACGAAAAAACTAATGTAAATCAACAACAACCACATAACAGAAGCGTAAACTATCAATCCAAAACACGAGACTAAACGTTAAGAGCAGACTAAACGTTTGACAGCGCAAAACTTCAGCAGGTATCTTAAATCTTCGTGTTTATGATGCCTCTATGAGAGAGAAAGCATGTGTGAAACAGATGTCATCCATTGACAGGTAAGGGAAAGTGAACTGTGCGCTGACTTCTTTGTGATTATTGAAACGAGAGCTCTGAAGAAGCTATAGGGTAAACGTGTGCCATGCCATTAAATATGCATTATGCAACTTGAACCATATCCCCTGAGGCATCTGTATCATCTATCTCAGCGGTTGTGAGCTCCAGTCCTGCGGGCCCACCGAAGAGACTGTTTATCCCAACCTGGAATTATCAAAACTGAAGTCAAAGTTGAAATGCGTTTGCTCAGGTTGCTCATGGGATTTTAGTTCACAAACCTTATAAAAACAAAATGAACAGATATAGATGCTTATCAAATATATATTGTTTTAAACAGGGTTGTCTGAATTAAAAATGTCTCTCGAAATAGAAGGCACTTGACTGGAAGGTCTTTTTAGGGTCTCCAAGAAGCACTGATGCACATGGCTATGGTGCTTCTCCTTGTCCTGGATTGATCAAACTAATCAAGGAAGGAAAAGGAGGTTAAACAGTCTCAAAGGTGCTACGTTCCTCTACATTCGCCGGTGAGGGGATTGCCCCAGGAGGTCCTGTCTGTGGCTGGGAACCCCAGTCTTCACCATCCAGACTTTTCCGGCAAACAGGGCAGGTGTCATGCTATTAACACAAAACAGCACAAAATTAGGACAGAAGAGTCATTTCTTTTCCGTTTAATTTTTCTCATACGCTACCGTTGCGGTCACTATCACTAAATTGTAATAATATTTCACAATAGTACTGTTTTACTGAATTTTTGATCAAATAAAAGCAGCCTTGATGAGCATTAGAGACTTTTTAAATGGTAGCATAGGTTATTTTACCACATAATTTAGTATTCCATGACCTAGTTTTCAAATATCATTAACGTCTGAGCACATTTCAAACCTGTCACCTCAAAAATTCATGTTTGTGGTATGACTGGATGTAATGTTGTAGAGAAAAAATGTGAGTCTCTTCAAGTAATGTTAACCACAATGTTTATTGTGCTCATAAATTTGAAAACTGACATTTAAAAAAAACCAAGTGGAAATTCCCGAGGGTGAATTAGACTCCGGGTTGGTCTACAAATTGACGTCATGACTGACCACCTCTACAAACTTTGATTATTAGTCAATTAGAGTAAGGCTGTTTTTCCAAGTCCACCACTAGAGGTCCTTCCAAACATTTTTGCTTGTATAACCAACAATTACACATGGCCACCACTATTTACGACAAGCAGGCAGAACTAAATTAAGATTATGTTTTGGTTTCATAAACTTGAGTCTGATGACAGAAGACCCAGCGCTAAGGTTGTTTTATGAGACTCATACCAGTTGAAGCCAGGGCACAATACAGTTGCTGTGAAAGTAGTGCAGACAGGGCAGCTGTCGGACAGATTCCCCAACAGAGTATTCCTCTCTACACACGGGGCATTCCAGCCGGCATGCTGTGAGAGAGAGAGAGAAAAATATGCATGGATGAACATAAAAGAAAAACGGAAAAAGCAATTGTGAAGTGCTGCATCCCAGTTTACAAGTGCCACTATTATAATTTTTCGAATACAACCTTTCACGCAGAGTGAAATATAGCTGTGTGTAAATGTAAAATGTCTGCAAAGTTTCAAAAATCTAAGTTCACTCCTAAAATAAAGAATAAATTCTGAACTGGCGAAATGAGTCGTCAGGAAGTAGACCAATAACAAGAGACTGGGCCGTCTGACCAATCAAGCTTGTGGAAAGAAGAGGTTTAGAGAGACTCAATCTTCAAATAAACCATTTTCAGCATGAACCTGAGAAATTAGGTGATGTGCAATGTACACTCAACTAAAGGATTATTAGGAACACCATACTAATACTGTGCTTGACCCCCTTTCGCCATCAGAACTGCCTTAATTCTACGTGGCATTGATTCAACAAAGTGTTGAAAGCATTCTTTAGAAATGTTGGCCCATATTGATAAGATAGCATCTTGCAGTTGATGGAGATTTGTGGGATGCATATCCAGGGCACGAATCTCCCGTTCCACCACATCCCAAAGATTGGATTGATATCTGGTGACTGTGGGGGCCATTTTAATACAGTGAACTAATTGTTATGTTCAAGAAACCAATTTGAATTGATTCAAGCTTTGTGACATGGTGCATGATCCAGCCATCAGAGGATGGGTACATGGTGGCCATAAAGAGATGTAGATGGGCAGAAACAATGCTCAGGTGGGCTGTGGCATTTGAACGATGCCCAATTGGCACTAAGGGGCCTAAAGTGAGCCAAGAAAACATCCCCCACACCATTACACAACCACCACCAGCCTGCACAGTGGTAACAAGGCATAATGAATCATGTTCTCATTCTGTTTACGCCAAATTCTGAATCTACCATCTGAATGTCTCAACAGAAATCGAGACTCATCAGACCAGGCAACATTTTCCAGTCTTCAACTGTCCAATTTTGGTGAGCTCTTACACATTGTAGCCTCTTTTTCTTATTTGTAGTGGAGATGAGTGGTACCCAGTGGGGTTTTCTGCTGTTGTAGCCCATCCGCTTCAAGGTTGTGTGTGTTGTGGCTTCACAAATGCTTTGCTGCATACCTCGGTTGTAACGAGTGGTTATATCAGACAAAGTTCCTCTTCTATCAGCTTGAATCAGTCGGCCCATTCTCCTCTGACCTCTAGCATCAACAAGGCATTTTCGCCCACAGGACTTCCCCATACTGGATGTTTTTCCCTTTTCACACCATTCTTTGTAAACCCTAGTAATGGTTGTGCGTGAAATTCCCAGTAACTGAGCAGATTGTGAAATACTCAGACCGGCCCGTCTGGAACCAACAACCATCCCCCGCTCAAAATTGCTTAAATCACCTTTTTTTCCCATTCTGACATTCAGTTTAGAGTTCAGGAGATTGTCTTGGCCAGAACCACACCCCTAAATGCATTCAAGCAACTGCCATGTGATTGGTTGATTAGATAATTGCAGTGTTGTCACGGTACCAAAATTTCAGTATTCGGTACCGATACCAGTTCAAATTCACGGTTCTCGGTACCAATTTCGGTACCAAAGCTTAGTTTAAATTTACATATATTTAAGTGTTTATCACGGTTACAAGTATGGAAACTGTACATTCGTATTATAAACACTTTAGAAAAAGATTAGATAAAATGACCTAAAATAAACAATAGTATACACTAACACATTTTTAAAGTTGTTTGTAAAGTTTTAATCCATTATTTATTTAATGCACAATGAATTAAGTGAACAAACATGAACAATCAGGTGTTTGTAATAAATAACATTTTCAAACATTAATTAATGTTGTAAAAATATATTGTTCACTCAATGTGTTGATAACTAAGTAATGTTTATGAATGGTATCTTTGTAGCATTACCATAAAACATGTTTTATTTGACTTGACTGTCCTTTTATTAATCTAAAACTGCATTCATATTTAATTTTAAAAAGGCTTTTTAAACCTGCTGAGTTATAAAGGCAAGAATACGCCTAGAACTGGCATTGACATTAAATGATAATACTAATACCATAGTACTCTGGTGTCGGGTAGATACTACTGTGCTCATGTACTCGTAAAACTACCCCGAAAGCACTTTAGAGGCCGTTCACATGTCGCGCGTGTTTTTTAATTATATTTTTGCGCGTGCTTATTCTTTCCAAAGCGCTTGCTCTCACGCGGCGTCTGTCGTTGCTATGCAACGCCAACGAGTTTTTATTAGGAGCGCGCTTGAATCACGCCTATATTTGAAATTGGGAATTTGCATGTAATCGGCCTCTTATGGCAACGTGACATTAGCCTAATCCAAAATATTTCCATATGTGGCTCTTTCCTCCTTTCGTTTCAACAAGTGGATTCAGAGAGAGAGAGCCATATCAGCGTTATGAAGAGGACGCAACTGTGCACGTTTCAGACATCGCGTCTAGAACAGAACTGGATTAACCTGGTACTCGGTACCTAGAAAAGCTGGTACCGTAACATTTTTTTTTTTTAGTACCGACTTGGTACCGAAGTACCGAGTTTTTTGACAACAATGAGAAATATTGAGTGTATATTATTAAGTGTTTTTTGAACGTTACCTGTCATCTGGGATGTTTTAAAAATGTGTGACTGAATAAACAAACTGATTTGTAGCTCAGCAATCAATAATTTGCGGGGGAAATGTGAGTCTCTGGAAACATTTGACATGAATGGCAAATACACAATGCACCGCTGTCAGAATCATAGAGATTCCTCTTATTTTAACACCTTCCAATTCACCCTCTTAAATTTATCATACTCAATACAATAGACTGCCAGGAAAAGCAAGAAAAACACTTCCTGGAGGTGACCAGAAGTGTGTGAACAGCCTTGTTTTGCTTTACAGCACTTAAAGTGAAGTGTGTGCATGGTGACTCAGAGGATTATGGGAACTTACCAGCCTGTTCGGAGGAGATGCTAACAGTGGGGAGAGATGAGATCATCTCCTTCTCGGCAGGAGGGGGGCCGGTATTTTCAGACTGACCAAGCAACTGGAAGAGAACAGAAAAAAACAGAATATTTCTAATGCTTCTTTAATTTTGGTCAAATAAAATCTTCTTGACTCTAGCTTGGGGACAAATTTAAGTGGCAACAGGCAAAATACTGCGAAGACTAATGTGACTGAGTGCAAAAAGGTTGAGGACATGATGAGTCATATCATTAGATGATGTCACCCATGACAGTGTGACTAACCTGTGTGATGATCACATCTAAACCTCCTTGTCCCCAAGCATAATCTTCAGGGTTAGAGTGTAACATGCTAGACCTGAGAAAACATTGGATAGATCTGTAGATATCGTCTTCACATATAGTAATAAATGCATTTGTAGGACAAAGGGGAACATGAATATGTTTTGTTGGTCCTGGAACAACAGTGCTGTCACACAAACAAAGGTGAATGGTTGATACGAATATTGTTTAAGCCCAGCCAAACCTGAAATCTGATGAATTGATTGGTTTACAGGAATGTTATTTCAGGAACATATTCCACTTAACAATCACATGTAGTAAAGCACATACACATACCATGAGGAGGGTTGGGAACCTGCACTGTCAGAACTGGAAAACAAACCAGCCAAGAACTGCTGGACAATCCTTAAAGAAACAAAGACAGTTTTGTTGCATTTAAAAAGAAAGAGTTAAAGTTTATAATCTCAGAATATCAGTCTTTAAAATAGTTTAAAAAAAAAGAAGAAAAATCCACAAAAGCAGAAATTGAATGGAGACATGGGTGTCTATTTAAAAAAAAAATCTTTACAAAAATTCCAGTCTTTAGAGTTCTAGACACATTAATAAATTCTTATTAATCAGATTAAACTGTTTTGTATTTTGATTTATTTTAAATTGTCATTTATTCCTGTGATGTCAAGGGTGAATGTTCATCTTCAGAAATCATTCTAATATACTGATTTGGTGCTTAAGAAATGTTTCTTAACTATTATCAATTTAGTTTAGTTTAATTTCGTTTTCAAGGACTTTTAGTTTGTTTCTCTTCAGTCACATGTTTCCCTTTGTTCTATTTTCCCGCCACAATGTTACCATGGACAGTCATTACCAATCACATCTGTTTGTATTCTGTTCATAACTAGCCTGTATTTTTTAGTTCCTCTTGTGTCTTCTCATAATCGACTATAATAATTTCCAACTATTAATGTCGAAACCATGATCTATGGTGAATTATTAAAAAAAATAAAAAAAATAATGGAATATTTTAGATTAATTTTGCATCAAATAGGTGTTAAAAATAGCCATGGTACTTGAAACTAGATTGATTTAAAATAGTGTTTTTGTGTATATAGGTTAAAACATGATGGATTTAATTAGTAAACAATACTCCAGATTAGTCAAGTCAAATCCCAGAGCCAAGTAAAAGAAACATGGATATTGTAAATATATTATAAATATTGCAACTGTGCAAATCAACAAATCCTCTCTGTGCAAAAGAAAAAAAAAAAAAAACGATTATATTTATGTATAAAACATTTGCATGTTCAAACTGAATGCTAAACTTGACCAAGTACAGATTATTATATATTCCGTCTTGTAGAACTCAACTTCTAGAAGACAGCAGCTGTAACAAGTGTCACTACACACCCCTCCACAGCCTGTCCCTGATCCAGTCTAGAGTTTCGCTCCTGGCTGTTTTGTTGAGGGTGGAGCGCAGGCTCTGTGCAGTCTGACAAAGACTCCTCTAAAGCTACAGGTCCCGCAGTCCCAGAGGCAGGATCACCAACTGCTGCCTCGACCCCAGAGCGGCTGCGGGACGCGTCTGTGACCGTGGGGTCGGATAGGAGCGCAGAACGTTCCATGAAGAGCAGCTGCCACAGCTAATCAAAAGAAAAGACAAAAGACTCATACAGAAACAAAACTATGACTGACCCCATTAAAGAATTATTTCCTCTGCACCAGCAAAGTCATTCTGAGTCAAAGGAGGGTATAATATATATATATATATATATATATATATAATTTTATAGTTTACCTCAGCAAACTGTGAAGCCATGTCATCACTACCAGCCCCATCACTGCCATCACGACTCTGAAGAAGACTGATAAGCATGTTTTACTCATTGAAAATGACAAACATCATAATTAAAAGACAAATTATTCCTATTAGACATAAACAGGATATTTTACGTATAATAAACTGAGATACATGCAATTACATAGTGGCATAAATGCGAAACTCACCTGGAGGTCTCGGACACCTCTTCAATGAAGCCAGATTCACATCTGGGACAAACATATTCCTGTTCAAAGGTGATTTACATCAGTTCCAAATAAATTACTTCTGAATTCAGATGTTGACTTTTAGGTTACTAAACAGGGCAAATTAGCATGTAAGTGCAATCCCATAAAAGCGCAAATGGAAGGGGAAAGTTCTGCGGGTGATTTACTGACAAAGACCACATTAAAGAACACAAACACAGCCGGATCATTTCCATAATGCCCAATGCAATCTACCAAGAGCAGCGTGAATTAGTCTCTGGTTTAAGACATGCTTTTTGGGCAGTGTTAAATAATAGTGCAGATAGCAGTAAACTGACTAGCGCAATCCTTAGTAAATTGTGTTGCGTGATTTATTTAAACATTCTCCTCCCATAAATTTTGCGTCCGTCAAGGAAACTCCTACAAAAGCATATGCAATATAAGGTCAGCTGAAATAACTGTCCACACCTTTTCAGTGCAAAGTTTTCACTGCACGTCTTTAGGAAATCCTGACAGTAGTTTTTAAACGTCAAAAGAGTATTTGCTCTGGTGCAAACTGTTAGTAAATGTGGCTCATAGAGGTTTGCATACAAAGTGTAATAATACATGTAAAACACTAATGTTAGCAACATGCTAAAACATGCTAGCAACATGTTAAACATGCTAGAAACGTACTACAACATGCTAGCAATGTGCTAAACATGTTATTAAAATGCTAACAATGCTAGGCTCATGTTAGCAACATGTTAAATCATCCTAGCAATGGTTAAACATGCTTAGAAGCATCACCCGTAGGTTTGGGTGGGCTAACGGACAGCAGACAAACAGCTAGTGATAGCAGTGGCAATCCACCTAAGTGGCCATGCCCTTAATTACACAGAAACAGATGAGTTATAAAAAAATTCACCCCCCTTAGGTATCATGAAGGGGAAAATTAGCAACAGAATAGAGACCAAAAACCACTTTTTGAACCAGGGTGTACATTTTTTTTTTCTGCTGTAAAGTTGGGCACTTTGCTGTAAAGTTTGGACCCATGGGGGGTCTTTGGTAATGACTCTCTTTTGGAGCCTTTCTCTGGTGGCCAGTCGATGAATTGCAGTTTAAGTTACTTCCATGTTAGATTCAAGAGAGAAACTGAAAGGTTGCAGTGGGGTTAAAACATGTTAGGAATAGGAAAATACTTGTAAATTGTAAAATAATGTTAAAACATGCTGGCAACAATTTAAATCATGTTAAAAAAAACACAAAAACATTCTAGAAGCGTGAGCAAAATGCAATATCATGCTAGCAACTAAATAAAAAATGTTAACGATGACCTAAAACATGCTAGGCAGTAGACACATACCAAGACATGCAACGTGATAAAACTTTCTAGCAACACGAATCAATCAAACTTTCAAAATTTCAAACAAGGCTTTGTCAAGCAAACATTAATGTTTGTCTCGACAAACTTAACTTTTTAGTTTATTTTACTGTAGTTTTGACCTCAAAAAGCTATTGAACATTCCCATTGTTGTTGCCCATAAAAAATACATTGATTCATTGAACACACATTTACCTTTTGTGACATTGACAACATACCCCAATAGTTGACAGTACTTTATTAGACAAGTTGCTTCAATGGAACTTGAATTAAACAGCCTGTTACAGGAGTTACAAGTGTTGCGGTCAGCAAATGCCGTATTGTAGCCTATTAAAACACTGGACAGCTTGTCCCGATCTAACATTTAGTGTAAAATAAAATGTAAAAATAAAATAGTTGTCTCACTTTTTACTGTAGTGAATAATAATTCTCAGAGTGGATTTATTTATTGTAGCCTACCATGGTCTTGACTTCAAATGGCTATTGAACATTTCCATTGTTATTGACCATGGAAAAATACAGCTAATTGAACACACATTAACCTTTTGTGTAACATACCCCAATAGCTAACAATAATGACTACCAGGCAAGTTGTCGTAATGAAATTTCCCATTAAAAAGGCTTTAATCTAAATTAAAACAGAACAAAAACCTTAAATAAATCAGTGCTGAAATACCAAACACGTGTTGTGGTCAACAAATACTGTATTGTTTTAAAAGACGTGTGATAACCCTACTGTATAAATGTGACAACTTGCCCCAAACTAATATTTATGAAAAATATATATTTGTCCTGAGAGTAGAACTTTTCACTTTTATTACCTTGACCCTTGTATGAATGTATGCCAGGGTAATTTAATAGCGTCTCAAGTTGTTTACCAAAAAGATATGTTACATCCATCTCATGCCAATAAATGCACTGCATGTTTCTGCGTGATTGAAGAGGATCGAGTCTGTGCTAAATTTGGCATCAGAGTAACTCCCAAACTAGGATACCGAATCCCTTGCAACCATGGCACTCATCACAAATTCCTTATAACGTTTAGTCCCCAGTTAACATGAAAGACATCCCCAGTTATATACTAATGCGCGTGAACTATATAAGAATATATAATAAATATAAAGTAGCGATACTGTATGTTACAACTTATAAGCTATAAATGTAAGAATGAAAACTTCGATTGCGTTGAGGCTAATACGGAGTGAGCAAACCACCAAACGCAGATAAATCCTAGTTAATGAACTGTTGCTGTGTACTCACCGGTAGTCTGGGATCGATTTCAGCTTTACAGAAATGACAGAAGAACCGGTGTCGTGGGGCAGCAGAAGCCTCCGCCATCTTTACTCAATATAGCTTAGAACTATGACGTTACGCGACACATTTACAAAGGAGCGTCGGTTGTCAAGGTGACGCGTCGGACCAATCAATGAAACGAGTGCCTTAATAGTTCACCCAAAAATGAAAATTTTGTCATTACTTACTCACCCACATTTTATTCCAAGCCTGTATGAGTTTCTCTCTTCACACAAAAGAGGATATTTTAAAGAATGATGGCAACCAGACCGTAAAATCCAAGTATAAGATGCATATTCATGAACTTTAATAAAACATAACACAGTGACATACAGCAGCAGCAACACAATAACAGTAAAAACCAATACTTTCATTTAGGCATATACAGTTGTGTTAGACAAAACATTAGGTTGAAATTACAAAAAGAGGAAGTTACAAATCACAAAAGCAACACAACAATTTTGGCCACAGATAACCACACCAATCTCTGCTACCACATTCTGATATGAACATTTAAGTTTTATGTCAAGGTCTCTAGTTCGATTCTGTATTCCAAAGCACAAATCGCCTGCCTTAACCCATGACAATAAAGCATTAGTCGTGTATCAATGCAATGAGTTACATACTTTTGATGTAAGCTGCATCAAATCATGCTTTTTCTTAAATAAGGTTCCATCCACCAATAGACTAATAAAGTAAATAATACATCTCTAAAATAAGATTTGAGAATCCTCTGATTCGGTAAAAAAAAAAAAAAAAAAAACTTTTGGCAAGGTAAACGTCACAGGTTTATAAGTAACCTCAATTCTAGAGCAATGAAATGATCCCTTTCCTTAACATGTACAGCTATTTACACAGAAAGGAAGATGTCAAAGAAAAAGCAAAGGCAGAATGTGGCACATCTTTCGTGAATCTGCAAGGCTGCTTAACCTTACACTTGGCAAGCTTTAGAGATGTGCTGTAAATATTAGGGCTGTCAAACGATTAATTGCATCCAAAATAATAGTTTGTGTTTACAAAATATATGTGGGTGCACTGTGTATGTATAATTATTATATATATATATAAATACACACACATGCTTGTATATTTTTAAGAAATTTTCGTGTATATACTGTATATAGATTTATATATAATTTATATTATATATAAATATAAATATTGTGTGAGTATTTATATGTATACAAAATAATTATACACAGTGCACTCACATATATTATGTAAAATTATTTTGGATGCGATTTGGACTATTTTGGATGCAGCCCTGGCAAATATGCGAGAATTGTAAGCCAAAACGTGAGGTCTTGGGTATTGTTATGGTCTCAACAAAATATTATAGTGACTTTTCTAGCATAATAAATTGAAATAAGACAATAGTATTAGTTGATCATACTGTAGATCCTCATAGAGAGCATTCATATAAACTATAATTTCACATCAACACCTAGATCCTTTTTGCATGTCTGAACTAACGGCCTGATGCTCAGCAAGACCGACAAAGAGAAAAAGAAATCCAATGTAGCATTACTATCATTATGACATGCATGCAAGAGGGGTCTAGGGTAACTGTGTTGGTTTGCAATTCAGCAATGCCTATGGGTGCTAGAATAAGTCACTTTGTCTCATGGCAGCGTAACCAATCAGGTTCATCAACCTTATCTCTTTTTTCATCCAGGTCTCTACCGAGGTGCAGTGAAGGCGCCCTGTGCGGCAGAAACGGTGGCGTTGGTGGCTGCCTGGCGCACTGCCTGATTGGAAAGCACACCGGTGGCAAACTCGGCCTGGGCCTTCTCAAAGCTCGCTTCAGTCTGCCTGTACATAGAATGAACCTGATGGAAGAATATGCAAGAAATCATCATTAAACAGATCAATATGTATTATGAATTAAAATTCTACATACACCTCTGTTCAAAATTTTGCATTGGTCTCTTATGCTCACAAAGGCTGCATTTATTTTAATCAAAATGACAGGAAAAACAGTAATACTGCAAGATATGTTTTTTTCCTTTTTTAAATATAATTCAAAATGTAATTTATTCATGTGAAGGCAACAGTGTTGGGGAAGTTACTTTTAAAAAGTAGTGCAACTCGTTACTTGTTACTTCTTAAAAAAAAGTAATCCGTCACTTTACTTAGTTACCCCATATGGAAAGTAACTTTTTACGTTGTTTGTTACTTTTATGGTGCTTGACTTTAGGCAGAACCCAATATCTGTTCCTAAATGAGTAGGCTTACATAAAGTTCTACTATGCATAATGCCATAAATAATGCCATAAATGTATAATGCATTTAACAAAATTGTGAATATTTATGAAAAAATGCCCTTTATTGGATTGGAATATGCATGGGCTACGCTAGGGAGGGGCTAGAATGAAAGCCCCCAAGAAAGACCAAAGCTCCCCGTTAGCACCCCCAAAAATAATTTCTGGAAGCAATTATATTAAGGCTGTAATCTATGGAAGTCCTGAACCGCATGGTGAAGTAAATGAAAACTTATTTTGTTATTTTGACATAATAAGGGTATATTCTAATTTGCATTAAGCCAAATTAAGCATTCTTATAATGGTTTTCTATGGGAGGAATAGAAATGGGAGGAATTACAATGCTTAACGTGTAATTAAACATGTTGCGTTCATATTCTGGGCTCATCTGATTTTTTATGTACATCGTATAGCCGACTTTTTATGATTTTAGTATCAAAATTATTAATAAATGCACGCACAATTATTCGTGAACTTGATAAATGTTGCAGATATGTTTTACTACATAAACAAATGCCTTTCAACTTATTTGTGCAAGATTCAGAATTAAATTGAATGTGCAGCAATTTGTACCAATAGAGAGTCTAGGCCTTCTTGTAGTCATTAAATAAGCACATTTGTTAAAATATTATTTTTTTACATCTATGTTGAGATTATGAAAAGTGAACAGCATGAGTAAAGGCCATTGCACACTGAGTCCGAAATTTTCGTATGCGTTTCGTATTCGTGATTTGGTGGCTCTGAATTTTCAAAACACCATTTAAACTGCTTGCTACAGATGCGAAAAACACAGAAAATGTGCATTTCTCTCTGTAGGCGTTCACTATGGAGATGGTGATCGCCATCAAATCTGTCAAATGACAGAGATTGCTGGCAAATCTGTCCCAGGAAAAAGTAACGTTTCGCCGAATTGGAAAGGGAACTACGTTTCGTTACCAAATTTTCAGTAGTAGCGCGTTACACTACTTTTTTCCCGAAAAAGTAGTTACGTTACACACAACACTGGAAGGCAAGCTGAATTTTCAGCATCATTACTCCAGTCTTCAGTGTCACATGATCCTTCAGAATTCATTAAACACTATTTTTGTCATTAAACCCTGAAATAACTGTGGACAAGCTGCCGTAGAGGAATAGACAGCTTCACCATAGGATGAATTTGAATATTTAGTATGGTTTTCATTTTATATTTAGGATTATATCCCTAATTTGACTGTTAATGGATGTGTAAAGGTCCATTTGTTGCTGTTAGTGGAGATGTGATTTACCCTCTTGAGCAAAATGACTCCCATGGTCGCCTGAGCGGTTAAGAGCACAGAACTGATCAGCATGATCGCACCCACTGCCTTGCCATTTTTGTTGGTGTTGTCACTAAGAGCGGCTAAACTCACGATCCACCCACTAAAACAAACAAACGGGAGAGAAAGAGAGAAGTTTAAAGTGTAACAAGCCATTGGCCAAATTTATGAATGGAATAACACAATTACCGCTAACTGAAAAGTCAATAAGTAGGTTAGCAAAAAATCTTTCGTCACGCTCACCTGAAGCCCCAGCCAGGGATACCGATAGCCATGATAACATAAAGCACCAGTTGGGCGAAGAAGACAAAGAAAAAGGCGAAGAAGTTGAAGGAACTGTCACTCCTGTTGAGAAAGAGGAGAGAAGTGCACAATGACTGATCCATGATGTTTGGATGAGACATCAATTCCAAACGCTGAGTCTGTGTTTATACCTGAAGGCTTTGTACACAGGCCTGTACCAACAGACGAAGGAGCAGGGGGTGAAGAGGAGAAACCAAAGGATGGCAAAACCGAAGCCAACCGGTGCCGAAACATTACTGGGTTGGCCACAGAACATAGCCAAACAGGAGATGAGGTTAAAGAATAAAGTGCATGCTGTGACTAAAAAAAAGAGAAAGAGAAGTACAAAGTAAGTAAAGTAACACACTAGAATAGTAGTTGACCAATATTCCTATAATAGGGATGACTAAAGAGCAACTGCTGGTATGTGATACATAACACTATTTAATGAATAGTTACAAATTTATAAGTAACTACAGGCATAATTCAACCAAATTTGAAAATTTTATCTGCCATATGACTTCAGAAATCATAGAGATCTGAAACAGGATATGTATGCATGTATTTATTTGTTTGTTTGCCATATCAGCATTATATTAATATTAGTAATAAACTTTATTTACACATAGCACCTTTAAAACCTTTTTTTGCAGTGATGAATATAGCATTAAATGCTATATTCATGGGAAACGTAATAATGATACCATAACACAATATGCAATTAAACCTTACATCACAACAATAATTCTGTAAACATTTTCCCAGGGGACAATTTATGAATGAAATGAATAAATGAAACTGTAGCCTAGAAACATTACAAAAAGTATCACATACTCGTGACTCTTTACATGTTGAAGTCGCCCTTTATTATGAGTTTTGAGTTAATATAATGCATTTTGGGTGAACTATCCCTTTAAATAAACATTTATTTTACCCAATATTTACTAAAACGTATTTTAAAACAGAAAATGGCCAAATACCGGTCGAATTATCAGCCTGCCTAATATATCGGTCAATCACTACCATTTAAAGGAGTAGTTCACTTTTAAAAAAACTTTTGCTGATAATTTACTCACCCCATGTCATCCAAGATGTCCACGTCTTTCTTTCTTCAGTCGAAAAGAATTTAAGGTTTTTGATGAAAACATTCCAGGATGGACTTCACTGGGTACCAAACGGTTCAAGGTCAAGGTCTCCTGTTCGAACTCGTTCATCAAAATGAACGAATCTTTTTGAGTCATTTCGTTCGTTAAATGAACCAACCAAATGACTCGAAAAAAATATTTGTTCATTTAGATGAACGAGTTTGAACAGGAGAGTCACGAATAAGCATCACAGAACAGAGCAAGGCGAGCATTTGTGCTTATAAACCTTAAACTTTTTTATTTATTTTTGAAATGAGCGATCATTTCGCTAGAAAAGACCCTTATTCCTCGTCTGGTGTCGTTTAAAGCCCTTTGAAGCTGCACTGAAACTCTTATTTGGACCTTGAACCGTTTGGTACCCAGTGAAGTCCATTATATGGACAAAAATCCTGGAATGTTTTCACCAAAAACCTAATTTCTAAGACGTGGACATCTTGGATGACATGGGGGTGAGTTCATTTTTAAAATGAACTACTCCTTTAATTCATAACTGAATTATTTACTAAGGATAATAATACAAACCTGAACCATCCGCACACTTTAAAAGACAAGACATACTAATCTGAGCAAACTTACACATCCAGTAGTAGTACAAGGTGGTGACAGTGCGCTGAAACCTTTGGCTGATGTCCAGATTAATGTCCTGATAGAAACAAGGTTTCACTGGACAGAAGGAGGGCAATGGAGGCCAATTATTCAGACGAGCTGATGGAGAAGAACACAGAAAGAGATTCATTTCCCCATTCATCAATCACATCTGCTAGCTAGCATCACTCCATTAATGTCTTGTTCATTACTGCCAAGGTCTAAATCTCACTTCTTTGAAAAATACCATCTTTTAACCGTTTCGTTTCTTGTCCCATCCTCATTAATTGTCCCTCATTCAGGTCTCATCCATCTCTGCACCTCCATAACCCTCACTAACAATTTCAGAAGTCCATCTAAATAATCACTTCAGTTCTTATTCTTAAAATACACTCCTGGTTTTATGCCCATCGATTAGGGCTGGGAGACCTAGGTATCGCAATTTTTTTTAACCAATTTTAAAATAGATTTTAAAAAAAATGTATTACAGAATCGCAATTAATTCAAATTAAACTGCTTTATTTTTGTCCTTGCTTATAGATGAGGTTGACAGACGTTACTACAGAAGTCACTTTGGTTCCAACAGAGGATAAAATGTGTTATCTGCGAGTGTTGAGTGACGTAATATCCCAAGTGGACGCGTGGAAGAGACGTGAGACCGAAAGCACTGAAAAGCCCTCGCACTACTCATAGTCATATGCTGAGAGAGAGATAAGACAATAGACCTGTACACTTCATCTTTAAAATACTGATCTCGATTCAAAAACCTACGAGATCTTCTGTCTATTAAACTTTGACAAAATCAAGAAACTTTGATTTTTAATTTCTTTGACCAGAAACTGGTGGTTGCACATGTAAAACCACTATGCTAGGATGTTGTGGATGGTTGTCAGGTCATTCCTATGTGATTGCTTAGGTGTTATGATTCCTATTTTATTCAACAGGTTATGAATGGCAAAACTAATCACAAACTGCCACCAATACGTGTGATGCCAGCAGAAAGAATTGCAAGCAAGAGTCAAGGGGGAGGGAGCATGTTTCATTTAAATTGAATTCCCCTCGCAAAAGCATAAACGAAAATATTTTTCCCTTCATCCTTCACTCACACGCTCCAGACCCAAGTGCATGGGCATCCAGCTCTCTCTCTCTTCTCTCCAGTTCCTTTGCTTTTCTTTCTAGTTCCTCCTGCTTCCTCAACAGATCTGCTGTGGTGGCATTTACTGCAGACTGAGACTGAGAGAGAGAGAGAGAGAGAGATTAAGTTATGCAATGCATTAGTGTTTTCTGTCACTACCGCATTAATAAGCATTTTAGCACAGTATTATGGTAAATATGCACAGTAAAGATGTTCATTTATATATGGTCATCTGTTTTATTTAACAGGAAACATCTGAAATTAATATGAAATTTGGTCATATGCAAATTATACTTACTATTCCACAACAGTATGAACTTTTAGTTAGTTAATAATCAGTAAAATGCACACTGTAATTCAAAAGTTCAGGGTAACTAAAGCTGTATTTACAAAAATACAGTAATGTCATTAAATATGTTTACAATTTAAACATAACTTTTGTATTTTAATATATTTTTAAATGTAAGTTATGCAGTACATGCAGTAAATGTATTTACTAGTAAATGTGCCGATATGTGATAATAAGATCTATCACAACGTTGATAATACACTTTCAAAATACCATGAATAATTCCTTATTACAAATTATTTCAATTTTGAGATTGCATTTTAAGAATCATTTTCAATCAACTGGTAAAAACCATATACAGTGTACTTATAAGAAAGATATGTTTTAAAAAAAACACCTTAAAAATTCACATTTTGGATATAAGTGTGTGTAATTTACGTTGTAGAGCAAAATGTTCAAGTATCATCAGGTCATGTATACAGCAGACCTTATTTTACTCGCAATTAAAAAAAAACAACGCCACTTATAAAGTGGCGAATTAGTCTTACGGGTTTTGACGTCACTCTATTATCATGATATAAAAATGTATACCGTCACATTTCAAGCAATCATAGTAAATCCAGTTTATGCACCTTTGTCAACAAATATGACTAATTTAGTTGAAATTCTGGCTGAGTCCGAAATCACCCCATATCCTTAAATAGTGAACTATTCAAGGGGACAGCCATTTGTAGTGGTGTCTGAAACTGAGTGCACTCATTCAATCCCACAATGCAGCCCTATAACAAGTGTACAACTGATGTATGCCCATTGGCTTGAGAATACCCATAATGCACAAAAGAATTCCCGCATCTGACCATAAGACTGCACCCGCAGCTCAATCATCTATCCATCCATTTTCCAAACCACTGGTCCAATGTGGCTACAGCGTAATATCATACTGGTATAAATTGCATTTTAATTGATCATTAGATTGTTTAATTACGGTTTATGTATGCTAGTTTCCAATACAGAGTTCAAAATAAATCTTTTCGTTGCTACATTTCAAATGGTTATTAAACAGCAAAAACCATGCAAAAGCTGCAGCCCTTCTGGCACACTCATTGTTTGAATTCACTCTCTTGCTTTCATTAACTCCTTCAGTGGACTAAATCAGTAGAGTAATGGGGAATAGGAGGTGATTTGGGACACAGAATCTGTTGAGTGACAAGTAACAGACTGAATCTTCACCTGTGTTCCATTGGATCCATAATTCCTGGGCTCAGTGGGTGTGGTCCTGCTGGGAGGCGTTTGGACAGGAGGTGCTGCAGGAGATGTGGCTTCATAGGGAGGTGGAGGCTTCATTACCCAAAACAAAAAATTCAAAACAATTAATATCAGCTGAAAATAAATCCAACTAAAATAAGCTATCATGATAATGCAGGCAAAAAGTTCTCTTGCAGGTAACCGAAGTTGAAATGAAACGCTGTTTTTTTTCACCATTGTACTCCCATCATGTGCTGTATTAATAATTAAAGGCTATGTTTGCTATGTAGCGCAGGCTGCTCACCACCTGTGACGACGGACATATTTACCGCTGTTGTGTTGTTGTCAAATGGGTTGTAGAGGTCCAGTGTGGCATAGCCAGTGTTACTGCTGTGCTGCGTCACTGATGGATCCTGCAAACACAGAAAAAACTAACTTTTCAATTCATTTAGTGAAAGTGGTAGATACTAGATGGTGGGCAGATACCACAAAAATGCATTTTTAAAACAAGCTTGAGGTGGCCTAGGAACTGGCACTGTAAGCTCACGATCTTGCACTTATATCACTTCATATGCTAGGGAACTGACCTTCAAAACACAAAAAGACATGAAATCCTTCTGATAAAATGCAAGTAACCAATAAGCAATAACTTAAGACTGCCGTTAAATAATTATGACACAAATGGTCGAATTGGTTTCTCTTGATCTAAAAACCTTTTGACCTTACAAATATAAACTGTACTTATTCACAGACTAAAAAATTATTATCTATATTTCCATGTGGACAATTTCATGTCCATAAACGTTTTAAGATCTTTATGGATGATTTTAATTTGCAATTAGTCTCTCCAATGTATTGACAACAAAAAATTTAAAGATACTATTTTATTTGCTAAAGAGTTGAAGTAACTTGGAAATTTTACTTTATATGCATCCATCTTTCCTTAAAAACTACTTATAAGTATTTTTCTCTTCCTCTTTTCTATTTTCTCTTGTATTGTAAATTAAATCTTTTCAGTTGTTATCTTTTTGGATAACGTCATAGCTGTAAATATTTTATGTAATGTCTTTCATGTCTAATAAAAAAAAGAGTTATAGGGTTGCAGTGTTTATTTACCAAGGGACATCCCTAGCTTCTGGTCTGCCAGCATTACGATAATATAGCGTTTTAGTCATCATTGTCGTGTTAAATGTACCCTTAATTTATCCAACAAGTTTTATTTATAGCAACAAGTTCCCCACAACTAGCAGGTCAAATAAATTAAGACCAGAATGCAACGACACAAATCATGGAACATTGGGATCAACTAACGTTATACAATAACATTATCATGTAATTTAATATGATCGGTCTGATGACCGTTGAGTCTTACGACAGCATCACAAGACGTACAGTACCACACAAATAAAGGCCCCGAATGAGAACAAAAACACCATCAGTTTTCCAATGTACAGTTCCAAAAACGTAAACAATATCTTACCTGAAATGGATTATGATCATCGGCTGAATTAGGAAATGTGGTGTATTTTGACATCCTGGTGCTGATTTGGCTAATTTAATCTTGCCAAGATGTAAAAAGACGATAAACTTAACCGTGATGACCAAGTACAAAACAGAACAGTGTGGTGTAACGGATAGTTACAGGAAGAAGTTAATATAGTTTAATAAACAGCTTATTATTATTATAACGCAATTTAACCAAAACAAATCACGATTCACTAACCAACCAACCAGCTAACGTAACCAACAGACATTACAAGGTGTCCGTTTCAAATCAATAACATATCTTGTCCTTCTTTGAAGTGGTTTATGGTCTTCTTCTTTGGTATTTTTATTTATTTACTTATTTATTGTTGGATTTTACGAGCGACGCGATTTGTTTCAATTTCACTCTGGCATCACTGCTGGCTGTAACGTTATTAGCGCAAGTGTACAGGAAATGTGTTTATCACATGACAGGGATGTTGCCAGGTTGCACAAGAGAATTAAGTCTGCCAATCTGGAAAAACAAAGCAATAAGCGACCCTTTTCCGTTCCGGGGATTAAACAAACTAAATAATGTATTTTTGAAAACCACTGAAATTTACACCAACAAAAAATTCATAAAATATATTTCACATAAATTCTGGAAATAAACCGGTCGTCATGTCCCTTTTTATATAAAAATAAATACGCAGCAGCAGCGAAAGTCGCTTGTATTAAGCGGAAATGGCAACCACGACAGAGGCGAATCGAGGAAATATCTGTGTGACATGACGGCTAAAAGCCAATGAAAAAAGCATAGACTGTAAAAAATAAAAGGTAAATATGTCACATGATGAGGGAGAATCTTTTGGGGAAATGCATGTGGAGTGTAACAAACTAAAATGCTATCTATCTATCTATCTATCTATCTATCTATCTATCTATCTATCTATCTATCTATCTATCTATCTATCTATCTATCTATCTATCTATCTATCTATCTATCTATCTATCTATCTATCTATCTATCTATCTATCTATCTATCTATCTATCTATCTATCTATCTATCTATCTATCTATCTATCTATCTATCTATCTATCTATCTATCAATCATCTGTTTCCTGCTCCCATTTCAACCACTGGGCGTCACTGTTGCTTCGAAAATCACCAACCTAATTTTCCCTCTGTAAAATATAGGTGGGCACCGGGGCAAGTTGTCACATGGGTAAGATTGCTGATGGCTTGCTATTTTCAAGTCATGTGAGTTCACATGTGTGACAGGAGGGCGGAAAGTCAGTCATATGATTCCTTAAACACAAACAACCTCAAACACTGCATGCGAAGCATACACACACAAACATTTGGTTTGCTATCTTTATGGGAACTCTTCATAGATGTAATGGTTTTTATACTGTACATACTGTATATTCTATCTCCTTACTCTAACCCTAAACCTACCTGCCATCACAGAAAACTTTATGCATTTTTACACTTAAAAAATAATAATAATTCTATATTACAGTATTTATAAGCTCGTTTCGAGGACCAGTGACACGAATCCCCATGAGTCAGTGTGTATTCAGGTTCAGAAAAACAAGCACACACACATACACACAGTCACATATTATTATATATGTAATATACATATATTTTTTTACATTTTGACCTTACTACAAAACAATGCAGCACTTTGACCAGATGAAGCATTGAAATTCACATATATTGTATGAAAACCAAACACTCCACCAATTGGCTTTGACACCGAATGGCTCCAGGATCACATTATTTGTATGCTCTCATTGCTCTGATCCTAGTTTGCAAGTTTCCAGTGAAGTTCCAATGCAATACATTAATGAGCTTGACAGAGCAATGGTAAACAGGAATGTTAACCATTCATGGAGAAACCATATGCTTTTTATCTTCGAGTTCAGAGGAAGGTTTTACTAAAGTGACAACGATTTGTCACTATTAATTCCCCCAAACCATCTTTCTTTAACAACCTAAATGGGTGTGTCCATGCTTCCTTTTGCTTTCCTTTGAAACCGCAACATTCCTCAGCCAATCAAGCGATGCATGGCCCCATGACATCACCGCCTGTGGAATGAGCTGACATGAAGCCTGTACTGGTAAGTTGCCAAGGCAACCAGCAGGGATGGTTGGAGCTTCAGTGGACCTGTGTGGGCTTGTGGATTTTGCCACTGATTTCCAACAGTATGGTGTCAATTAAAGAAGGGTAGAAATCATGATCTGGGACTAATTTAGTGCATATACCACCACAATGGGCTTAAACCGCACAAGGCCAGAGTTAAATCCACGGCGAAGACTTGACGACCTTGTTCTAGAGCACTTGTAAAATGAATCTGGTTAACGAGGTGCGCAGTGGACATGCCAGGAGTTGCAGCGGATGTGGGTCCGTGTCTGAAAGCATTTTGGCATTCTCTTGAAATTTTAAACTGAGTCAAGAACTCCAGGCAGACAGATGGAACCAATAGAAGTAAATGCTGAATTCAGAAGAAAATGTTAGCATCGCTTGTGCAAAACTTGCTGCTACAATGACAGGGTGCTGTGGGTGGCCTTGCAACCACTTAAACATACAACAACAACCCTGAAACCACCTAACAATACCAAAAACCCAGCAACCACCTAGCAATACACTAGCAACAACCCAGCAACCACCTTATAATACACTAGCAACAACCCAACAACCACCCAACAATACACTAGCAACAACCCAGCAACCACCTTATAATACACTAGCAACAACCCAACAACCACGGTAGTTAGGCATTGCTAGGTGGCTACTGAGAGTTCTGGGTGGTCGCTAGGGAATTGCTAGGTGGTTGTTAGGACATTCTGGGTGGTTGCTACAGCATTACTAGTTGCTAGGTCATTGCTAGATGGTTATTATGAGGTTTTGGGTGGTAGTTAGGGGTTCAATGTGTTTCCTTGCTTGCTGGTCGTTAGGGGGTTATTGGTGGTTGCTGTGGCATTGCAGTCTGGTTGTTATGTCATGACATTCTGGTAGTTAGGCATTGTTAGGTGGTTACTGGGAGTTCTGTGTGGTTGCTAAGGGTTTTATTTTGGAGTTTCTGAAAGGTTGCTATGGCATTGCTAGGTGGCTACTGAGAGTTCTGGGTGGTCGCTAGGGAATTGTTAGGTGGTTAGGATGTTCTGGGTGGTTGCTACAGCATTACTAGTTGCTAGGTCATTGCTTGATGGTTATTATGAGGTTTTGGGTGGTAGTTAGGGGTTCAATGTGTTTCATTGCTTGCTGGTCGTTAAGGGTTATTGGTGGTTGATGTGGCATTGCAATTTGGTTGTTATGACATTCTGGTAGTTAGGCATTGTTAGGTGGTTACTAGGAGTTCTGGGTGGTTGCTAAGGGTATTATTTTGGAGTTTCTGAAAGGTTGCTATGGCATTGCTAGGTGGCATCTGAGAGTTCTGCGTGGTCGGTCGCTAGGGAATTTCTAGGTGGTTGTTAGGATGTTTTGGGTGATTACTACAGCATTAGTTGCTAGGTCATTGCTATGTTATTATGTTGTTTTGGGTGGTAGTTAGGGGTTCAATGTGTTTCATCGCTTGCTGGTCGTTAGGGGGTTATTGGTGGTTGCTGGGTAATCAGTGGTTGCTGGTTGGTTGGTGGTTGCTGTTGGGTTGTTGCTAGTGTATTGTTAGGTGGTTGTTGGGTTGTTGCTAGTGTGTTGTTAGGTGGTTGTTGGGTTGTTGGGTTGTTGCTAGTGTATTGTTAGGTGGTTGTTGGGTTGTTGCTAGTGTTTTATTAGATGGTTGCTGGGTTGTTGCTAGTGTATTATAAGGTGGTTGCTGGGTTGTTGTTAGTGTATTGTTGGGTGGTTGCTGGGTTGTTGCTAGTGTGTTGTTAGGTGGTTGTTGCTAGTGTATTATTAGGTGGTTGCTGGGTTGTTGCTAGTGTATTGTTAGGTGGTTGCTGGGTTGTTGCTAGTGTGTTGTTAGGTGGTTGCTGGGTTGTTGCTAGTGTATTGTTAGGTGGTTGTTGGGTTGTTGCTAGTGTTTTATTAGATGGTTGCTGGGTTGTTGCTAGTGTATTATAAGGTGGTTGCTGGGTTGTTGTTAGTGTATTGTTGGGTGGTTGCTGGGTTGTTGCTAGTGTGTTGTTAGGTGGTTGTTGCTAGTGTGTTGTTAGGTGGTTGTTGGGTTGTTGCTAGTGTATTATTAGGTGGTTGCTGGGTTGTTGCTAGTGTATTGCAAGGTGGTTGCTGGGTTTTTGGCATTGTTAGGTGGTTGCAGGGTTGTTGGTGTATGTTTAAGTGGTTGCAAGGCCATTTCTATATGGATGTTATAACTGTTAACCCTGTTATAACAACCATATCGAAATGGCCCATGCAACCACTTAAACATACAGCACCAACCCTCAAACCACCTAACAATACCAACAACCCACCAACCACCTAACAGCCATATAGAAAGGTGGTTGCTATATGGTTGTTAGGTGGTTGCTGGGTGGTTGCTAGTGTATTGTTAGAAGGTTGCTGAGCCTTTGTTATAGAGCTGTTAGGGGGTTCTAGATTGTTGCAACACCTAGGTGGTTGTTGGGATTGCTACTGTAGGCAATTCTTAGATGGTTATTAGGACGTTCTTGGTGGTTTCTAGATGGTTGTTAGGTGGTTGCTGGAGTTCTAGGTGGATGCTAGCCCCTTTGGTAGTTGTTAGGGTGTTTTGGATTGGTTCTAGAGAGTTATAGGTGGTTGCTATGTGGTAAATATAAAACCTAAGATTCACTATTAGTTTTCATTCGTACAACCTAGGAAACTCCACAAAAATATAATCACTGCATCTGATCTTTTTAAAGAAGAGCTTATGAACTTTCTCAACCTCTTACAGAAAGTGTAAATTAATGGCAAACTCTGCACACTGCAGCGTACATAACTTAGTGGGTTATATGAGCTTAAAACTCTTAACGGCACCACTGAGAATCGTAGAACACACATACTCAACACAGCATACTGAAATTATGTGCAATCTTGAATAAGTCCACTGTGAGCTCTGTTGTCTGGGAACCTGGAAAATTCATCATTGGCGTCCGACTGGAAAAACACAGCAGTCTTTGAACTGCTGAATAAATGTGTGTCTGTGGCAGAATGAAGTACATCAGCAACTTTTTGCATCATTTATTCAGACATATTCTTTTTATTAAACTTTCAGATGCCCCAGATTTAGAATAAAGCAACAGTTTGGATCATGGATCTGGATGCAGAAAGACCAAAAAAAAGGGAGGAATGAGAGCCATTCTCACTGACCTCATGCAGTAACTAGCTGCAGATGCGAGAGAGAGCAGAGGGAATATAACCTTCAAAATATGAAATCATTTTTCTTTTCTAACGTTTACTCACTCTTTCCGCACCTCTCCCTCATTCCCCCTTTACTCTTTGCCAGGAAATAATTCAACAATTGATGTAGACTTGAGAAATACAAATTTATAGTGTTGTTCAAACCAGCGAGTGGTTGGATCAGGAGACAGAAAGTGAGAACGGACACAAAGGGCACTTTGAAGAGAAGGAATGAGGCAGAAAATAAGGGGGAAAGTGCAACCAAGGTCAGTGTCAAAGAGATTTATATATCCAAGATGATGACAGTGAAGTAGTCATGGAATTTTTTGGGGTTTATTTGTATAAAGGTTTATTGGCAAAAACAGTTTTGATTGATAAGCCACATTGTGGCATATACATAAAATGGACAAATGACAACAATAAATACACTTTTCAGATAATGCATCAAAAAGAACAATGCAAACTCACGACTATACAAGTACCGCCTCTCACCCTTCAAACATCTCTCCTTCTCTGACAGACAAACTTAGCACATGTCAAACGTATAAAAAGTGGAAGGAACAGGCTATTTGTACAATGATAAACTACTGTGGACATAGTTGAGATGGAATGAAGTAAGTCTAAGTATCCTTCAGTCTCGTTCATACACACGGGTGCAGACAACATCTCCGGCTCTCATGGTCTGGAAAAATAAACATCAGAAACCGCCATCTAAGATTCATATCCGATGGGCTTAAACTTCACATGTTAAATATTCACATATCGAATTAGATCTTGTTCTCTAAATTCAAAGCATTGAGGGGCCTGTTTAGTGTAAGTGGCCTTAATGGGAGATGTGTGACTTCTAATAATGTGAACATCTACACATCATCAATCTAATGAGAATGAATGAACAACATCTATCACTGTAAGGTGTTGAGCATTTTAAGATGCTGGTTGTAGCCTATATTAAATGCTACTGGCATAATTCAGTTGCACGTATTCAAAGAGCTTAAATGTGTACTTACGAGAATCATCTGGCCATCATTGGTCAGTTCACGTGTCCATGATGTTTCAGGCCCCTCCCCCTTCTGCAGTGTCTGCTCACAAGTGATTTTACTGTCTGTTTCCCATTTGGGAAAACTCTAGAGGGGAAATTGAAATAGTTAGAAAACAACAAAGAGCTGGGATATTAATTTATTAATGTCTTTATAGTCACATTAAAGGATTGCTTGCTGAAAACATGGATCAAAGTTTTTGTGCGTTTAGATAAAAGTGAAATTTCACCATCAAATAAAGACAGCATATCGAAAATATAAATAACATTATAGTTTATAATATGTATTGATATTTTTTTCTAAGAGTAAACTTTATATATGATAATAAATATTATAATACATTTCTGTATTATGTGTCTAGCAATTTACAGAGAGAAGAATATGATGTGTTGAGATGTAGGGAATGATGGATTGATGGGTGGGTGGTATTACTGTGCACGGGCGTCCATCCACCGTAGCCTCATTGAAGGACTCGCCCACCGTGAAGGACACATGAGTGGTCCGCACGCTAGTGGAAGTCTGAATGGAGAGGCTTTCCCCTTGCTGTGAAATCTCAACAGCTGGTTTGGAGGCTGCCGCAACTGCAATCTTCCTCAGAAAGACATTTACGCCTGTAGAACACACCCACAAATGTGCTAAGAAATTAAAAGGCCATTTATCAAAGCCATTTTTCCTTACGGCCAATTTCCTGTGTTTAATGAGCATGTCCAATTTCCACGGGAATGTTTTACAAATTTAAACAGCGGTTGCATATTTATGCAATTAAAATTTGGTGCCCCAGTCTTAATGTTTACACCAAGGAATTTTTTTTAAATATTGAGTCAGACTGAATTCATTATATTTACTTTAGGGGCAACAGCATACTCAGTGTGCTTGAACTCCCTCTGGCGTGAATAATTGGGGTCGAGGGACGGTGTGTCTGCAGAGCCAAACGGCTGGCCGAGGGGCCCTGTGTCAGGGTTTGTGAGGCTAATCACAATCCCATGAGGAAGTCAAGCATAACATTGCTCCATGCAGCTTTCCATTGATTGAGCTTATGGTCAAACTGACTCTCTTTTTTTATTTTTATTTTTATTTTTTTGGTAACACTTTATTTTTATGGTCCACTTTAAACATTCTACACATACTTCTATCTATAACTTTGCAACTTATCTGATAACACTATATTTTGATGGTCTCCAACAGACATTTTACTGACTATAGGCTAAGTAACTTTGCAAGTAGGCCTACATGTCTGCTTATTCAACTAATCTGAACCCTAACACTCCACTACAGTCTACTAATACTCCAATGAGGGTTAGTTGACATTACTTATAGAATGAGAAACTTCTAGAACTTCTTCTATACTTCTATGAATTTCTAAACTGGACCATCGAAATATCTTTTTTGGTTTGATTTATAGCAAACAACACGATTATAACAAAATGGCTAATTTAATATATTTTTTATTAAAACTTAATACAAAATATTTAAGTAGGCCAAAGTAATAATAACAAATATATAGGCCTACTACTTATCCAAGCACTTTTCTGACTTTTAATTAGACTTTTTTTTCTTTCCTTTTTTACAAGGCAAAGTAACAACAGATTTTGCTTTCAACCATCACAACGTAGGCTATATCAAATAAAATGAACGAATACAAAGATCAAATGTGTTTTAAACTTAAATTTTTTTAATGATTTCTCCTTTTAATAATCTCAAACATTCTTTTTATAGCCTAATTAATAATCTTTAAAAACTCACCGAGTGCTTTCAATAGCTCCTCGAAGTTTTCTGAACTTTTCATTTTCCAGGATCCAGAAAAGTCAGCAAACGTTCGCTCCACGTTTGATTCCATGTTTCTTCTTAACTTTTCTTTTCTTTCAAACAGTTGTTTTGGATGGCTCTCCTCCTCTCATCTGCCGGCGTTCAGCAGTCTTTCTCTCTCTCAGATCAGCCTGTAAATGTGCGCTGAGTTCTCGACCAATCCGGAGCGTTTGCGCGAATTGCGCCCGTGCGGCGTTTCATTGGGCGGCCCCTCCTCGCGCACAGCGTGCTTCCAGTAAATATCCAACTAGCCCCTATTTGCCCCACCATTTCCCTTGAGATATCGGGTCATTCTGCTAATTACCTCAATTACATCAACTTGCAACTTGCAGCACACTTACAAAACATCTTCCTTGTAAGTCTGATCAAAATGGATTATTATGTTCTGCAGTAAATTCTTTTAAGTAATACATTACATTTAAAGCGATAGTTCACTTTTCAATTTTTGGTATGTTTTAGTTGATGTAGGTGTCTTTGTTTCCACAGAAGTTTCAATTTTGATATTTTTGGTCAAATCGTTCTTGTCTGTCTGTCAGTCATATAATGGAGGTCTATGGTCACCACCTCAAGAGCATGCACAGACAAGTCCAAATTAAACATGATTTAATAACTTGTAAATGTAAGTACACATTGATGGCCTAAGACACGAAACGAGCGGTTTGTGTGAGAAAACGAACAGTATTTATGTTGTTTTTACCTCTTGTTACCACAGCTTCAAAGCGCCCACACCCTCAGATCACTTGGACCTGGCTGTGGTTACAGGGCGTGCATGTTCTTTGAGGTGGTGACCATAGGCCTGCATTATATGACTGATAGACATGAATGGTTTGACCTAAAAATATCAAAATTGAACAAAGGAAAACAAAGACACCTACATCCGGATGCCCTTGAGGGCTAAATTCCCTTTAATTAAAATTTAGTAACATTTAGTTATAATTTGCTGAATTAGAAGGCATTCCATTATGTTTAGGAGTTTTTGTCAAAAAAAAAATGGAAATGCTGTAAAATACATGGAAACCCCCATATTCAGATCCCTTTCCCTCATATAAACATGCCAACAAAGACATCTCATGCTGAGCTTTGTTAGTATTCAAACCACAACAGTCAGCCATTGTCAGTCAATCATATCACAGCTTCAAATCTGGGCTCTTTTCTGTTCTGTCTCTTGCTGGGTGCTTCTGTAGACTCCTCTGTGTCTGTGGCCTAACAAGACTCTGGCTTTGAATTTGCACTTAAACCACTACTTGAGACTATAACAATATTCATTCAAATAATAGTATATTAATTATAAAGTAACTTTTCTGTTTGATTACATTAACCCTTTGAGGCAAATTTGCCTATAAGAAAGGATGAGATACTGTGACAGGCAACTGAATGAATGTTATACATTTCTTGACTATTGCCTGGTTCCACAGAAGCACCCGCGCCCTCAGAGTAGGCCTACTTGGACGTGACTGTGATTACTAGAGGTAAAAACGATATAAATACGATATAAATACTCGTTTTGTGTCTTAGGCCATCAATGTGTACTTACATTTACGAGTCATTAAATCATGTTTAATTTGGACTTCTCTGTGTATGCTCTTTAAGGTGGTGACCATAGACCTCCATTATATGACTGACAGACAAGAAAGGTTTGACCTAAAAATATCAAAATTGAAAATACTGTGGAAACAAAGACACCTAAATCTTGGATGCCCTTGAGGTAAGCTAAAACATATCAAAAATTAATTTCAAAGTGAACTATCCCTTTAAATAGCCTAATTTAACCAGGCCTAATCCTAGATTAATCCAAGCCCTGTCTGTGAAACCAATAAGGCTGTGGTAATCTGGAAGTAAAAAAGCTTCATCTTAAAATGCTTTGAAGACAAAATAGTGTTTTAATCAGTCTAAGGCCATGTTACAGACCCTGATTTCTGAGCTTTATTATTATTATTCATGTTATCAATATCCAAATGAATTTTGCCAACGGCCCATGACCTTAGTAAATGATGAAGTATCATCATTAGTTTTCTTTAATCAGTTCCATTGACTCTCTCTTTCTCTCGCTTTGCTCTAATCTGCTTCACTTCATTTCGTTCTGTTCCTTTTGTGCACGTCTCCACATTCCTCATACAAATGCCGTGAAAGAAGCAGCGAGGAGACGAGAAGCAAATGGAGTGTTTGAGTGGCCAAAAGGGAACCAGGGAGGAGAGAAAGAATGAGGCCATGTAAACTGAAACCACATCCTCTTCTCCAAATGCTCGGAGGTAATTACCAGTCGATTCCTTAGCTTCTCCCCACCCGTCTCTTTTCTCTCCCTTTTGCCCCCTGATCCCCCCCACCACCAAGAACATTTCAACAAGTCTGGATAAGAAATGATATCCCTGGAAATGGAACAGAGGAAAAGCGGAGGGGGAAAACGAGTGAGAGAGAAAGAAGGAAACTGTATATTTTCAGCCAGAATAGAGACAGTGGCAAAAGTTCAAGCTGTTTTCTGGCTCTCCCTTTGAATGCTTCCCCTAAAAGCGCATCAGCAAGTCTTTCTTTGAAGTGGTCGAGTCAATAAAGCTACTTGAATTTGAATGAGAAAACAATCCTGATTCCACACTCACCTACTACTGACCCCATTATTCGGGAGACGGTGAGGAATTCATGTATGAAAGAGAAAGACAGCGAAAGGAGGGGGAATTTTTTGACATAAAAAGTCAATTATTGGGAGACTAAGTGAGCCGTTTGTGATAACAATCACTGATGACCTAAGTCCGTATGCCATGTGAAGAGCCTTTCGTTTCACAAAACATAATAGGAGCTCAATGGGCCTAATGAATATGGTAGGGCAGGCTTAGTTACAATTCTTTAACGACCAACTTCTAAAATAAAGGGGGGAAAACAGCATTTAATTATTATTAATACTACAGGTGTAGCTATCTTAATTTATCCTCTAATCAACAAAAATGCATTCCAGAGAATATTGTTGTAAAAGTAACCATTTAATAGGTTTTTGCTGTGTCCTTAATTTAAATGTTCATCTTGTTAGTCATCCTGCAGGTGAAATTTTACATAAAGTGTTATAAAACTTAAAAAAAATATGCTGAAAAATATCAAAATTAACATCAAGTTTGTTCCCCATGTAATCTCTCACTGAGGAATGGTTAACTTTAGCTCTTTATTTCCATCCTGTTAGTCCTGTTTTGTAAATGAAGCTAAAAGATGTTGTAAAAATCTATCAAATTAATAAATTTGCCTGAATTAATTTCTCTTTTGTGTGACTGAGCCACTTCTAGTTCGCAACTGTTTTTTAATCCATTTGGCGCCATCTAGAGTTCGCGAGATCACGTACAGGAACTGTCTGCTCAAACGATCGCATTTCCACACGAGCACAATTGATGGTAACACGGAGGAAACATGGCGAATCATCTTCGCTTCGTCGCTCGTACTGTCATGGTCCAGAACGGCAATGTCGATGCTGCATACGGCGCTCTGAGCAGGTATTTATCGGATGTCGAGTGATTTTGAGATATATATATTTAAGAAGTGTCGTTATAAATCTAGAAACTGGTGTAACCCTATCATAATTACACGACACACACATGTCAAGTGATGTAAACCTACCGCTACTGATCTGTTCTCAGTACGCCAGGTCATTTAGTTTATGCAACTGTGAATGCACTGCTGAAATTTAACGTTAGTTGCAGAGAGCCCTCACTCAAGACTTTGAACGAACCAGTAAATAAAATAAAAAAATAGAAGTAGGAGATGTTCCTGTTAACGCATAATAACATGATTAAAGAACATTAGTATGTTAAATAGTGAATGACAGGAGTTAGAGGTGTAAATTAGTGTTTTTAGTGTATTAGTGTTATTGTAGTATTTTCTATACGCTATTGTAGTTTATTAATATTGTAATTGATCTTTTATTATATATATATATATATATATATATATATATATATATATATATATATATATATATATATATACATATATTATTTTACAGTTAATTATTTCCAGTTATTAATATTCACACTTCAACTTAAACTTATTTCTTTCCTTCAACTTTGCTTTATATTTGCATAGTAGATTAAATGAAATAAAGTCAATCAAAAATTATTCGAGTTAGATACATCATTGCAAGAAGTGTGTTAGGGGGTGCAGTTGAGTTGTAGTCATGCAATCTGGGGCATGGACATATGATCAAAACACTGATTATATCAAAACTCTTACCTCGGATCGGTTTTATAATCATACTTTCGCAATGCTTAAGCTTGGATTTGCTTTGAAAGGTTGCCTTGTTTTCAGCCATTTAACCAAATTATTCAGTAGGCTATTTCATGTGTACAGGTATTGTAATTATGTGCTCTTTTTCTCTGCAGAGTGCTGTCCTCAGACGGAATAATTGAATCTGTGAAACGTAAAAGATACTATGAGAAACCCTGTCGTGAGCGACAGAGAAAGAGTTACGACAACTGTAAGAGAATCTACAACGCTGAGATGGCCCGCAAGTTATCATTCGTAGCAAGGTCACAAAGACAAGATCCATGGCTTGGATGTTAAGATGACATAAACTGACTGTTCATGTTGAGCACCAGATGAGTCATGCATTGTGATCTGCCTCAGAAGCATCTTTGGTGTTTTACAAAGATGAAGATCCACGTGTCAAAAAGGTCTTTGCAGGACTGGTCTATCATCACCTTATTTCTATCTTGTGTTCTGATATTGTAGGCTATAAACCATTGTATGTTTTTATTAATAATAAAAAGCTTTAAATCATAGGAAATTGTCATTTTTATTAAACATCACTAACAATAAATGCATTGTACATAAATATGAATTGTGTTTTATTGCATGTAAGACATATTATTTTCAGTGCTAGCAATTAAAGGGATAGTTCACTTTTAGCATTTTAGCTTACCTCAAGGGCATCAGAAATGTAGTGCGCTCGTAAATGTAAGTACACATTGATGGCCCAAGACACAAAACGAGGCATTTGTGTGATAAAACGAACAGTATTTATATCGTTTTTACCTCTTGTAACCACAGCCACGTCCAAGGGATCTAAGGGGGCACGGGCACTTCGGTCTGCGCAAGCGTCGGAAGTGATCTCTCGCGCTTTTAAATCAGTTATTTACACAGATTTCGGAAGTGTTATCTTTCACTGAAGATCTAAACATATTTAGATATACGTGAAATCACAATGGAAGATGATTTTGATATATCGACAGACAAATTTTAATTTTTTTCACAACCATATTTAGATCACTTCCGGCACTTGATCAGACCAAAGCGCCCACGCCCTCAGATCACTTGGACGTGGCTGTGGTTACAAGAGGTAAAAACAATATAAATACTGTTCGTTTTCTCACACAAACCGCTCGTTTCGTGTCTTAGGCCATCAATGTGTATTTACATTTACGAGTCATTAAATCATGTTTAATTTGGACTTCTCTGTGCATGCTCTTTGAGGTGGTGACCATAGGCCTCCATTATATGACTGACAGACAAGAACGGTTTGACCTAAAAATATCAAAGTGGAAACAAAGACACCTACATCTTGGATACCCTTGAGGTAAGTTAAAACATACCAAAAAATTATTTCAAAGTGAACTATCCCTTTAAAATGTCCACATTGTGCAATGTTTAAAGTAGCAATAGCAAACCAATTTAAACAAATCCTAAACGAAGTGGGAACAGTGTAGTCACTCATTAATCTTATCTTTTCTCCATGCTAACAATTTGAAAATGCAGAAGGTCTGCTAAAACCTGAGACCTATCAGTGATTCTTTTATACCTACAAGTTTTGTTTATGTAGTCTGTCTACATTTTTAAATGACTGGTTAAATATTGGGGAAGTATTGTTAAACTCTATTGTCTGGTAAAGTGGAATAACCAGGGACTTTAAAAAAAAGAGACTAAACCAGACTGTATGTGTAATGAATGATCAAGGTATTAATCAATCTTTTTCCTTCTAAATATCACATAGGCTTGTGAGATTTTACTTAGTTATTGAAGTTACCAGTGTGATTACTGAAATGTTTTTTTCATGTATTCTCTATGGTCTGTATTTGATATAAATGCAGTAACAGTTTGGTCATTTAGCCCGGCTTCCAGAAATGAAATATGGACACGTTTTGTGTTTGAGAAAGGTCTTTAACATGTCAATACATACATCTGTTTTTCTAGAGTACTCTGACAACTATGGTCAGTCACAGAGGTCATTGAAGTCTATAGTTTAAGGGACCATTTCTCAATTAAAGCCCTACTTTCCAGTTAGATTAAAGTGTAGCTCTCCTTGAGAGAAAGAACGTATTATCTTGATGTTTTGAGAGGACTCTCCTGTTAATAGTTAGAGCCTGGCCAAATCCATCCTTGGAAAAGCTGTGTGTCGGTGTGTGTTAGTCTTTTTAGGTACAGGTTAAGGAACCACTGCATTATTGGAGATTGACTGAGTTGTTGTTCGGGACATGGCACCCAGCATCCCAAATCTGCGACCTTGAAGGTCACGAGTCACGACATGCCTAACTTCAGGTTCAGAGTGTCCGCCGCATAATCGCTGGAGATACTCTTCAGTCAATCTGATATGTGTGGAAAATTACAGTTTATCTTATTCATAGCCAATAAGAATCACTCAACCTGAAGCAAGGGCGTAGCTTAGACCTTGGTGAAGGGTGCAACTGTAAGCGGGGCAACCTACGAACTCCATGTGAGACTTGAAGCTGACTTCTGCTGATGAAACTGCAAACTATCTTCAGTAAAACTTTTCTTCAATTTATTATAATTCTGTCTCCAGGTCTTCATTCATCATATCTGGTTCTGGGTCTTTGACTGTTAATCCCCAATGTAACACATGAATGACAAGTCCTTGAGCAAAGATCAGTGAAATGTATGGCTCAATGTTTGAGTTCCAATGAGATGGCTCTGTCCACTTCTTATACTGTCTAAGCGCAAGAAGATGTGAAAGAGAGCTCAATTCAGTATTGGTGCGCTGTTTTCCTCAAGTAACTCATTCCTTTTCGCGTCTTCTTGAGCTTTAATATTTAAATTGGCAAGGCTGACGATGCAGCACTGTCGACTGTCCCAAGCGTTGTTCATGTTTGTTCACACTTTTGAATTGCAGAATTCACAAAAATGTTACCAACTGTTAACTGGCGATTGACATCATTTCACGCTCGACGTGAAGGCAAAGTTGCCTACCTCCCGACACGAAGCATTGCTGAGAAATATAATGTAGCAATACACTGGCGAAGATATTTTATTAAGTAAAATGGCAGGGCAGTGTTGATGATCACGTGCTTCAATGGCTACATTCACTCTGTCAGTCCAAATCCGATTATTTTTGTAAACGATTGGCTTTTTTCCAGGCTGTCTTCTCCACCGGTTTCAAAACTCTGAGAGTAGCCAATGAAAACAGTGCATTAATATGGTGCTTAAACTGACTGGAATTTATGGTTTAAATGCACATTTTCCAGCCAATCAGAATCACGTATTCAGACTGAGCATGGTATAAGGATGTTTAAAGGTACATATTTAAAAAAGTTTAATGTTAAAATAGCAAGATTGTTAAATAGCATTATTATAAAGTTTCAATTCCACCTTTTGACAAATGCTTTAAATGAGTAGTTCACTTTTAACAAAAACTTTTGGTGATAATTTACTCACCCCCATGTCATCCAAGATGCCCATGTCTTTCTTTCTTCAGTCGAAAAGAAATTAAGGTTTTTGATGAAAACATTCCAGGATTTTTTTCCATATAATGGACTTCAATGGGAACCAAACGTTTCATGGTCCAAAAGACAGTTTCAGTGCAAACTGCAAACTGTTCAAAGGGCTTTAAACGATTCCAGACGTTGAACAAGGGTCTTATCTTGCGAAACGATCACTCATTTCAAAAATAAATAACAAAGTTTAATTTTTTTAAGCTCTAATGCTCGCTCTGTTCTGTGATGCGAGTTTGTGACTCCTGTTCGAACTCATTCATCAAAATGAACGAATCTTTTTTCGAGTCAATTCGTTCATTTCGTTCGTTGAATTAACCAAACGACTCGGAAAAAGATTTGTTTATTGTGATGAACGAGTTCAAACAGGAGAGTCACGAACGCGCACCACAGAACAGAGCAAGGCGAGCATTTGAGCTTATAAAACTTAAACTTTGTTATTTATTTTTAAAATGACCGATCGTTTCGCTTGATAAGACCCTTATTCATCATCTGGTGTTGTTTAAAGCCCTTTGAAGCTGCACGGAAACTCTCATTTGGACCCCATTGAAGTCCGTTATATGGAGAAAATCCTGGAATGTTTTCCTCAAAAACTTTAATTTCTTTCCGACTGAAGACAGAATGACATGGACAACTTGGATGACACGGGGGTGAGTAAATTATCAGCAAAAGCATTTTTTTTTTTTAAAAGTGAACTACTAACTAGGGGGTTGTTAAATACCACAGCAAGTTTGTATTTGATAACCTTATTGTTTAAGGTTAAGTTAATGGGTAAACTGCCTATTCTCATGTCATCTATCACTTAAAATACTTTCATTACCAGAAGAAACCATTAATAAATTGTTAAAAAAGAAACTAATATCTAAACAACATTATTGTATTTATATCAAAGCAACCCGTGATTTGTGACAAACAATTCTTCAGTCTGAAATTTGGCCATGCTCAGTGACCAGACTAAGAAAAAGCTGAACTGCATTGAACTGGATGGGACTTATAGTAAGAGTTCAAGGTCTCTGTGATATATGGGGGATGGGTCTGGTCATTAAGTTCAACCCAACGTATAGCTGGATGGGGGAAGTGTTGTGTTTTCCATGCGGTCATGTTTGCATTTAAGCCTACTACAGAAAAAATGTAAGATGTGCCTCTCCTGTTGCTTCAGTTTTTTTGGGGCTAAACAATGTCATTCACAATATCCTTTTTTTTTTTTTCACTACAGAGTTGTGTATTTACACACTCTCAGAAAAAAAGGTACAAAAGCTGTCACTGGGGAGGTGCCACAGTGACAGCTTTTGTACCTTTTTTTCTGAGAGTGCAGTCAACGTTTAAACGATTTCCTGTTTTTTTGATTGTATCCAAAAGCTCTGTTTGATTGGTATAGTTGTGCATGTTGAAGTGTGCGCTGGCTGAAAAATATCCTAAGCTGTGTGAAAGCATTCTGCCCCAGGGTTCAGATATTCTTGTTTGTAAACCAGGGGGATGGGCTGCTGGTTTAGTGAGTTCATAGCGGTTCATATGGATGGAGCCTCTCCTTCATGCTACACTATGAAATCCACAATGAACCAGTAAGTGAAAAACAAGGAGGAGTTTAACGTATGCAGTAAAGAGGATATCCCTTTTATATATTTATTTAATTTCAGTTTATGATTTTTTAGTTTACTATTATTATTTAATTTTTTGATTTCATGTTTTTTTAAGAAAACATTCATTATTTATTTAGTTTTTAAGAAAATAATCTTAATATTAACTCTAATAATTGTAACTGATATGTTTATTTGGGGGGGGGGGGTCAATACTTCAAGGAAATCAATAATTTTATTCAGCAAGGATTCAATTGATCAAAAGTTATAATTTTAAAAAAAATTCTATTTAAAAAAATGTTTCGGGTTGACAATAATAATTAATATTTTTTTGAGCATCAAAACAGCATATTAGAACGATTTATGAAGGATCATTTGAAACTGAAGACTGGATGCTGAAAATTCAGCTTTGCATCAGGAATAAATAGGGCTGTCAAACGATTAATCGTGATTAGTCACTGTAACGCTCACCAGGTGGAGTGCCCTTGAGAGTCACTAGAGGGCACTCCACACCAGATAAGACTATGTTTCACACAAACTACATTTCCCAGAACTCACTGCCCGGACTCATCATCACTGATCAGATTCACCTGTACCTCATTCACTGATTCCATTCACCTGTGTCTCATCCTGTTAGTGTGTCTATATATACCTTGTGTTCACGTTCAGTGTTTGCGAAGTCTTGTTTAAGTGTTACACTGCATTTCTGAGCGGTTTTCCGTGTTTGGTTTCTGGTTTATGACTTTGGATTGTTTTTTGGATTTTGATTATTGCTGCCTGCCCTGACCTCTGCCTGTTTCCCGGATTCCCACTGTGTTTCCTCCATTGTCCTGTCTGCTAATTCTTGACCCTGCCTGTACGACTAATCTTAAATAAAGCTGCATTTGGATCTTCATCTACAAGCCTCAGAGCAGTTCGTAACAGTCACATCCAAAATAAAAGTTTGTGTTTACATAATATATGAGTGCACTGTATATGTATATTTAAGAAATATTTTCATGTATATTGATTTGTATATAATTTTTTTTCTTAAATATACATGCATGTGTGTATTTATATATATACAAAATAATTATACACCATGCACCCACATAGGCCTATATTAAACAGCGATTAATTGCGATTAATCGTTTGACAGCCCTAGGAATAAACTACATTTTCAAATTATTATTATTATTTTTTTAATAATATTTCACAATGTTACTCCTTTTTTTGTTATATTTTTAATCAAATAAATGCCTCTGAGAGCATAAGACACTTATTTTAAAAACATTACAAATCTTATATTCATTAGGCATATACTGTATATTAATACATATATAAAACTAAAATACAAATTTGTAAAAACCTATATAAGCATATTTAAAAATAACTGTAAAATAACTAAAACTGAAATAGTTATAAACTAAAAAAATATACATGTACAAAATAAAAACTATAGTATTTCAGTGATATTAAAAAAACACTGATATCAGCTAAAAACCCATATATTTTTGACTTAATCAAGTGCAAGTTTTGGTCATCTACAGATGAGCCTTAACGTGCCCAGCTTCCAATAGAGTCGTGATTATCATTGTGAGTGAGGGTATTGATTTTAAGAATGTAGAGCATGGTTAACATGTGACCTATATTCTGTTGTGTGCGTTGGCTGCTGACCTACAGGTGGGCAACAACAACAGAGCTGCAGAAAGCTGAATCGGTCACCTTCAATGGTTTACAGATTGAAAAAGTGAATACGCTTTCAATGCATTCATGTGTGATGCAGACAGAATAAAAATGTAAAATGAAAGGTTCTATTCACAGTAATTCTGTAATGTCCATAGTTATCTAACTATAATCTGATTTTGGATTCAGAATACAATAAAAATATGTACCAAATCTTTATGCCACACAGTAAGTCTTCAGTGCTGGCTCAAAGTGAATTCATATGCCCTGAAAGACTCACAATTACTCTTGAAAGTGCAAAAAAGTGTTGGCTTTAATTAATTTTAATTTGTCAACAGGTTCCACATAACTGGATTACGTTAAAAAAAACATAATTTGTTCATGTAACTTCAACATAATAGAATTATGTAATTTTAAATTACCCAATTTAAGTAGTTTATGAATTTTTAAAGGCTTCCTGACATGATTGGAAGGCATTTTATTATTCATTCATTCCTTTATATTTCATTTGATTCTGTGACTTTAAATTAAATTGATCGACTTTAGCTAGCTATTTGTTAGCAGAAGCACATAAGAATCTTGAATGCCAAGATTTACATGCTCCTTCACCTTCACTCAATGCAATTGAAAATAATGAAATCAGTCGACAGCCAAACAAAATGCTCCACTCTTCTCCACAATGGTAACCCACTGTAATTTAAATGGTTTAATAATTCCTATGTAATTTAACATTAAACTTTATTACACACTATCAAGGCTTCCCCTTTTCTAAATTTCTCAAAAAAACATAAAATAACACTTAATTTTAACATTTATTCTCTCTTAATTCAACCATATGCAAAGCATGCTGGGAACTAAAAGCACTGCCCAGTTTCAGTTAAGGCAACACAAATAAATCATGTAATCCAACACAAACGGATTAGGTAAACTTAAGTTGTTCGTAGATTTAAGCAGATTGAACACAATAAAATTAAGTTCGGGCAAAATGGCAGTCGGCTCGCACTATACTGCCACCCTCTGGACATTTTTAAATGGTTTGTGTTTAGACAACACATTAGGATTTTGTATACTGTTAAGTTGAGACACAATTACATAGACCTTAACAGAAAAAAAACACAATTATTAAACTATATATAAATGTATTATGTAAAGTGCACAACCTCCCTAGTTCACTTTTTTGAGTAACCATGAAACAAGACAAAGTCCAGAATACAATGCAATGTATATAATATTGCCTGGTAATTTCACTGACCACAGGGAGCAGACTCATGAGCTCATTTGGTTTGAATGAAACGGAGCCAATAACAGTTGTTGTTTTGAGCTGCATTTGTCTTTTTTTGTGTGTCAGACTAACAATAGTCTGCTAAAGGAAAGTTCACCAACACACACTTTGACAATGATCCACATTTGAAAGTCTAAAATATTAAGAAGTCAAAGGTGAGTGGATTATGCAATGACTTTTTTTAAAGGGGTCTCTTGTGAAATTTTTGGGACACAATACTTCATCTTGCAAAATGCATTTTCATGTGACACCAGTGTTATTTTAGTATTAATGAGATACAATTATGTTTTTTTAATTAGTTTTTTATTTTGAAATGTTCCATTTTAAATATTAAAATATATTAAAATTATATTAATAAAAAAATATAAATGCCTATATTATTATTTTTTCTTTGAGTGTAGTTATTTTAGTAGCTACATTCAGTTAAACTAAGTGAAAATGAGAAACGTTGAAAAGCTTTTTATATTTTAAGCATTTTTATATTTTATTTCAGTTTATTTACCATTTATTTTGGTTGAAGCAATACATATTTATTCTAGATATCAATTCTAGTCTAGATTTTTCGACAAAACACATTTTTAATTTTTTTTTTTTCAACGTAAATATGTCATTAATAGGTAATACATAATGTAATTAGAAGTATCATGTTGCTGTGGTTACTTCTAAAATAATTTGAGGGTCATCTAAAATAGAACGTTTTCGGTAAATTTTGTAATGTTCCAAACAAACTGTCACGGGTACCAACTCTTCCTAATGTGGAATAACGAGCACCGTCTGTATAACGTGATTCAATCTGTAGTATCTGCCTTTCCACTCGAATGCCACGTGCGAAGAGCGGGGTGTGCAAACATGTGAGGCCGACCAATCCCGACTCAGATACTTATGGATTGGTTCTACTTTCTGTCCAATCAGCTACTCGACTTTGATCTTTCAGCCAATGGGAGCGCAGCCTGCCTTGGCTTTTATCCAGCACGTGTAGCGAATGCGATTCACATGTTGTCCCTCGCTGTAGACTGACGTGACGTCACGTGAGTAGAGAAAGGAAGAGGATAGAACAATCTCTCAGGACAGGACAATACTGCGAACGACGAAGACGTCGACACACAATCTTATTAAGCATTAGATTGTATGAAACTACTTTTAGGCGTACGTACAACAGGTCAGATTGTGTCAGTGGAGCTAGGTTGTTGTGGTACCGACCCAGAAACGACCGAGTATTAAGGTAAGGGAATTATGAATTATTAATAGTAATATTTTTTACATCTAAAAGAATGTTAATAAATATCTCCGTTATATTCCAGAAATGCTAGCTGCTACACGTGTTTGGCATCTCGCTTGATGTGTGTTTACACCACGTTGAGCTGCATTATCCCTTTGTTTTGCCAGTTTATGTCTGTCATCATGTCATAATTGCAATTTGAAATAATTTGAAAATTAGGAAATTAGCTTACATATCCATTACAACCTGAGACTGGTAAGCATATACATTTGATCAAGTTCTCTTACGGTGATATTTTCCGTTGTCCCCCCCCACATGTGGTTGATGTTTTATTATTACTTTTAAAATGATTTTCATGTTTATGTGAAGAATATTTAATTTTTTTTAATATAACGTTATAGGAAAAAAAATCCCGTTTCAATATTTCTATGTATTGGCTTAAAAGCTAACGTTTTTATGGATTGTTATGCGTCACACCCCACATAACGTTACGTTCCAAGAGCTTAGTCAACTCCGCATAAATAATAATGTTCTTTAAATGTTTAATATTTACGTGTTACATGTATTCATGTTGCAAAAGCTTTTATCCAATATGTCTTTCTTCTTCTATACCGATATTTTTAAATCACAAAGCAGTCCATCTGGTGAAAGTTAATTTGTCTTAATGGCACCGCCTAGCTGTTTATTTTTTATGAGCCACATGCCCTCAGAGTGTTTTCGTCAACTCGTCAATTCTGAAACCCTACACTGTATTTATAGCTGTCCGTCTAAACAACATTGTAAGGTATAGTCATTATAGGCATGCACATAGCATATTCATGTGCTTTTCAAAACTCCTATGTTTTTTTCTTCTTAAAATACAGACCATATGTGGTATTGCGGCCTTTGACCTAGTGAAAGGAACATGGCGTGCTGTTCTTCATGGATAGAGTTATTTTTTTAAACAGGATAATTGTGGAATCTCCACGATCTTGCTTTCTACTTTGGACTGTATCCCGTGTTCCTGTATTCTTTTTTTTTTGTCCACACTGTCTGTTCCCAATTGTTTGTTTGGTGCTAGCACCTCTCTTGTTTCTTGACTTACAACATTTTAGTCTGTCACCTCAATAATAAGGGTTATTTTAGTCCAGTTAAGCCAACATATACACATTTGCATGTACTATACTGTACTGTAGACACACATTGTGTTTTCATGTTTTATGGGGACATAATGATTTTTATACTGAACAAACTATATTCTATCCCCCCCTACATTAACCCTACTCATAAAACCCTACCCTGTGTTTTTACATTTTCAAAAAACATCTTAGTATGATTTATAAGCTGTTTCCCTCATGGGGACCAAAAATGTCCTGACAAGGATTTCGGATATTGCCATCTTTGTGGGGTTTGTAGGGTAAAACCATAATGTAGGGTTTACCAGGCCGCACACACACACATTCCACTCACTAACTCCCTCTCTCTCTCTCTCTCACATACACACACACATTCCATTCACTCCACCCACTCACTCTCTCATAAATTATTTTCTTTGAAATTTTTTATTCATCAAAGAATCCTGAAAAATTGTATCAGCATAAGGAAAAGGATCCTTGTGAAAGGATATAAAAGGTTTCCGCTATTTTCAACATTAATAAAAATAAGAAATATTTTTGCAATAAGACACTTTCAACTCTTAATTAGCCTACAACACACTTTTGCAAAGTAGTTAAATGGTTATTTAGTCATTTAGTCAACTATTGTAGATCCTCAACCCTACTCCTGGAGAGTTTATATCAAACCTGCTTCAGTCTGTGATTATTCAAGTGATCCTGAAGAGCTTGACTAGCTTGTTCAGGTGTGTTTGATTCGGGTTGGAATATATGGAATATAAGTGATTCTAGCAGTTTTAACAAGGATTTGCAACCCTAGTGTCCAAAACATACCAGTGTCAGTTCAGTCAACCGGCCCTTTCCCCTGTTGTGCTTTTTGTTAACATTCTCTCTTCTGTATTTCCTCATAATTTTCTGCTGCCTTGTTCCCTTGAGAGAAATCACTTGCTCGCATCAGTTCAGCTCATTTCAGCCCATCGCTCTTCAGCTTTGAACAATCTGCCACCTCACACATATCTGTTTTCTCACATTTCAGTGATGCTGTCACCGGGGAGTCCTTCCAAATGGCAAATGCAATATTCCCTCTCCTCGACCCCCAGTTCTCTCCAGTACAGTGAGAGTGACCAGACGGAGGACGAATCTGAGGTCTTCACCTCTGAGAGTAAAGCCGCAGGAGTTGCGCCTGATCCAAAGCTATTCTCCTTGGCCAACGGGAGCTCTCAAAATTCCAAATCGACCTTTGTGAACCAGAAGAGTGATAGAGTTGAAATTGGTCAAACTGGATGTTTCTCGGCATCTCCAGCTTACAACAGTGAGAACCCAGTGCCATATGAAAGGATTCCCACAGAGGGAGACCTGAGGTTTGCACGCAAAGTAAGTCTGAAAATCTCTTTACCCTGTGATTTGTTCGTGCGTTCTGCTTCTCTTGTATTTTGCATTAGTGTCAGCCTACGATTAATGACTTTTTTTGAGTATGCCTTGAGCAAGAAGTATTTAAATAAGAAATATTGTGATGTGTGATCCACTTATTTCAGATAAGATCCACTTATTTCAGTCGAGTAGTTTTTAATGACCATTTCTCTGAGCCTTACATGCAAACCGTACATTTTAGGCCGCTGTACCTTTAAGCGCCCCTTTCAAATGTGAAATGCACACCATTACTAAGCACATTCTCTCACACATCAGCTTGTGAGTGGCTGTCATGTGAAATAGTTTGGTAAATGGGCCATCCTTCTATATAAGCCTCTTTGCATCCCATTGTGACAGAGAAACACAAACCAATATGTGTTGAAAATGTTATGAACAAATCAGATCTGATCACCTAGTGGTATCATTTACTTACAGTTGTGGGTGGTCATGTTGATACATTGGTCTGTGTGCAACTTTTTAATAACACAAAGCTTTGGAAATTCAGAATGAGTCATGTTTAGGGGCGAAGCACTGAAGGTGCGTAGGCACTAACTGGATCTGTTAGTGTTCTTCTTCCTCTCTTGAAGTCTTAAGGCAGTCCATTCCTTTAAAATGACACAGTTTTTAAATGTTGTGTGTTTTTAATGTTTTAATCTAATTTCTTTTACAGTGTTCAGACCTGCACGGGTACATCAGGCCTCTGTTGGGGCTGTTGAATGGGTTGAAAACAGGTCGATATGAAAAAGGTAATGCATTAAAAAAAAATCTATATACACTACCTTTCAAAAATGGGGCCAATAAGATAAAAAAAAACAACTTTTATTCTTTAAGATTGCATTGAATTGATACAAAATGACAGTAAACATTTATAATGTTACAAAAGATTTCTATTTCTATTTTATTTAAATTCAGCTTGATCATCAAAGGAATAAATTATATTTTTAAATATTAACAAAATAACATTTTTAGTATTATTTGTAGTTTATATTTATATTTATATTATTTGTAGTATAAATATATACTTTTTAGTATATATTTATATTATTTGATTAAAGTTTTGATTTCAAATAAACACAGACTTGATGATCATAAGATAATTCTTTCAAAAAATGTTTAAAAAAAATTCCAAACATGTGAATGGTAGTGTATGTCCACACCTTATGTAATTTTTTTTATCCATTTTATTTATTAATTTGTTTCTTTTTTGGCAGGTTTGAGCACATTTCAGCAGAGTGTTGCCATGGATAGACTGCGAAGGATTGTGGGTGTTCTACAAAAACCTGACCTTGGGTATTTTATTTTATTCTATTCAACAATCCATTTCTCTGCATCATATTAAAATACATATAATGCCTTTTATTAAATCTTATTTGTCTTCTATACCTCCATAGGGAGAAGTATATGGGCACTATTCTGCAGTTGGAGATGATGTTAAAGGCTTGGTTCCCTCAGGTGAGGCCTCAGCATCGCGATGGCACCCCTTCATTCCAAAACTTTATGACTAGTCTGCCTCCACGCTGGAATCAGGACCAGTTACATATTCCTGTAAAGGTAAGCGGAAAGAAGTGCTTTGAAACAAAACAAACAACAAGTTTTTTCTCGGTTCAAAAAGTTTTTCCACTTAAAGGGATAATTCACCCCAAAATTAAACTTGTATCATTATTTACTCTCTCATGTTGCTCCAAACCTGTAAGACTTCCGTTCATCCTCGGAATGAAGATGAAATCTGAGAGCTTTCTGAACTGACACTTTGACCCTTAACACTTTGACCCTTAAAAGTTAATTAAGAGATCGTAAAAGGAGAATTTTCTGAGGAGGCTCGATCGCTTTATATGATGAACAGATTGAATTTAGGCTTTTAATTTCATATAAACATTCATCAATTCACACATCAGTTGTGGTAAACGGAAGCTCAAGCATGTTCGCGTGACATGCAAGAACCAATGAGGTTGATTCTCACGTTTCGATTGAGCTTCTGTTTATGTTCGCTGATCAATGTTTATATGTGAATAGAATAGGGCTGTAGTCAACCAAAGAAATCCTTAGTCGACCAAAGTCTGGTCCTGCGCAACGATTAGTCGACTAAAAACCCAAATAGCCTAAAAAACAATCATAATAATAGGCGACATGTGCCGGTATTCGGTAATGCGATAAATCGCGGTAATGAATATGCACGATATTGTTATCGCGGGCTCTTCAAAATACCGTGAAAAATAATAGATTCGAATTTAGACTTTTAAAGCGCGCATTAGCTGCTTATTTTCCTTCAACCGCTCAAACACTGCGTGCTGGGCAGAACACGCGCGCACTCTGATGTAAACAATCCCCATTATGTATAAGCACTGTGTGCATGCAGCAGTGTGCACTAGTCTAATGTAAACAGTCCTCACATGGATCAAGCATGGCGGAATACTCCCGACGATTTATCCCCGCAGGGCTGCCAAACTCTCGGACATTCCGCTTTAGACTCAAGCTTGAGACTTTCAGACAGGACGCGGAATACGCGCGCGACGCGCAGGGTTGTTTTGTTGCTGCGTTGACCTGCATCGACCACGCCGGTGTTAAAGTTCAAAATAGTTCAACTTTTTATTTGTAAAATGGCAAATCGCGTTGTATCTGAAGGGCAACGTTGAACCAAGCGGCCGCAGCGTCGCGCATTCCGCGTCCTGTCTGAAAGGTGCTTAACGCATTTGACACTGCACGCTCTCCCACAGAGAAAAATCACAGGGCAAAGAGGACACTGACACCGACAGACTAGACAGAGCAGGTTACTTTTGAAATGAAAGTTGTTATTGATAAATTGAAGTTGATAAATCAGCTCTTCTGATCACAGATCGTTGCTCCTCAGTTCAAGTAAACCGATCATCATGTTACTTTCGTTTTTATTTAAAGATACAGTATAACTTACCGAAAGGTATATTTACTTGTACATAATAACGATCAATCAGTGTTTTCAAACATGGAAAGAGGTCAGTAACACTGCAGGAGAACAGTTGTGTCACAAAACGTTACATTTACCTCAGGAAAGCCATTTAATGACCAGAACATTAGTTGACTAGAAAAAAATATCAAGGAGTATTTTGCTAAATATTATATTTAATTTCTCTCTGTATGTTTACAGCATTATGTGAGGTTTTTTTTTTCTTGAGAAACATTAACAGACTAGGGCCTACATAATATTTATCCAAATGAGTCAATATTGAATTAAGACTGAAATCAAATCCAAGAATTTAATTGAATAATACAAACAGTAACCTACCAGTCATTGTCCCATGTAAACATTGTAACATGTTGTCACTAAACTTTAAACAATTTGGTTTAGTTACCATATGTTTCGAAAATCACAATTACACATTGTGATACAAGTTGAGGTTTTTTTAGAGACCCACAATGCATCTGTTTTTCTTGAGCATTAAAATATAATTTCATTAAAATATCGTGATAATACCGTATACCGAGATAAAAGCTCATCAATTAACCGCAGCATGAAAATTTGATACCGGCACATGCCTATAGGCTGTATAGTTGGAAGGCATATAGGCTTATATTCGTTTTGTTCCATTATTAGTGTACAAATAAAAACAAAAAACATTAAGAAAACACAATCTATTGAGTCAGCATGATAAAGCCGTTAAAGGGCCTGCTCACGTCTTTTGCGCGCTCAAATTCGATTTCAAATGTTTTTTATTTTATTATATTTTTTTTTTAAAGTGCGTCCACGCAGCATCGAGATAAAAACATCTGAACTTTTCAGAATGCCATATTGGTCGTCGAGCTATGGTAAGTTAGCTTTAGGTCGCATAGCTTGCACTCCACAGTCTTGTCGTCTTTTTTTTTTTGTTTTTTTTTTGTAAAACGCAGCCAGACAAAATATTTAGATTTCTTGGACATTTTGTCGACTAAAGCCAAAACAAGTAGCGTTCTAACTGAATGAATACAGCAAATCTACCTATATTACTTAATGAGCGAGAAGCACCAGCGCAGCCAGCCACAGGTGCAGTTCCCGAGTGTTCCATGTGGTGCGCTAAAACTGTGGCGCTGTTACAAAAATATCCTAAATTATCAAAGCATTTAAAGTTGGGGATAAAACATAGGATCATTATATTTAGAATACAGTAATAAATAACTGCTTATAAAGGAATAAATATCAAGGAGTAAATCATTGAAAATTTCGATGGTTGACCAATAAAAATGTCGACTAAACGGCTAAAGTTGACAGCCCTAGAATAAAAGCCTAAATGAAGCATTGTGATATCAGGGCCTTTACAATCTACAACAATCTTGAATGGTTTAATTCCTCATCAAAACCCTTTTTCTTACAGAAACGCAGATTAAGTTGGTCAGACTCTGACTCGCAAAGTTCCTCAAGCAGCAAACGTATTCTACAGGACGATCGAGGACCAAGCCCCAGCGATACTAGCTCATGGCTCAGCAACTCTGAAACCACATTTAGCGAACTCGAAGACAGTGCAATCTGTACTAATCAAAGTAAAATGACACCTGAATCCAAACACATCAAAAACAGCCATCTTCAAGTTCAGCAAAAGACAAACTCCTTAAACGAAACCCCTGTGACTGTGAAAGGAAGACCGCCTCCGCTTGTAATACCACCATCAGCCACAGATGGCAGCATTTTGTTTATGCAGGATTGGTCGGTGTCCTCCACGACTCCTACTTCTGACCCACCAGCAGACTTGATTATAAGTGGGAAAGATTTGGGCGAATCCGTAAAAGGAGAGGGGCCAGAAAAACAGGTTAATTGTAAACGTCATTGCACAGAGATGTTAAACACATAATGTTTTGAAGTTTCTCGCATTTAAAGGAATGGCCATTTTTTTTTTTCCAGCCTGTTGATATTGGAAAATCATTGTTTTTCACAAAGTGAAAAGTGTTGTTCAGTTACTCGGACTTTACCTTCTGCCACAACACAGAAGTTATCATATGTACAGTATGGCATAAGATTTGTTTTTATAAGATTATAGATTCTACATTTCTTAAGTCCTAAGAGGTCAGAGATGTGTCTTAAAATACGTGCTTGAGCCATATGGTCAACCGGTGAAACATGCACAGATATCACTCTACTGCACTGCCTTTCATGATAACACAAGCTTCCGACAATATTTATGAAGCTAGAAGAATAGTCTGATAAAACATCCAGACAATATACCTTAATAATGTCCTTTTGACTTGAATTGAGAACCACTTTGAGCAATGAATGGAATAGATTTGTGGTATGGGAGGATATTTTCGAGGCAGTTTTATTTATTACTTCTTTACTTGAACATTCTGTGATCTTATAAGCAGCCTTAAAATGACCCTTGAGAGTCCGAACATGTGGGCCATTTTAATTGCTCAATGTTGTATTTTTATTAAGATACAGAGAGCCAAACAACTGATGGGATGCATCATGAAGTGTTATTCTATAATCTGGGAAGCAAATGGTCATTTATTGAAAATTTTCTTGCCAAACACAGTTTGCACATTTATGTTATTCTGCTTCCATATTGTAATAGTTCATTTTGTCACAGAAATCTAGGTTTTTGTTTTAGAATATTGCTGTTTCCTTCTACTCACCTAAAAAAAGGCCCTTTCCATTTAAAATTAGTTTTGAAAATCAGCATTGTAATTATTAACCATTCTCTAAAACATTATGTTCAAGTTAATTCGAGTATGTGGAGTGTCCCACACTGTAAAGATCACAATGAGGAAGATAAGACTTTTATTTACCTTTTTGTAGAAATTAGAGATACATTATTTAGCTTCACGCATGTAGTCACAGCTGTATGAGCTGTTGTGAAATTATACGAGTTGTTGCCATCATAATGGAGATTGTACTATTGTACTAAGGGAAAAGTGCATATGAAGATATATTGATTAACATTAAAATGCACTTAACAGCTTCATGTAATTGTGAAGGTACAATTTTGAGGAAAATATATTTTTTAAATAAATAAAAAAATCTTCCTCAAAATTAAAAAAGTCAGGCATTGTAGCACTGTTCTTATTTTCTGTTGATTGTTTTGAACCCATTTTCTTTTACTGTTAATATATCAAAGTTTTTCCGTCAAGGTTGCTGAAATGTTTTTCAACGTTCCACTTTTTGATATCATTAAATGTTTCAAAGTTTCTTATATTGTTATTTGCAGTCTCTTTCTTTTTTATTGTCTTTCTTTTTAGACATCAGTTATCCTATATAGAGCAAAAAATATAAATGGAAATATATTTTAAATATACACTACTATAGCATTCAATGGCATTATTATAGCATATTACTATAGTAATATTGTGACATTTTAATATTTTTCAATCTATAATTTATTCTTGTGATGCCAAAGCTGAAATTTCAGCATTATTACTCCAGTCTTCAAAATTGATCCTTCAAAAATCGTATTAATATGCTTATTTGGTGCTCAATATTATTATTATTATTATTATTTTTTTTTTTATCAATGTTGAAAACAGTTGTGCTGCTTAATATTTTTGTGGAAACTTTAAAAAAAATTCAGGACTCTTTGATTTTGATTATTTGAAAGTTCAAGTATTTATTTAAAATACTTAATAGTTTTTGTAAAGGTGTACAATGTAATGTAAAGGTATTTACTGTCACTTTGTTTTGATATATTTAGTAGGTCTTTGCCATTTTTTATATTAAAATATATTAAATATTTATATAGTCGGTATATATATATATATATATATATATATATATATATATATATATATATATATATATATATTGTCTGTATTAACTTCACGAAAGTGTTCTTAATAGCTATTAATATGATAAACACGACTGTTGCCAGTAGCATAACAATTACACAACATATTTCTCGAGTGTTCTATCTGAACATGACTGACCCCTGCTGGATGTCTGGTTGTTTTATAACTGAGCAATATAAAATATTCATATATATGCTTCAACGTGATTTCACGAGCCTAAAGTTTCTTTGTACACACCCTGTGATGTATAAATATATTCTCCTTGTTATTGTGATTTCAGACCAAAGACTGTGAGCAAGGAGGGAAAGGTTTTATAAGAAAGAAAGAAAGAAAGAAAGAAAGAAAGAAAGAAAGAAAGAAAGAAAGAAAGAAAGAAAGAAAGAAAGAAAGAATGAGAAAAACTGTGTATCAAACTGTGTGTGTATTATCAATATTGTTGTAATATATTGGTGAGAATGGAGTCCATGCAGTATACACATGAACCTGTGAGCGGCAGCACCGCGAGTCAGCGACCAGAAGATCTGGAAAATGGCGGCTGGAAGTGCAGGCGCTAGCGGCCACAAGAGTGGCTCATCGCCCCGCTTTGAGTCCACTTTGGACCGTCGTTTTCAGACTGTAACCAACACCATGGAATCCATTCAGGGACTATCAGCCTGGTGCATCGAGAACAAGAAATATCACAGCGTGATCGTGCGACACTGGATAAAGTGGCTGCGCAAATGTGAGTATTTAGCACGCTAGCCGGCTAATCTGAGCCTAGCTGTAAAACAACACCTGTTTACGGACCCATATTTGCTTAACCTGGGGTTCCAAAGTGGACGTGCTAGGTATTTGTGCGAATAAGTATCACAGAAGTTATTGTGACTGGCTAGTTTCTCTTCTTCAGCTCACTTGACAACTGTTGTGGCTTAGTAGCAAACTGCTAATCTGTCCCCCATCAGGTCGGGACAGGTCGTATTTCAAAAGCTGGTGAGGTGCATTCGTAGACCGCTTTCTGAGGCAGCAGGTCTTTTAAGCACCATCATCTTTTAGAATACCGGACTTCTGGGTCAGCTGCATTTTGGATGTCATAGCACGATTCGACCCAGCTTCTTTTTGGGCAATAAAGGGGTGTTTGGGGTCAGCAGCATTCTGGGGTTTTTAGGGTCAGCTACATTTTGGGTGTCAGGGTTGTTTTGAAACTGTAACTGTAATATTTTAGTGAAACTGTAATATTTTAGTGCAATAAAGGGGTGTTAGGGCATTTTTTTTTTTGGCAGAATGTGGCATTTTGACACAGCTAACTTAGATTTTGAGTGCATGTTTTGAATGAGCAATGTTTTTTAAGCTTTAAAGAGGTGTTTTGGAACAGCAGCAATTTTTGGGTTAAAAAGTGATTTGTTGTCAGTTGCATTTTTGGAAAATAAAGGGATGTTCAATCGGCAGCATTTTTGGGCAAGACTGACTGAATTTTTTTTTGCAATGATATTTTCGGGGTAGTCAGGTCTTTCCCCAACCGACCCCATTATATATACAGTGCCCAGCGAAGGTATTCGTACCCTTTCATTTTTTTTCCACATTTTATGTCGTTGCCTTATGCTAAATTACTTATTTCTCACATTAATCTACACTCTACACACCATAATGTCAAAGCTAAGGACAGATTAGGGGTGGGCGATATGGAAAAAATATCATATCACGATTTTTTTAGGAAAATCACGATCACGATTTTTTATCACGATTCTTTTTCAAGTTGGTTTTAATATTTTGCAAGTGGCTGTTCATTACAGCCAAACTAATGTCCCAATGTTAAAAACAAAGCTTAGGTAACAAAAGAAAAAAAGAAAGCCACACATTTAGGCCAGTGGCGAAGATACAAAATCTTTGTCATTATTTACTTTGTTATTAAAAAAATAAGACAAGATAAACATTACACAAATTAATATTCATATTAAATAAATAGTGCTTTATTTTTTCAGATGCAGTAGGTGTATTTAGCAGTAGCATTGAAGTAATTAAACGAACAAATATGAAATTAAAACACTACATAGACTTCACTGAATAAATTGATTCTTATTAAAGATATATTAAAGTTCTCAGTCAGTGAGTGATTTTCTCCTTGTGTTTTTTTGTTTTAACACTAAAGGGATAGTTCCCTCAAAAATGAAAATTGTCTTAATTTACTCTCTCAAGATGTTTTAAACCCGAATAAGTTTCTTTCTTCTGTTGAAAATAAAAGTTATTTTGAATAATGTGGGTAACCGAACAGTTGCTGGTCTCCTTATAGTTTTTTTATAGGTTCTCTCCTGGAAGTTAATGGAGACCAGCAACTGTTTGGTTACCCACATTAAAAAAAAATGTCTTTTGTGTTAAGCACAAGAAAGAAATTAATACAGGTTTGGAACAACATTAGAGTGAGTAAATAATGACGGATTTTTTTTTTTTTTTTTTGTGAACTATCCCTTTAAGGACAAGCGGCAGTAGGCTACTATTTATTCCTGTTGCTTTTAGACCAGCACGCGACGCGTTTAATATAGACGCATATTACACCAGATATTCTCTCAAATGTTTGCTTTCACTTTAGACATAGCCTGTTTATGTAAACATTGTGTGTATTTAACAGTATTAGCTTAATAAGACTCGAGATATAACTTAGTCCAGTATTCAGGCGCTGTTTGACAGGCTTCTAGTGGATGTGAGCGTCGGGGGTATATGCGGTCAGGAAAGCGCACGTTAGAACAGCGCATCAGCGCGTGAATTAAATGTTTAACCGGCAAGGCTTATGCAAATAATGAACTTTTGTGAATTGCAGTGTCCCGTACCTATTCATTAACGTGTGATCATGTGTAGGCTACGTCGCGTTGTACAGTTGAGAGACGGAGGCGCCAGAACTGAACTGATAGAATGCAATGTAACACGATACTACGATATTTCTTCAAAAGCAGATCGTGGAGACATTTTAATCGTCCACGATTAAAAATCGTCATATCGCACACCCCTAGGACAGATTTGTGATAAATTTGCAAATTTATTAAAAAGGAAAAACTGAAATAAGTACATTGCATAGCCCAAGTATTCGTACCCTTATATTCAGTGGCCGAGAAATTAGTAAAATTGTGTTGTGGCTTGTTTCCATTGTGTTGTGGCTTTTTTTGGAAGAACATTGTTTTGGTTGTGCTGACTGTGCAGATGAATATGGTTATCCTATAGTTGGGTATTGTTTGAATTTTAGCGATTCCGATTCTGCAATTTGATTTCGATTCTGCATATCAATTCCATTTCTTATCGAATCCTAATTTCAATTCCAATAAGGTAAAAAAAAAAAAAAACAGCGGATATTGTTCACAATTCTGGCAATATTGCTAAACATTTCATTGTAGCTGAATACCATGAATAAAAATCAACAGGCTAAAGACAAATTTTGCCTTTTTTTTATATACTGCTGAAAAACAAAATATTGCAATTAGAGCTGTCACTAATGCTTGTTTTAATCGGTTGATTATTTTGACAATGTATATTTCTGCAAAAATCTTCCTGTCCGCTCTAAATAGAAATAGACTTAGTGAATCAGGATAAGACAAGAAAAAGTTTTGGCATAAGGATTTATGTATTGACATTTTGAACAAAAGAGTTACATAGTGTACCTTTAAGATTGTTTGAGATAAGATTGATTACCAAGAATATAAATTTAAATAAATTTAAATCTATCTTCATTTTTTTTTAAATACTTGAGACATTATGTGCATGAGGCTGAGGTGTTATACACTAAATAAGTCAGGACCTGTGCATTTTTGGCTAAAGTAGTCCCAAACTTTACTGCTTCCGTAAAGAGAAAAACAAGACTTTATTTTGACTAGGCCAATTTATTGTAGACACACCCCAACATAAAATAATACTGGTCATAAAATACTTTGTTTCTAGCTTGTTTCAAATAATGTATGAGTGTGTTGCCCTGGAATGAGTTATGATTCTTTAATGAAATGCGAGAGAATACATACTGTTCAAAGGTTTGAGCTTGGTAAGATTTAAGTGTTTTTGAAAGTGTCTAAAGGCTGCATTTCTTTGATCAAAAATATAGTAAAAACAGTAATACTGTGAGATATTCTAAGAGTTTCAAATAACTGCTTTATATATTAATAGATTTTCATCATCATTATTCCAGTCGTCAGTGTCACATGATCCTTTCTCCCCAGAAATCATTCTAATATTCTGATTTGCTGCTCATGAAAAATATTTTCATTAATGTTGAAAACAGTTGTGCTGCTTAATATTTTTGTGGAAGCAGTGATGCATTTATTTCACGATTCTTTAAAAAATGGGAAGTTAGAACAGCAATTTTATTTTATTACTTTTATATTATCATGATGAATTTACTTTCACTTTTGATTAATTTAATGCACTTTTGAATAAACGCGTTAATTTCTTAAAGAAAAAATCTTGCTGACTCAAACGGTAGTATACAACACAATTATTGGTAGTTGTTAGTTGAAGCTTTGTGCTTTTTAGCTGGCCTATTTGCCCTGCATTAGTATTACCTGGTGACTTCTAGTCATTTGTAATAATTGTGGAGGTTGCAATCTTAATCCCGTGCGAATCGGCCATGTCTGCAATCTGTAAAGTAAAAATCCCCAGCAAATGACCTACCCATATTTCATATTTAACACGAGGTCCTGCTGTGACAATATTAGTCCCTGGCAACTGTATGATTTGGTGGGGTCACGTATAATTTTTCCAAGGTTTTTCTTTCCTGTGCGGCGCGCCTTTTTCTCCATCTTTCGTGAAGAGTAGAGGCTGCGTTGGAGCGTTTTGATAGTATTTTGAGTGCTGGGTCATATCGCGATACACCATACATACAATTTGCAGAAAGAGAAAGATGAAAACCATCAGAAGAGGAAAAGCTAAAAAGAATGATTAAGATGGAGATTGATGAGATGTATAGGAGCATGTGGTAAAGAACATTCTTCTGTTTATGATATATCATACAGCTAGACCTATAACGACTAGGCTAGATATTTCCAAGAAATAGGCTATTGACCTCATATATGAGAGATAAGTCAGTAAATTCATATAAAATCGCAGGCTTCGCTTATCCCGTACGAATGCGCCACACGAAATTCAGATATGGGTAATAATTTCTAAATCACACGAGGTCCCCAGATAATACTAATCCAGAGTTTAAAGTTATTTTGAGCTTTTATGACTGCACTGTAAAATGAAATAACATTGCATGATGTGGTCAGTGTTTGTACCACAATACTGGAAAATGGTCTGTGTTGAATTGGGTGAAATTTAGCATTTATAAAGTAATGTTCTTGAATATGTTGGCAGACGATCTGCATAAATATAACAGGGTAGCACTAGCCGTTAATGTGTAAAATGTTCCTCTTTATATTTTTATTAATAAGTATTAGTATATATCTAGATGGGAAATACATTGTATGAATCCATCAAACCTTATTGTGAGTTGAACAGTTGAGTCACTTACTGAGTCTGGTCAGTCTTGTGTTTAGGACAATATAGTTAAATATAAATGGCATTTAAACCGTAAGAATAACTACTAAAATATGTTGGAAACAATATATTGCTGTGGTTTAGATTATGTCAGATTGCTTATTTGAGAAGTGGGATGAGGGGTCAGTGACCTCCTCTGCTAAATCAAAGTTCTGTAAATGTGTAAGCGTTATTAGTGACGGATGCCGGGAATGTTATTGTAGAGGCATCAAGATAAATTAAGTTTTTCGATCTCTTTAGATGGCATTGTTAATGGTGTGTTCTTTTTTTGTGTGGAATTATTGAACCAGATAAAAGCGGCTTATTTTTCTGAGAATGTGCTTATATTTTTTTTAGTGCTGGAACAACTAATCAATGACGAAAATAGTTATTAAAATGCAATCGTATACGGTCTTTGTGCTTTGCATGGAGCACCTTGGCTTCATCAGTGGTGTTGTGCTACACACTTTTATGGGTAAAAACCTGGCCACAGAGCAAGCTTCAGAGGAATAAATGTGAACTAAATGTTGTGCAAAGCATTAACACTATATTAAATTCTTCAATAAGGTCATGAAGTTTCATGTTGCCATGTTGCGGTCATGTGTATGTCCCATTAGTTGCTGTTGAGAATGAGATGCTTTCATCATACTGTTATATTCTGTAAACTTTCATTAAAGTTACTGTTTGTTTGAATATACCATTGCTTGTAGAATAATATACCATTGGAAATAGGATTTCAAGTTTTCAACTATGGTCGTTTCAAAACCCAAATGTGATTTTTAACAATAAAGAAGATGGTTAAAATGGTTGCGCTCTCAACAAGTAGTTTTTTTTACTTGTTATTGTGTTTAAAGGGATAGTTCACTTTGAAATATTTATTTTATTTTATATGTTTTAGCTTACCTCAAGGGCATCCAAGACGTACGTGTCTTTATTTCCACAGTATTTTCAATTTTGATATTTTTATTAGGTCAAACCGTTCTTGTCTGTCAGTCATATAATGGAGGTTTATGGGGTCCCTCGGTTCACCTCAAAGAGCATTCACAGAGAAGTCCAAATTAAACATGATTTAATGACTCGTAAATGTAAGTACACATTGATGGCCTAAGACACAAAACGAGCGGTTTGTGTGAGAAACTACCACTTTGTGGAAACTTCCACTAATTTCTGACTGTAAATAGCACATATTAATTATTAACAATTAAGTGATTACTTGTTGCAGACCTATTTGTACAACTTGTTTCTTTGACTTTTATTAATTCTTAGTAAAACGCTCTAAATTAGTGGAAATAAGTTAATGCAGCCTCTTATTTACATGAGGATGAGGTCAAAATAATGTTGCTTGGATTATATTTCCAATGTATATAATTGGCGCCACAATAACAGCATTTCAAATGTTGTTTGTCCTTTTTTCTTTCTCCTTTTTGTTCTCACTGAGCTGGATTGGTGATGAAGGATTGTTCTTTTAAATACTTTCCAGCATTTCTGTATATTAGGTTATTGGTTTTCCACAGTGGTCAAAGAATTTGTGGTGATCTCTTTTTGTAAACTCAGTGATTTGGACGGCAATTAAATGACCACACGAACTTGGTGTTTGTTAAGAAACAGTAGGTAATTCGGCTAGGGATTTTTACATGGGTGGTGGGAGAAAAACACTTGCATTCTGGATTCAGACAGCAATAAAATGAAAATGATTTTTCAAGAATCATGTGATGCTGAAGACTGTAGTAATGACTGATGGAAAAAATCACTTTTGACGTGTATTGTGTGTGCGTATAAATAATGTTTTTGAAAAACGTCTCTTATGCTCATCAAGGCTGCATTTATTTGATCCAAAATTCAGAAAGAACTGTAATATTGTAAAATATTACAATTTAAAATAATCGTTTTCTATTTCAATATACCTTTTGACAAACACCAAAGTCATGTGGGAATTAAATTGCTGTCCGTATAATATAAATTAACCACAAAACAAGATTAGATTTCTCAATAAAATTTGGAATAGAAATATTTGGCTGTACCACCTGAAAAAGTCCAAAATAATTTGTTTGACAATTGAAACTTGTTTAAACGCATTGTTCTTGACTCCAAAATATACATACATTTGGGGGAAAATTTAATAAAATTTTTATTATTATTTATTTCGAAATTTTTATTTGTCACTGACCAGAATACACAAATTGAAGATCATTGCACATGTATAGGGAAAAACATGGAGGTGTTTGGTCGCTTCTCTGCTTGGCCCATATTGAATGAACTGTGCTAATTAAGTGCGATCAAAGTGTCTCGCACGCCAGAGCGATTGACAACACAGGTATCTATCAACTCGTCTTAGTTAACGGAATAACATAGTTTAATATGAAAAAACGGTGGAGTATCCCTTTAACTTGATTTAAGCTATTGACAGAGTTTTGTTGTCTACTAGCTAGGGCTGCACAATTAATCGAATTTGTAATCGCGATTACAATTATGGATGCCACAATTATGTAATCGTTCAAAGGCACAATTATAAAAAGTCCACTTACATTATTCCGTGTACTTAAAATGTTTTTTTCTACAGCTTATCTTAAGGGTTTTTTCCCCATTGTTTTAGTTTTAGTTAGTGTAACATTATTATTATAATTAGCATTAAAGCAACACTATCTAACATTGTTTACTTAAAATAATGTTTCCAAAATCTTATCAGTGGTTCATCAAGTCGTAACAGGGTGAACGGCAGACGGCCTGACGGGGTCTGTATCACTTTTACTGGCACTATGTAACTTCGGGGTTCGGGTAGGAACCCGACCACAAAAAGAACTACAAAATTCGACTGCTTTACATCAAGCACTACAATAGTCATTATTTTGTTTTTCTTCGTTTCTGATGTCGCAATACATCATCCTTTCATGAAATCATGTAACTTACCTAACTTGTCTGTGAATATTGTTCATTCTAAAGCCGGTGCTGGATAAACAGCGAGCGTGCGTGTGACGGCAGGCTAAATTATTTACGACAGCGGCAATGGACAATTTCGTTTCCAACCAGTGGGGCGACCGAAGAGGAAAAGTTACTTGGTGTTACTTTAAACCATAGAAAAGCATTGAAAATTTTTCACGAGTTTTCAGCCGTTTTATTTTGATATAACAATTTGCATGCTGTCACTTCGAACAATGGCATAAAGCTGTTCAAAACATCATTCAATGTAAATTGTGATATTGATAATCGCAATTATAATTTCAAGGCAATAATCGACAATTATGATTTTTGTTATAATCGTGCAGCCCTACTACTAGCTATACAATACTGTTGAAATAGTGGCAGGGGAGGACTAAAGTGGACTTGGCTGGTTTCTGCTTGTGTCTAGAAAGTGCTAGGACTTTGAAAGTTGTAAAAAGATGTACAGTGTACGACAAAATATGTATAGGACCTATGTATGTATGTTTGGGACTGTCAAATTGGATGTGACATTATGCTATCCTATCTAGCCTAGAAGGCTTAATCTACTGCCATTCATGTTGTTACATGTAGCCCAGAGCAGTGGTCGTCAAAGTCATATAGGCCTAAAGCACTTTCTAGACACAAGCAGAAACCAGCCATGTCCACTTTAGTCCTAGCCTGCCACTATTTCAACAGTAAAATTAGTTAACAGCCAAGGTAGCGTGCTTAGTGAGAGCTAATCATGTAACGTTAGCTGCTAACTAGTATAGCTAGTCGACAACAAAACTGTCAATAGCTTAAATCAAGTTAAATATGATGCAAGTGACATGGCTTCATCGTCTCGTTTGTCATGTGTGTGTGTTAAAGACAAAAAAACCTAAAACAAAATAGGCTATTTACTTGGTGATTACGAGATGTCTGAATAGTCCATATTTGTCCACTGCGTGGGATCATTAATCCAGTTTTCAACCATTTCAAAGCACCTCTGTAACCCCTTGTCCAGTAGCTTCTTTAAGTTTGTGCCATTTTTGCTATCAAGAAACTGCAGATCTAGAGCGAGTTCTGTTCTCAGGGGAATCCGTTTGTTTCCCCCCAAAAGGGGCTGTTACCCTACGATGATGCAAAAGGAGCGTTGGTCTGTGTGTATGCGTATGTGAGTCCCAAAGCCATGTATTGGGGAGGGTGGGAAAGACCTGGCAACCAACCCCTGAAAACAATCATTGGCATTGCCAAAAAAAAATTCATAGTCTTTTGTGAATGGCTGTAGAATATGACTGAAATGGTGATGGATAGATAGAATGATGATGATCATGGCCGTGAGGTGTGTTTTTTTAAGTATTTTTTTAACCTTATAACAGATGAAGTTTCTAATATGTATTGCTTTTTTATTACCTTCTGTAGTGGGAATGATGGTGCTTTAAAGATATCATTGACTTTTTTTTATAAATGTAGTTAATTTCACAAAGAAAAGAATCTTAAAATCTAGAATAGTTTTAAATCCATGGTGAATGTTGATCATTTGTGGACTGAAACGCCTTCCATAACTTTGTTCGTTCATGACCCTGTGTTTCTCCTGGTTTCAATGTCAGTGCTATTTGATCTGATGTGTGTGGTTTATAACAGAATTATGAGCCAAATGCTTCCCAGTAGAACTTGCAGCTATGTTATTAATCTAGCTACAAATATGCAGCTCAAGTGACTAGTAGTGGGGTTTAGTTTCGTTTGATTTTTTTGGCCGTTTTGGAACAAAATTTTTTCGCATCCGCAGCAAAAAAGGTTCAAAAATGTTTTATATATATATATATATATATATATTACGATTAATCGTGATTAATCATATCCAAAATAACATTTTGTGTTTACATAAAATATGTATGTGTAGTGGATATATTTATTTTGTATATATAAATACACACACATGCATGTATATATTTAAAAAAGATTTGCTTGTATATACTGTATATATATGTATACATAATTTACAGTAAATATATATTAATATTTTATATATTTTTTACATATTATATTAATCTTAAATATATACATTCATTTGCGTGAATCTTTATATACAAAATAATTATACACAGTACACACACATATATTATGTAAACACAAATTTTGGATGCGATTAATCGTTGCACAGCCGTATAAAATACTACCCATTAGAGCCAGACCGATAAAGGATTTTGAAGGCCGATAGATACCGATACAAATATTTGTTGGTTTTAAAATCCGATATTCCGATATATCAGCCGATATTCTTATTCTTATTTCAGAAATGCACAACAAAATATTAACAGATTTCCCTGACATTAGTTATTTGTAGTTATTTATGAGTTTTAACTAAAATAATATGATAATGCATTTTAAAAAAGAAACTTGTTGCTATTGTCTCAACAGAACAGAGGAACATCCAAATATGTTAAAGTTCTGATAAATAAAATAATAATTAGTCCCTACATTGCCTTATAGTTATAAGCTACCTTATAATTACAATGTCAGCTTGCTTATCCCTTTACCTGCATTTTTTGACAACACTCATGACATGGTTGAAGCGTGATTCGTCCATTTTTATTTTATTTTTGAAATATTTATTTATCAGCCATTATAACTGCCGACACCAATATTTTAGAAAATGCCTAATATCGGCCTGCCGATATATCAGTCTGGCTCTACTACCCATTGGCCATAAAAGTAGTTGAAGAAAGAAACACCCATGTCTTGTTGGTCTGATGCAAGTAGATATATTTTGATAATTGTTGCTTATAATAGATTTTTAAAGAGACTTTTAAAGTTTGTGATACTTTTTTTGGGATGAATTATTAGACAAAGGTCTTGCCATTTTAAGTGGACCATTTCTTTTTATGAAGTTAAACTTTTCCTTGTTCTTTTCCCAGCGGATGCAGCACACAGGCTCAATCTCTTCTATCTGGCGAATGATGTCATTCAGAACTGTAAAAGGAAAAATGCCATAGTCTACCGCACCACTTTCACTGATATGCTACCAGAAGCTATGAACCTCATCAGGTGAGTCTGCGTTTCCCAAGATCATCGTTAGCCAACTATGGTCACAAATTTCGTCATTGCAAACATAGTTAAAACATTTGGCCCAACAAATCCAGTGAATGTGCTCATTTACATGGTTGGAACTACAGCTCTCGAGCTGTGTTTAGAAGCATTTCTTGTTAAAAGAAGTGGACTTAAATAGATCATGGGCTTATTAATAAGCAAGCTAACATGCAGTGCATTCTATATCATTAGTTCATTTTGAAGCTGTAGAATATAAACATTTCAATATAAATATTTTAGCATTTAACTTTTTTGAAAAGTGTTTGGGAACTCATGATGCATGAGGGAACTCGTGATGAATCGAACATCAAATAAAGCAAAATGACATGGAGCTGATGGAAATACCCCATTGTGGAGATCTCGAATAGATTAATCAGTTTTGTCAGAGGTTATTGCTCCTCTACCTGCACGTGACGTCCAATATTGTTGAACAAATGTGGTTCAAACAACGGAGGTGCGACGATGGTACTACGGTGTCAGCAAACAGTCATGGCTAGTAAGGTAGTTTCTCAAATGATGCATTGTACTCTGGTCGTTGATCAGCGAGCTACATCGTTGTACGGGAAGCAAACCCCCCTAAATATCTACTGCATGGCCACACACTTTCTCAACTTTCCTAGTTTTGGAAGTATTTTTCCCCGATTCATTTTCGAAATTCCACACAGTTAACCAATAAAGAGTCACGAACCAAACCAACCATCTCCACAAAACAATGTTTTGATTCTGTTTTTCTTTTCTTTTTACTTTTCATATTTTTTCTTTTTTTTTTCTCTCTTTTTCAAAAGTCAAATGTTCTATGTAAAAAAAATAGTTTTTACAGTTCAGTCTAGAATAATGACAGACAATCAAATATCAGTCAATACATCTGAATGATAAATTATTTACTTATATTTTTAGGAATCATATTCATAGAATAAATCATGGTTGACTGTAAATGTGAAATATAAAATGTGTTTCTACAATGACATCAGTTTTGTCTGATAAGTAACGGGTGCTTTTTTTTTTCTCGTTATTTTTCCAAAAGCAAGAAAACAACAACAAAAAAAGGAACAAATAACAAAAATATAAATAAATAAATAAATTACTCAGTATAGAGAAACACAGACATTATAAGTGTGGTATACAGATTGTCACAAAAAGGTTAGTCTTTGTTACAATAAAGTATTGAATCACTTGAACCCAAAGGATACATTCTTATACATTTGAAGAATAGAACATATAATACAATACCTATATGAGTAAAACAATAAATAAATAAATGTATTAGTGTCTGCCCAAGGTCACTAAATCGCAACTGTCTTTATTTTATTCAATTAACCTAAATCTGGTTGTATATGGGTTATATAATCAATCCAATAGTAACGGGTGCTTTTAACTAAGTACTGTAAATGTGCATTGCAGATGTGGTTGCTTTATTAATTGTGACTCATTGCATGATAAATATTTTCCAAAATCTATCATGTTGCATTGTGTGAACCTTATGAATCTTTATAAATGTATGTGATTTCCCTTCAGTGCCACAAAGGATTCTAAGGTGAACAAGTCAGTGGTGAGGATACTGTCCATTTGGGAAGAGAGAAATGTCTATTCAGAGGAGTTCATCAGTCAGCTGAGGAACAATTTGGTTCGGAAAGAAGAACCAGTGAAAGGTCTGGATTGCACTTTAAGATTTAAAGGGGTCATATGATGCTTTTTAATTAATATTTTTTCCCTATAGTGTGAATACATTCCTGAATCTGTTTGTGGATGTATACAATCTGCACAGTTACACAATGTTTACAAATGCTTTAGAAGCCTTGAATAGTGGTAAGGAGCGTTACATTTCCGACACACAGTTGAGGTGGTTGACCAATTACAACGCACAGTCAGCTGGCCAATCAGAGTACTCTGAGCTTTTCAGAAGGATGGGCTTTGTAGAAATCAGTGTATTTTAGAGAGACTGGGAATAGAGGTGGTACAATAATGTGCAGATAATGTTTTTAACCATTAAAGCATGTTAACCAATTCTGTTTCACCCTAAAAATAATAAACTTTTTAAAATGGCATCATATGACCTCTTTAAGGATGTGTTAATGTTGCTCTTGAGAGTATTTCATGTGCCTTTCATGAGTCTTTAGCATTTTAATATATATTTTACAGTGAATTTTACATTATAGACAGTTTTATAATGAAGTTATGATTTTAGTTGCAGCTCCAGCTCCAGTCAACACCAGATCAGCCTTGAAATCCAAGATTGTCGCTGAGTTTGTGGTAAATATTCAATATTCACACAATAGACTTGAATGACAATGTTGGCCCCTTGGTTGGGCACATTTTATTGGATGGGAAAAAGTTTTCAATTTAACTTCTAACCTACTTGTTTTTATTTTGACTTGTCAGCCCACAGCGTTTATCGAGCATCTGTCCACGTACAGGAATTCAATGGATGAGATTGAGCTCAAAGAGAAACAGTTAGCGGCAATGAGAGTGGATGTGTGCAGCACAGAGGCCCTGAAGAAACTGAAAGGTTGGGAAACGGTATCTTTTTAATATTCTGAATTTGTAATAAATGGATCTGCATGAATTATATATGAAGAGTTCAGATGCAAAAGCCTCTAAATGCCATTTGAAATTTTCTTCTAAAATGATCATTTTTATCAAGCTTGTATATTTAAGTTCAGTAATTTCACTTAAATGGCAATGAAGATTACCTATTAATTGTCATTTAAGTGAGATTACTGAACTTAAATATACAAGCTTGATAAAAATGGTCATTTTAGAAGAAAATTTCAAATGGCATTTAGAGGCTTTTGCATCTGAACTCTTCATATGTTTGTGCTTTTGTTTTTTCTAAATCTCACACTTTAGACAAGGCAGGAGGTAAAAGGTTTTCTAAAGACTTTGAAGATGGGAGCACAAAGCTACAGGAGTTTGTTTCTTTTCTGGATGGAGAGGTGAAAAAAGGCCCTCCTTTGATGGAAGCTCTGGAGAATGCAGACATTTTCTACGAGATGCAATATAAAGAGGTCAAGATTGTGGCTAAAGTGAGTATTGCAGATTAGTTTAAATTTTGTTTAAAACTCATATTTGATCACCAAAATTGCATATTTAAATGTTTTTTTCTTTGATAAAAAATTTCTATATGCCTTAAAGGAGTAGTTCACTTTTGAAAAAAATTTGCTGATAATTTACTCACCCCCATGTCATCCAAGATGTCCATGTCTTTCTTTCTTCAGTCGAAAAGAAATTAAGGTTTTTGATGAAAACATTCCAGCATTTTTCTCCCTATAATGCACTTCAGTGGGAACCAAATGGTTCAAGGTCCAAAAGACAGTTTCAGTGCAGCTTTAAAGTGCTTTAAACGATTCCAGACGATGAATAAGTCTTATCAACCGAAACAATCGCTCATTTAATAAATAAATAGCAAAGTTTAAGTTTTATAAGCTCAAATGATCACCTTGCTCTGTTCTGTGATGCACGTTCGTGTGTCTCCTGTTCGAACTCGTTCATCAAAATGAATGAATCTTTTTCCGAGTCATTTGGTTCATTCAATGAACGAAACGAACGAATTGACTCGGAAAAAGATTCGTTCATTTTGATAAACGAGTTTGAACAGGAGACACACGAACGTGCATACAGAACAGAGCAAGGTGATCATTTGAGCTTATAAAACTTAAACTTTGTTATTTATTTGTTGAATGAGCGATCGTTTCGCTTGATGAGACCCTTATTCATCGTCTGGAATTGTTTAAACACCTTTGAACAGTTTGCAGTTTGTACTGAAAGTGTCTTTTGGACCATGAACCGTTTGGTTCCCACTGAAGTCCATTATATGGAGAAAAATGCAGGAATGTTTTCATCAAAAACCTTAATTTCTTTTCGACTGAGGAAAGAATGACATGGACATCTTGGATGACATGGGGGTGAGTAAATTATCAGCAAAAGTTTTTTGAAAAGTGAACTACTCCTTTAAAATAGCTTGAATGTAACCTATGAATATGCAAATGAGCCCCGCCTCCACTCATTCACACCAGCTCAGAGATCCACTCGTTTGCAAACACACGTTGATGTGATTGGTTGCAAGGTAGTTTGTGACAGAAACAGAAACACCAGCGATTTCAAATTGCATTTTTGAGACTGTCTTTGGTTCACTGTAGTTTAAAGGGATACTCCACTTTTTTTGGAAATAGGCTCATTTTACAACTCCCCCAGAGTTAAACAGTTGAGTTTCACCGTTTTCAAATCCATTCAGTCGATTTTCTGATATTTAAAAGAATATCAGTAACCAGACAGTTTCTGGTCTCATTGACTTCCATAGTGTATTTTTTTTCCTACTTTGGAAGTCAATGAGTCCAGAAACTGTCTGGTTACTGATATTCTTCTAAATATCAGAAAATCGGCTGAATGGATTCAAAAACGGTAAAACGCAACTGTTTAACTCTGGGGTAGTTGTAAAATGAGCCTATTTCCAAAAAAGTGAAGTATCCCTTTAAGGAGATAATAAATATGTTGACTTATGAATTTGCTCATGGTTTGTCTTAAAGCATATTGAAAACACCACATAGGCATATAAACAACATTAAAAGCTTGATTTTCACCACAGGGGGAATTTAATTCTTTTTTTGGGTGCAATTTGAAATGATATTCTTAGTAAACGACATACATTAGCCACACTCCTGTACAAAATAACTTGCACTGCAATTTACTGTCTAATAATCCTAGATGTATGAATTCTCCACACTGGTAGACTGAAATAAATGTAGAGACCCATCAGGTCATTTTAAAAATGAAATGGCTGCGTTGGAAATAAGTAAAACGTTGTTTTATTTATATTTCCAAAGAGCACTTTATGAAATCGAATTATTTCCGTTTGCTTCAACAAGAGCTCTTCATCTCCTCACTCACAGCAGCCTCAGGTCTTCCAGCAGACTCATCATTTCAGTGCACATATAAAAAAAAAACTATATTTGAAAGCAGCAAATAGCCCTTTCAGAACTAATGACCAAATGCTCATTTAATGCTTTTAGTGGTTTCAGCTGCATTGTGCCGCAATTGAATTTGTTCAAAAACAAAGACATCCTGACCATTATGTAGCAATGTTGTTTTATTTAGCCTATCTGTGACAACCACCATTGACCATTTCATAAAAAATATGTGTGTAGTTTTAATCCTTTTACAAATAATGGTTGAAAATTCCACATTTCTGGGAGAATTTAATTTGTGGTTATTAGTTTTGCCAGTTTTAACATGTTTTTGATAGTGGTAGTATATGATAATATAATTAGGCCTGGTCAATGAGAATTATATTTGTGGAGATATATATGATCAATGTAATGTATCCTTGCTGAAGGAAATCCTTAATTTCTTTGAAAATAAGCTTACTGACCCCAAACTTTTGAACAGTAATGTATGTTTGTACTGCTGAAACAAATAGTGGAACATCTCTTCAAATCATACATTTCCAGGCCTACGAGACGTTTGCGAACCGGGTGTCGCACCTTAAGCGCAAACTCGATGCACTGAAGGCCATGTTGCCTGATCCAGATGACTCCCCCGTCCCCTCTCCCATTGAAGATGCCCCTTCACCAACGGGCTCCGAGTCACCCTTCGACGCTTTGGAAAGGATTGGTACCCCCGACCCAGAGCTGGATGGGCAAGCAATGGAGGAGGACCTTATTGCTTTGGCTGATGCTCCCAGCCCCCTCTCATCGACTGGGGGTTCCCCACCACCGAGTGTCTCTGTGGGAGAAAAAGACAATCGTGACATAGAGGACATGGAGCTTTCAGATGTAGAGGAAACAGAAACTCCTGCCATCATAGGTACTATAGCACCTTTACTATTTTACATTTGGCATTCAGCATGTTTCTCCAGCATGATACTCCACTTTTTTTGGAAATAGGTTCATTTTACAACTCCCCCAGAGTTAAACAGTTGAGTTTCACCATTTTCAAATGCATTAAGCCGATTTTCTGACTTCCATAGAAGGGAAGAAAATATACTATGGAAGTCAATGAGACCAGAAACTGTCTGGTTAGTGATATTCTTCTAAATATCATAAAATCGTCTGAATGCATTCAAAAACGGTAAAATTCAACTGTTTAACTCTGGGGGAGTTGTAAAATGAGCCTATTTCCAAAAAAAGTGGAGTATCCCTTTAAGCTGTTATGGTGCAGGGTTTTATTAAATGCATCTTAATTTTGTTTCCTCCTTCCAGTAGAGGAACTTGTGTCCAAACAGACCTCTGTCACTCCAAATGTCACAGAATCTTTACAAACAAATGAAGGCACACAAGTAAAGCAGGTCATGACCACAGCAGTGGCGGTTCCCTCAACAGTAACAACAACAACAACAGCAACCATAACCACACCAACCACACAGTCACTGCCAGTCAACCTTGCAGGCGTTGATCTAGGCAAGATCAGCTCCATCCTCAGCACAATCACAAACGTTATGAAGAACTCAGGTGAGATGTTGTAGTTTGATTTTGTACAGCATGTTATTCACAGGTTGAAAAAGCCTTTCAAAAGGGCATACTGGTCAGTGGTAAGCTGTGGTGTCTCACTCTGTATCCACTCTTCTACATGTCAGTAAAAAGTGTCAAAAAAGCCCGAAAGTAAAATAATTCACATGATAAATGTACATTTTTATGTAACATCATGCATTCAATCATTACTTTTTCCTTTGCACAGCTGTAGGAGCAAGTCCTGTATCTCGGTCTTTCCCAAGTGTACCTTCCACTCCAAGCTCAACTCAGAAGACTCTCCCTGCTGCTGCCCCTCCAGCCAATCCGCTGGCCAGCATCCTTTCTAGGGTGGACATCAACACCAACACTCTGCTCAGCGCTCTATCCAAAACACAAACCCAAGGGGGTTTTCAGGGTGAGAGCTGGAAAAGTAAGATGATATCCAAAGAGTCAACCTAAAATCAAAATTAACTTTAGTTTTCTAATACACGTTTGTAGACTAACGTAGTGTGACTTCATCAGCAGATGCTATTCAGAAGAAAACATGTTTTTACTTTGTAATCTTATAAAAATGTAATAACTTTTATCCAGTTATCATGTAATGCCAGTAATCAAAAGCCAAAAAGCTAAATGACATTTTAAGCTGGTAATGTCTTTTCAATAATGTTGCGGTTATGAAATGCAGGTTAACATTACTAAACTCAGCAAAAAAAAAAAAAAAAGAAACTTCATGACAGGAATCATAATATGGTTTATTGTGATTGATTGTTAAACTTCAAAGGTCTATGATTAGGGACGCACCAATACCATTTTTTCAGATCCGATACCAAAAATTCTTGATTTCTTTTTTTAAATCAAGTAAAATTTCTATAACTCTGACAATAAATCAAAAAGATTTTATGAATTATTTTATGCATAGCACAGCTGTTTGAGGCAGCAACATATGATAAGATAGGACAGAACAAGAAAGGCTAATAATAATCTTTCATTACGCAAAAGTATTATGATATGAAAGACTCCCAATACAGTGTGGCACAAAGCCCTTCTGCGCAACCCGGTGTATAGACTGATGCGCTCGAAACAAGTCACAGCGCGCAGCTCTTCGAGTCCGCATTGAACATTTCAGACATATTGATGCGTAGTGTATTATACAGTATCTATCTATGCAATAGTTTATTGAGCCTTTTCTTTTAACAGTTTTAAATTTATGTTACTGTGCGTGTGAAGAACAATTATAGTGCTCTCTACTCCTGTATTGTGATCTAACAGACACCTGGTAGAAAGTGATTAAGGTACAGCAATAAAGTCCTGAAAGATAAAGCATTTTATGCAAAACCGTAGACCATATTGCCAAGTATAATAGTAACATTGAATCATCTTGGAGAGATTCGTCATAACCAAACGAAAAAGTTTACGTGATCTTGAATTTAATGACTTAAATATTTCTATCTCACATTATACTATAGAATGGCTTCAGAACACTTATAATATAGTGCACGAAAACTTTATGGTGCTTTATAATGTTTTTGTGCCTTTTGTGGGGCTTAACAATAACACAGAACAGTATACGCATAATATCGGATTTGGATCGGCATCGTCTGACTGATACCCGATCCGGCCAAGAATGGCAGTATCGGAACTGATACCAAGTATCGGATCGGCGCATCCCTGGCCTCTAGCTATGATTGATTTAAATATGCGCCCTCTCTGCATGTTTCAAAATAAATAACATGGTGCTTACAAGTTATTGGAACTGTGACCTTAATTGTCTACTGCCTGTAAACTGTTAGTGTCTTAAGGCCTGGTTCCACAGGTTTATGTGCATTAATTATTTATGGTTTATTGACCTAGCTTTTTTTAAACCCAAGATACAGAATTCCGTAAAAGGGATGTTTCTTTTTGCTGAGTTTATTGTTAAGGTTATGGCAAATAACAATGGGTCTGGGGGAAAAATAAAGCGTTGGGATGTCATGTATAGGCAATGGCATTCGGATACATTGCGATGCTTTCAAGGGGGAGCTTGACCTTAAGCCTCTATGTGCCAAAAATTGGTGCCAGACAGGTTGTGTTTCAGGAGCAAAGTAGTGTCGAATGCGAACTCCCATTCAGTTAAATCCTTATTCTGATACTTTTGCCCACAATTATTAATGGATGCATTCCCACCCTACTTTTTCTTCTGTTGAATATACATAGAAATTTGACATTACAGAAGTTAAATGTTTTGAGAATGTTGTGTCATTTAAAACTTTATAGACCTTTTGCCTAGTTGTGGTAGAAACAGCAAATGATACTAGAAAAGACGCTGTACAGGTTCTTTAGAAAAATGTGATGTGTTTTTAAATGAGTCTGCTGACCGTTGCGTTCCTATCCCTATTTTTCTTTTTAATTTTTCCTCCCAGGTCTGTCATCTTTGCTAAATAACCCGGCTGCAAAGACCACCACAACTTCAATTTCTGACAAGCAATCTCCTCCTCCTCTAACAGCAGAGACTCATACAACTCCTAAAGTGTTCCCTACTCTATCTAGTGTCCCATTGGCCAGGGATCCTACCTCTCAAGGATGTGTGGAGCCTACTCCTTTCCAGTCCAATATTTCGAATGAAAAAGTAGATCCTTGCTCTTCTCTCAACTCTTCCCTGGACTGCAAGATTGATAACTTACTCCAAGGGAACACAGGACTGAAAGGCTTTAATTTAGGTTTTCCATCTGTTCTGCCATGGCCTAAAGTAACTGTTGAGAGCCCTTCGGCAAGTGCAGAGAACCTTGGAGGAACCCCTGTAAGGGATGAAGCTGGTGCTACACCAACGCAAGACGAAATTATGGATGGTCCCCAAACAGAGCCATTCCCATATCAGCAGGGGCAAACAGCGTCTACGTCCACGGCTTTAGATGCTAAATCAATACCTTGGCAGGTACAAAATGCTCACACTGATCCACAAGCTCATATGGAAATTCACCAGAAGTTTGAACCAAACAAAGACTTTCGAGCCTCTGTGCCCTCTCTTGCCGAGGCAGAAGCAAAGCGACATCAACTCGTTGAAGCTATCCGTTCTACTTCAATGTCCAGCAACCAACAACCTTTGAGAGACAGTGTAGAGGCCACCGAGAGATCCGGTGTGATGCATCAAAATCTGAGACAAAACCCTGTAATCCATGATGTGGGACCAAATCCTAAACTGGTGGAAGGCGGCTACGCATATCGAGATAATCAAGAGAAGCAAGTGTTGGCCAGCTCTGACGCATACAATGCAGAAACGTACCTTGCCAAAGAACCAAGACAGGATCTCGCTGCACCTAATTTCTTTACCACACCTCTCCCACCTATCCCAAATCTACCTCCTCCTCCTCCTCAAGACTTCATGCCTCCCACATCTTCTTTGAGGGCAAGTGGTCCTCGTGCTACCAGGGATTTGCAGGAACCTTTCGGTGAAGCAGAACGAGGTGGTGTTGATGGCTTGTGTGCCCCAGGAAACTTCGATTATGAACGCTTGTCTCATGAGGTTCCAAACAAGGAGCCTTTCTATCCACATGGGAATGGGGCTTCTCACTCTGCTCATGCACCACACCATGCTCCTAATATCCCACCGAATGGTCCATTGGACTACAACCATCAACATCCACCAAGAGTACCACTGCAGAATCCTCCAAGCATACCCCATCACCGCATTGGTTCTCCTCCTCCAGGAAGGGGTTACCATGAAGCCCCAAGTCCTTCCCGAGCTTTGCCCGATGATCCGTACTTTGACCCATACTACGACCATCCGCCACATAGCCCATCTCCTCCTCGTTACGACATGCACCCGATTTCAGCACCCGATTATTATCCTGAAGAAATGCCACCTCACTATCCAGAGCACAGGGTTCGTCCTCACCTGGAGCACAGGCCTCTACCGCCACACCACGTTCGTCCACCTCACCCTGGGCACTATCCACCTCCAAGGCCCCTTCGTCGGCCACCACCGGTCCACCATGAGCCGCCCTTTCCAAGAGGCAAGCGACCCGGCCCACCCTTTGGCGGACCTCCGAGAGTCAGGGGCCCATTTTTTCCCCCCAAAAGACCTTACTTGCCTCCACATTACTGAAGTGTCTATTGTGATTCTTATGCTCAAGTGTGTAGTGCATGTCACAGTGAGCAAGTAAAATCCAAGTGCTGTTGGGTTATCAGCAAGTCAAAGATTGCTGTGGACAATGACGCGAAGGGGATGGTGTTGAACTCCCTCACGAGATCACAGAGAAGTGCAAATTTATTCAAGTTACCAGGGGGATGCAACCAGATCACCAAAAACTCTTGAGCAAGATCTGTTCTGTTCCATGATCAAGACATGTAAACCGTGAGCAGTTGTGCGGCAAGATGTCAAGGAGCACTGGAGCAGAGAAATGGAAAGAATATCTGGCGTGGAATGAGATGGAATCTGAAGGCAGACAAAACAAGAGGTGGTTATTCTATTTAATTTCATTAATTCTTTAATATTGATAGTTTTTCTGTATAGTTCTTCAAAAAAAAAAAATCTAATGTAAAAGTTAGTTCAAAATGTCCTTTCCCTTAGTAAAAATGTCTTGCGAATATCCTTGGGAAAGACCTCAACGTTTTTTTTTTTTTTTGGAGCAACATTTAATTAAGATTGATATGTAATATTTTTTTACTTCTGAAGTTAGGTTCTACTGATGATCAAGCTATATTGTTATGCAAAGCTGGTAGTTTTGATTCACCACATCTTATTTTGTACTTGTAATTAAATGTAGCCCTAACAGGTAGTTAAGCTTCATTATCGTCTGTCATGGAGAAACAGCAGTGTAGAGAAAAGGTAATCTTTACAATTTTGAGGCAAGGTCTTGAGGTGTACAGGGACGAGCCGTTTTTGCCAACAGTGGCAGAAGACACCGAAGAAAAGAAGTTGTCGGGCAGAATCATCATTGCCTCCCTCAGTTCCCAGAGGCTTTTACTGTACTGATTTAAATAAAGATGTGTTTCAAAACAAAACAAAACACTGTGGGGAAGTGCAGTCTCAACCATGATTTCTTTGAGTCTTTTCATCTCAGTTGCTTCAGTGACTGATTTCCTTGCTCTTCACATTTTCGCGAACAATTATCAATAAAATGAGCAACACGTATGCAGAAAAATATTGTAGCTAAATGGCTGCTACTCATGTTGACTTGAAGTGACGAGTCCTATACCATATTTAATTCTAGAACCAACATCGAAGGCATTTAATCCCATTTAAAGTAAATTTCCTAATTACTTGGTGTTTAAATGAGTTTTTCATTTTTATCATAGCATTTTAGCTAAATTTTATTCAAAAGCTAATTTCAAGCTAAATTATTCACCTCACTCAAAGCGTTCTATAATCGATTCGTTCCAGTTCCACTTTGGGTTTCCTGGCTGCTTCCAACTTAGTTATCCAAAACGCTCCTATCACAAACTCTAGTCTGGTTTGCAGAGTATTTAACTCTTAATTTCTTAAATTTTTACCTCAGGTTAGGCTTATATTTGCACTTTTTAACTGTTGAAGTTGTCAAATTATATGTAGACACAGTTAAAGATATAAGGACTTTATCAAGAGATAACTCTGGTCACACTTTAGTGTGTTTTTCTCTGAAATAAATGTAGCATATAAGACAAACAATTTACGCAAGAACTCCTTCCTCTAAAATGAGTCTTGTCTTAAGCATCATAGTTCCACATTTAATATCACTTATTCTCGAGGATCAGATGTGACTGATTGCATGTACATGAATGTTTATGCAGTCAGCTCTGTGAATCAAATCAGGGAAACAACTTGCTGTGTTGTTTCCCCCTTGGTTAATGCAACCGCAAAAAAAGCGTAAAGTAATAAAGTTATTTGCCTAGTTCTTCAGGGTTTGGGCAATGATCAAAGCCATTTCGTCTAATTCCGTTGATTCCGACGTTGTTTCAGAAATTTAAAACATCACAAAAGTAAAACATTCCAGTACATTTTAAAACGGGCTTTTCTCTGTGCCTAAATATGTCACGTTTTTCATTTTTCAACTTACTTTTATCAAAAAGAAAAATAAGCAAAATAATTGGATTTTATTTATTGTGAAATGTTAAATAGTTAGGAAATGGCTAAATAACTAAAGTGGTGCAGTTGGAATAATTAAAGGATTATTTCACCCAAAAATTAAACTTCTGTTGACCCTCTATTGACAGCTACGCAACTACCACCGCAACTAAAACGTTTATAAAGAGATCGTAAAACTAATCCAAATGAATTGAGCAATTTAGTCAAAATTTTCTGAAAAGACATGATCGCTTTATCTGGTGAACAGATTGAATTTAGGCTTTTATTCACATATAAACATTAGCATATAACATATAAACAGAAGCTTGAATGCGCTGCGTGACACGAGAATGAACCTCATTGGTTCTTGTGGAAGCTCAAACGTGCTGCGTAACACGAGAATAAACCTCATTGGTTCTTGTGGAAGCTCAAACGGGCTGTGTAACACGAGAATGAACCTCATTGGTTCTTGTGGAAGCTCAAACGGGCTGTGTAACACGAGAATGAACCTCATTGGTTCTTGTTGAAGCTCAAACGTGCTGCGTAACACGAGAATGAACCTCATTGGTTCTTGTGGAAGCTCAAACGGGCTGTGTAACATGAGAATGAACCTCATTGGTTCTTGTGGAAGCTCAAACGGGCTGTGTAACATGAGAATGAACCTCATTGGTTCTTGTGGAAGCTCAAACGTACTGCGTAACACGAGAATGAACCTCATTGGTTCTTGTGGAAGCTCAAACTCGCTGCGTAACACGAGAATGAAACTCATTGGTTCTTGTGGAAGCTCAAACGTGCTGTGTAACACGAGAATGAAACTCATTGGTTCTTGTGGAAGCTCAAACGTGCTGCGTAACACGAGAATGAACCTCATTGGTTCTTGTGGAAGCTCAAACGGGCTGCGTAACACGAGAATGAACCTCATTGGTTCTTGCGGAATCTCAAATGGGCTGTGTAACATGAGAATGAACCTCATTGGTTCTTGTGGAAGCTCAAATGGGCTGTGTAACATGAGAATGAACCTCATTGGTTCTTGTGGAAGCTCAAACGTGCTGCGTAACACGAGAATGAACCTCATTGGTTCTTGTTGAAGCTCAAACGTGCTGCGTAACACGAGAATGAACCTCATTGGTTCTTGTTGAAGCTCAAACGTGCTGTGTAACATGAGAATGAACCTCATTGGTTCTTGCGGAATCTCAAATGGGCTGTGTAACATGAGAATGAACCTCATTGGTTCTTGTGGAAGCTCAAACGTGCTGCGTAACACGAGAATGAACCTCATTGGTTCTTGTTGAAGCTCAAACGTGCTGCGTAACACGAGAATGAACCTCATTGGTTCTTGTTGAAGCTCAAACGTGCTGTGTAACATGAGAATGAACCTCATTGGTTCTTGTGGAAGCTCAAACGTGCTGCGTAACACGAGAATGAAACTCATTGGTTCTTGTGGAAGCTCAAACGTGCTGTGTAACATGAGAATGAACCTCATTGGTTCTTGTGGAAGCTCAAACGGGCTGCGTAACACGATAATGAACCACATTGATTCTTGTGGAAGCTCAAACGCGGTGTGTAACACGAGAATGAACCTCATTGGGTTTTGCGGAATCTCAAACGGGCTGCGTAACACGAGAATGAACCTCATTGGTTCTTGTGGAAGCTCAAACTCGCTGCGTAACACGAGAATGAACCTCATTGGTTCTTTTGAAGCTCAAACTCGCTGCATAACACGAGAATAAACCTCATTGATTCTTGTGAAAGCTCAAACTCGCTGCGTAACACGAGAATGAACCTCATTGGTTCTTGTGGAAGCTCAAACGTGCTGCGTAACACGAGAATGAACCTCATTGGTTCTTGTGGAAGCTCAAACGTGCTGCGTAACACGAGAATGAACCTCATTGGTTCTTGCGGAATCTCAAACGGGATGTGTAACACGAGAATGAACCTCATTGGTTCTTGTGGAAGCTCAAACTCGCTGCGTAACACGAGAATGAACCTCATTGGTTCTTGCGGAATCTCAAACGGGATGTGTAACACGAGAATGAACCTCATTGGTTCTTGTGGAATCTCAAACGGGCTGTGTAACATGAGAATGAACCTCATTGGTTCTTGCGGAATCTCAAACGGGCTGTGTAACATGAGAATGAACCTCATTGGTTCTTGTGAAAGCTCAAACTCGCTGCGTAACACGAGAATGAACCTCATTGGTTCTTGTGGAAGCTCAAACGCGCTGCGTAACACGAGAATAAACCTCATTGGTTCTTGTGGAATCTCAAACGGGCTGTGTAACACAAGAATGAACCTCATTGGTTCTTGCGGAATCTCAAACGGGCTGTGTAACATGAGAATGAACCTCATTGGTTCTTGTGGAAGCTCAAACGGGCTGTGTAACACGAGAATGAACCTCATTGGTTCTTGCGGAAGCTCAAACGGGATGTGTAACATGAGAATGAACCTCATTGGTTCTTGTGGAAGCTCAAACGGGCTGTGTAACATGAGAATGAACCTCATTGGTTCTTGTGGAAGCTCAAACGGGCTGTGTAACATGAGAATGAACCTCATTGGTTCTTGTGGAAGCTCAAACGGGCTGTGTAACACGAGAATGAACCTCATTGGTTCTTGTGGAAGCTCAAACGCGCTGCGTAACACGAGAATAAACCTCATTGGTTCTTGTGGAATCTCAAACGGGCTGTGTAACATGAGAATGAACCTCATTGGTTCTTGTGGAAGCTCAAACGGGCTGTGTAACACAAGAATGAACCTCATTGGTTCTTGCGGAATCTCAAACGGGCTGTGTAACATGAGAATGAACCTCATTGGTTCTTGTGGAAGCTCAAACGGGCTGTGTAACACGAGAATGAACCTCATTGGTTCTTGCGGAAGCTCAAACGGGATGTGTAACATGAGAATGAACCTCATTGGTTCTTGTGGAAGCTCAAACGGGCTGTGTAACATGAGAATGAACCTCATTGGTTCTTGTGGAAGCTCAAACGGGCTGTGTAACATGAGAATGAACCTCATTGGTTCTTGTGGAAGCTCAAACGGGCTGTGTAACACGAGAATGAACCTCATTGGTTCTTGTGGAAGCTCAAACGGGCTGTGTAACACGAGAATGAACCTCATTGGTTCTTGTGGAAGCTCAAACGGGATGTGTAACATGAGAATGAACCTCATTGGTTCTTGTGGAAGCTCAAACTCGCTGCGTAACACGAGAATAAACCTCATTGGTTCTTGTGGAAGCTCAAACGGGATGTGTAACATGAGAATGAACCTCATTGGTTCTTGTGGAAGCTCAAACTCGCTGCGTAACACGAGAATAAACCTCATTGGTTCTTGTGGAAGCTCAAACGGGATGTGTAACACGAGAATGAACCTCATTGGTTCTTGTGGAAGCTCAAACGGGCTGTGTAACACGAGAATAAACCTCATTGGTTCTTGTGGAAGCTCAAACGGGATGTGTAACATGAGAATGAACCTCATTGGTTCTTGTGGAAGCTCAAACTCGCTGCGTAACACGAGAATAAACCTCATTGGTTCTTGTGGAAGCTCAAACGGGATGTGTAACATGAGAATGAACCTCATTGGTTCTTGTGGAAGCTCAAACTCGCTGCGTAACACGAGAATAAACCTCATTGGTTCTTGTGGAAGCTCAAACGGGATGTGTAACATGAGAATGAACCTCATTGGTTCTTGTGGAAGCTCAAACTCGCTGCGTAACACGAGAATAAACCTCATTGGTTCTTGTGGAAGCTCAAACGGGATGTGTAACACGAGAATGAACCTCATTGGTTCTTGTGGAAGCTCAAATGGGATGTGTAACATGAGAATGAACCTCATTGGTTCTTGTGGAAGCTCAAACTCGCTGCGTAACACGAGAATGAACCTCATTGGTTCTTGCGGAAGCTCAAACGGGCTGTGTTACTTGAGAATGAACCTCATTGGTTCTTGTGGAAGCTCAAACGCGCTGCGTAACACGAGAATAAACCTCATTGGTTCTTGTGGAATCTCAAACGGGCTGTGTAACACAAGAATGAACCTCATTGGTTCTTGCGGAATCTCAAACGGGCTGTGTAACACGAGAATGAACCTCATTGGTTCTTGCGGAAGCTCAAACGGGCTGTGTTACATGAGAATGAACCTCATTGGTTCTTGTGGAAGCTCAAACGGGATGTGTAACACAAGAATGAACCTCATTGGTTCTCGCACGTCAAGCGAACATGCTTGAGCTTCAGTTTCAATTCAACTAATGTGTGAATTGATGAATGTTGATATGTGAATATGAATAAAAGCCTAAATTAAATCACGTCTCTTCAGAAAATTTTGACTAAACTGCTCGATTTATGCAATAGTTTTACAATCGCTTTGTCTTTTTTGGTATTTAATGAAGGTACAGACACCTTTCAGATTTCATAAAAAAAATTCTTAATTTCTGTTCCGAAGATGAACGAAAGATTTACAGGGTTGGAACAACATTAATGTGAACAATTAATGACAGAATTAAGTTTTTGGGTGAACTTACCCCTTAAGTCATTGCTTATAATAATAAAGTGTTTAAAATCATAAAAAATAAGCATTAAATTCACAACAGTTCACAAATTGACTTAATATTTAATGTCCTTCTACATTCCAAAAAGAACAGATGTAGAAATATGGTGTAACCACTAGTATCTTTCCACATGGTCACCAGCAGGGGGAGACAACCCTGAATGTTGTCCTGGGCCCTGTGCCGAGGGGAGCCCAATCAGTCCTGGTATATACTCGTTGTATTTTGTACCCTACAACAAGATCCTCATCAAAACTAGCATATGAACATGCCACCAGAGCCAAAAAAAAAAAAAAAAAAAACACACACTCATGGCAAGAAAATTCTTTATAGTTTCACACCAGAGGTTTCCGGACTGTCTTTTCGCTGGCTGATCTCCTCTGAGTTTTGAAAGTTTTGTCAGTAAACGATAACCTAAATTCTTGAACTGTTCTTTAAGATCATATATTCTTTCCAAAAATACAGTCAAAACATATTAATTTGTTATGATTTGGCACCTAAATCATGTTTTTTTTCAAATAAATTTAAGAAATATCGGGCTGGTTTCACAGGCCTTAGGCCTTAGATAAATTACGACATAAGTAGATTTTATAAACATGCCTTCGTAAAAATCTAAATATTACTGGTGTGCATCTTGAGACAAAACAAGGGCACTGACCTTTTAAAATACCTCAGTGCATGTTGCTTTCAGTTGAAATCGCTCAAAGCATGCTGGTTAGTCTGGGACTACAGGCTTAAAGGGACATTACACCCATTTACTCACCCTTATGTTGTTTCAAACGTGTAACACTTTCGTCAGTTGAACTAAAAAGAAGATATTTTGAAGAATGTTGATAACCAAACAGTTGACGGTATCCACTGACTTACATGGTATAGGAAAAAAATACTATGGAAGTCAGTTACCAACATTCTTCAAAATATCTTCTTTTTAGTTCAGCACAAGAAAGTGAGTCATACAGGTTTGGAAAAACATATGGGTGTGTAAATTATGTCAGAATTTTCGGTTTTGGGTGTACTTATTGAGGCAATTGAGGTTTAAATGAATGTTTAGCCTAAACTAAACATTATATAATTTTGCAGACTGTACAGAATGTAATGTGCACACAAATAAATAGGCTTACACGTGAGAGAATATTTAATGTTTATTAAAGTCAGCTACATTATTTCTTAGATGTATTTACAGAAATTGAGAGGGGCCAGAGTTTGCAGTTATTTGCATTTCATTACCATTTAAAAACAAAGGCGTTTCACAAAGGCCTCTCTCATGAATATTCAATGTTTTTTTTTTTGTTTTTTTTTTTTTATTTCTAAACTAGTATTCACAAAACACAGTAAGGGTTTACCACGAAGCACTCCAATAGGCTACATTAGGAAGTCAAACCAAGTGTCTCGTCATGTCCTCGGGTTTCAGTCAGATTGAATATGATAGGCTACCTATTCGGGGGGCACTCGTATAACACACAAATAATATCAGGATGTTATTTTCGTTAGTTAGTTTCTGAACTGGAAATAAGAGACAAAGCCCTTTTAAATAGGTTATATTATAGGCATTATTATTTATAATACGCAATTATCGGTTTAAAAGACGATATATGCATAATTATTATAATTTCAGTTGTCAAATTATTATATTAATATAATATAATTAGTGAAATCAATATTTTGAATTAGAAGTAAATATAAAACAAAAGCCATTGGCTACTTCTATACCACTACATTTTACAGGACTGAAGATAATGTTTAATAGTGATGTTGAGGTTTTTCATTCATGTTCTGCTGCTCATCAGCTCGTTTTCGTCTGTTTATTTTACGTAGCGTAAGCCTACTTAATTGAGGGACACGCCCACATACGCGGCGCGCGCGCGCGTGCTCTGCACGTTTCAAGTGAAACAGTTGTTATCGCTTGAATGCTAAACTTCCCACAGCAGCACGTGCTGCGTGGGATTCGATCCATGAAATTATCCACCCTCGTCATACACAGTTAACTCGAAATTAACCCTGAATTCAAATGGCGTATTAAAATAAACGCTTTGCCCAAGTAACCAGTGCTTTTGTTGTTTTTTCATGCATATATAACAAATGAGAGTTCGATGGAATTTCATACTTTCTCTTCACATGATGTGTTTGAAACTGAACAGAAAAAAATATAACTATGCAACTAGATGCATACATGTAAGGTTGTTCTATCTATTAATGTTTTAATACTTCTCCCCCTCCCCCTCCTGTCCCTTTGTCTTTTAACCCTATCAACCTTTTGTTTTATTTGACTTCCCCTGTCCATCCTCTGTATGCAGATTTTCTGGTGAAGGATTTTGTCTGCCCAGCAACAGCTGTGCTTGAGGGGACATCCAATGCCCTTGTATTCCATCCGCTTGCAAATCAAGGTAAAGGATATGCTGTTGCACAGAGCACACTATGTACGTCTGCTTATCATTTTATATTTGCCATAACTAAATTGTCTCAGGCTCAGGGCCGTATTAAGAGCTCACTGGGCCCCGGGGCTATGAGTTACTGCAGGGCCCCCCCACCACTTTAGGTCACCAACTACATGAGCTAAATGTTATATTATTATAGCCTACGAGTCATTTTATCCATCTATGATATACTTCACAGTTATGTTACTTTTAACATGATTTTTTTATCATATCAAAATGTATTGACTAAAATTTCATAATTATTGTGACCAATTTCAATATCACCAAAAAATAATAGTAGCTTAAGAAAATAATCTCAAGCTTACTGATGACAAGAGTCACAAATTAAAATAGAACAAAGGCACAATAAATCGACCTATGAAAAACTTAAAGCACTGAATAATATTATATAAAGTAATCAAATATACAATACATGGTTTTCACTATAAATTCAACATTCATTCTTGTTAATTTTGCAAAAGTAATTCAGTCAAATGCAGTAAATTACTTTCTTTCTGATGTTTGATTAACATTATTGACACACATGGCGACAGCAGCTTTATTAGCAGCGTCTGTCACTTTGAGACCTCAGAGTCGGATTCAAGTGCGCTGTGCAAAACCGTCTCAAGTTCACCACAGTCTATGGTTCACCTTGGTCTCAAAACCAGCATTTACAAAATAAATTCTCCCGCTGCTCACTGTGCCTGAGCAGTTTGAAATAATTTGTATCCAAACCACAACGTTTAAAAACGCGTTTAAATGATAAACTTACATCATGATGGCGCAGCAAAATTTAAATATTTCTACCGGATATATTATCGCCAGTCCTTTAGGCGAATATTGAGTTTAATCAAACACAAAAAGCAAAATTATACATCCATCAAGTTAATATTCAAACTTACCGAAAGTTTGTGGGGTCGATGACGCTGTGTTTTAAGAATAGACTAGATTAGAATGAAGAGAAGAGTAAAGGCGATTTATTGGTTGATGTATAACCTATTCTAATAAGGCGCAGGCAGCAATCATCTATAGGCCTACGTGCAGCAGCAGGTCGGTCGTTCACAAGTTAAATATAGAATAAATATATTTGTCATATCAAATTAAAACCTGACGTTTCAATTTACCATGCCCTGCTCAGAGCCGTTGGCCCTGCATGCCTACGGGGGTTTGATTGACAGGTGGCCTGGCCAATCATAACGCCGAATACGCAACTTTGTCCGACAACAAAGCTGTCAGTCGGTGGACATGAACTTGAAAACGGTAATGTTTAAATTACTTAAATGACAATATTTGAAAGTTGAGACTTTGTTTCATATCAACAGTAAACTGCTCTGAACTCTCTCTCGTAATCACTCGGTGTAACGTTAGTCTTTGCCCCGCGAAGTATTTTTCACTGCGTGAGTGCATGAGAACATGATGTGCGTGACTCGCGAGAGCCGCCTGGCTCGTGGCCCGTCCGTCACAAAGTACCTAAAAAAGGCGGGTCTTTGCGAACGTCTCTATTAATGATAATGATTCCATGATAATGCATGGAATATAAGGCAAAGTGCAACTAAATAACAGGGATAATTTGTGGGGGACGTTGTTGCGTGGTAAGGCTTTGGTAATCAGATGGCTTGCAGTATCTGCTCCACAGCCAATCACGGGCCCCCTCCTTGCTTGGGCCCCGGGGCTTAAGCCCCGCCTAGCCCTATGGTTAATGCGGCCGTGCTCAGGCTGCAAGTCCAAGTGGCACTATAAAGTCAGTGGTGCATTTCAAGTGGTAAAATGCACAAGTTTTTTCCAGGGCAATGTACAAAATGTAATGTTGTCGTACCCCTCAATTGGGTCCAATCGACTTTTACTTAACAACAACAACAAAAAAGTTCCCTTCATCTCAGTGGAATAAGATTCGGTGACTTTTCATACATTATCTATCTATACACACACACACACACACACACACACACACACAAAAAAAAACTGGGCTTGATTCGGTTGTTCTGAAGGTAAAAAATGTTTACATCTGATCTTCGGGGTCAATATGACCCCACACTGAAATGAATGGGAAATGTGAAAAAAAAACTAAATATATTTTCTTCATGTGTCAAAAAATAAATAAATAAACAAATAAATAAAAATCCATCATAAATCTGAAAATTTTACACAGAAAGGTCTAGTACTAGAGCATAAATGCAATGTATCATAAAAAAATAGCATTTCATATGCTAATGCTAAAGCTAATGGTGTAGGTGAGGAATTGTGTGGTATATGGATACAAAAGTACTTTATATATCTCCAAAAACACAGCATTAATGCATAGATGAGAAGTAAACATAAAAAAATGATATGTTATTTGTATTATTAAAAATGTATATTTTTTGTACAATTACTCAATCAATTGTTGGGGTCGTATAGACCCGAAGCCCAGAAGTGTAAACAGGAAATGAAGACCATTTGAAGGTTAAAGCTATTTGTTATTCCAAATGATGATTATGTAGGCCTACACATGGTCAATTGGTAAAGTTGTTTCCCAACTCAGGCCTTCAAATGTATTAAACACAGTGGAAAGTTAGAGCTCTATCTCCCTCTACTGGTCAAACGGGATCTTAACTTTATTGCTAAAGGCAACTATCATAGCTTGCTCACTTCTTAGAGATATTTATTTGGGCTGCCTTTTTTCTTTTCTGTTCTTGCAATAAAGATGCAGACACTTTTGTGCCTAAATATTTTGTTTTGACAAAAAGATGCCAATATTTGTTGTTAATGGGTGTCTGTCTATATATAGTCCAAGAATTGACTGGTTATTGCGTAAAAGTACTAAGGTATATGTGACCTTAATTCACTTGAAGCGAGTGGATATAATATCACGTTTCATACCTCACAAAGATATAAACTCCTCAAGCAGCTTGATATGTATTTCTATGAATAGATAGAAAGGAGGCGACTCACAAATTATGAAAGCAGTTTGTTTATCATCCAGTTTTTTTTTTTAACCTTGTTAAAAATATTAATCGTCTGCGGCATTACATTGAATTGAATTGATCTTCCTGCATTTTTGACACAGACTTCGACCATTGACAAGCTCTCAGTGCTGTAATACTGAAATAACCAGCAGATGTCGTCGTTAATTCAACTGTCCGGTATAATCAGTTGAGTCATCTGTGATTGTAAGTGCGTACTCACGTGTACGCGAATGAGTCGTGCTTTGAGTCATAGTATAGAGGGTTTTTTTTTTGTCTTAATGTGAGGTTATCAACAGAAAGATGCGTTTTTAAGTCATGTGGGGTTTTGTGTCAAGGGTAAAAGTAGCATTGGCGGATTTAGGGGCTCGTGGCAGATGGTTGTCAATCTCAGTAAACGAACACAAGTACACTAGTCTTTGATTGACTTTACCCTAAGAGCCATACAGCGTGATATAGCCTATATAGGCTACCGACCATTGAACAATTACAGATGCACTTGATGTCTTGTGTGTGATGTATATACATCACCTCCTTATTTTATTTAGTCAGTTTTTTGTTTTTGTCTTTATTAATCGAGATTGAATTAAAAATGAATTCCCTGATAGAACGCGCACGGAGATAGAGAAATTGCTCGACCACATATTGAAGAGAGCACGTAGTTTATGTGGGCGTTAATTTGCGAGGAAACATGATTTGGCTCAGTGTAGTTTCAGCACCGTGGTCAGAGCTCGACAGAACAAAAGGCGGATTAGAGTCCTTGATATCAGGGACCGTCCAAATGTTACATGCAAACGCAAAAAGCGAACACTCAAATAAAGCAGTAGCTAACCATAAAGCTATTTATATCACTGTAAATTTCCATTTAATAAAACGTGTTCATTTGTTTTATTGTTTGTTTATTATTGCATCCTGGTTCTTCATGGATATAAAACGTACTGTTTCGTTTTTTTTTATAAATAAAAGAAAGAGTTTGCTATACCTTTTTCTTTGTTTGTTTTAATTGATTATTGATTTGTTTTATGCTTATGGAAAATATGTCCCTTTGTCCATGGTACTCAACTCATTCTTTGTGAAACCAAGAACGCCTTTTAAATGTAATTATAGTACTGTACTGCATTTATTCAAAGGTATTTCGTGACAATCAGCATTCATTTAGAGAAAGTATTTAAAAAAAACTATAACATTTTATGCATAAAGTTGCAGTTACAAGATTTTAAGTCTTAAATGTGAGGTATGCATCACGAAAACAAAACTTAAAGGGATATTACACTTCCAAATAATGTTTTGGTATGTTTTAGCTTACCTCAACGGCATCCAAGATGTAGGTATCTTTGTTTCCACAGTATTCTCAATTTTGATATTTTTAGGTCAAACCGTTCTTGTCTGTCAGATAATGCAGGTATATGGTGTCCACCTCAAAGAGCATGCACAGAGAAGTCCAAATTAAACATGATTTAATGACTCATAAATGTAAGTACACATTGATGGCCTAAGACACGAAACGAGTGGTTTGTGTGAAAACGAACACTATTTATATCGTTTTTACCTCATGTAACCACAGCCACGTCCAACTGATCTGAAGGCGCGGGCACTTCGGTCTGCGCAAGCGCTGGAAAGCGCCGCAATTGATCTCTCGCGGTTGCGAACAAAATTCAACGTTGTCTGTTGATATATCGAAATCGTCTTCCATTGCGATTTCCTGTATATCTAAATATGTTTAGATCTAAGGTAACGCGAGAGATCACTTCTGGCGCTTGCGCAGACCACGTCCTCAGATCACTTGGATGTGGCTGTGGTTACATGAGGCAAAAACAATATAAATACTGTTCGTTTTCTCACACAAACCACATTTATGACTCATTAAATCATGTTTAATTTGGACTTCTCTGTGCATGCTCTTTGAGGTGGACACCATATCTGACAGACAAGAACGGTTTGACCTAAAAATATCAAAATTGAAAATACTGTGGAAATAAAGACACCTACATCTTGGATGCCCTTGAGGTAAGCTAAAACATATCAAAATATTAATTTCAAAGTGAACTATCCCTTTAATGTAAAACAGTTGCTATTTTGATATACTATAATAGTGCAAATACAAGGAAAAAAGTCTCAATTGTGAAATATAGCATTTTTCTATATACATTTTTCTTTTTACTTCCATATGTACCACAGTGAAATGAAAAGGACAGCTGTTCATATTTGGCAGCACCCAATGGTTTGTGAGAGGAAAATGTAGACGCTCCCTTAATCCGAGTAAGCATCACGGTTTCCACACCCCGAGGGAGGACAGGAGATGGACAGGAGGGGGACACCGGCTTTCGACGTCAAAAGCTACGGGTTATACGGAGTGTCAACACCGTGAATATAGGCTACAGCATTACCGTGCGTCTTCTTCACTGCCTCTGCATTAAAACGTGAGTGAAATCCATTTTATTTGCATTTAAACTTCTATTGATTCATGCATGCATTCGAGTCAACAGGAGATATTTGAGAGGGCACAGATAGACAAAAAAAAAAACCCCAAGACGATTCAAGGGTGACAGATGCACGGATTTAGTTGAATGTACAGTGGTTTGCGTTCAATCCATTCGCTCTCTTTATCAGTGCACGTAGAATATCAGACTATATTCTACAACCAGACAGAAAGACAGCAAATAAACAAACATCCCTTTGGGATTAACAAAAGAGAGCGAAAGAGAGAGGGAAGGAAGGAAACGAGAGCAAATTTCGCCTTTGCACACACACCAGAGAGCTCGTAAGATTTGAATAAACTTCTTTCAGTCTTTATTGATTCGAAGGCGTGAAGTTGCATGGATAGTTGCGTGTTTTTGTTCTCTGTCATGTATGTGCGTATGTGGTGTCGTGACAAAGAGCCACATACGCCTGAGCCTCCAGTGTGGATTAAACAAAGAAGCAACGGGGATATCCGTCAATATTTATAAGCATTTTTATTTTATAGCATTCAATTTTAATGTGCTCTATTGCCAGAGTTCGTAACATAAGGTCTTTTGTTCTTCTATAATAATATAATCTCTTAAAATTCCTTTATAGAAGCCACTCTTATCCTATGTTTTGATAACACGTTATAATAGCTTAAATTATTAATAATTACATTTATATGATGCATTCATTCAAACATATCATTAGTGTATATTGAAATAAACATCATACAATGCTTAGCATCTGTGATGTAGCCTATATACATTTCTGACATTTCAGTGCTTCCAGCATTGTATTGAAATCTTTATTATCTTCCGTAATATTATGTATTCAACACATACTAATTCATTCAGACTTTGTTTAATAGATTATTTCAGCTTTGGTGTGCTATCTGTTTTTATTTATAAACGTCATAACTTGTAAGATGTCCCATTGTGTGAGAATTTCACCATTCAAAATCGACCGACATGGAAGATTGTAATTCTGGCAAAACGAATGGCGATCATTTGCATATAGAATTTTGATTGGTCTTTCGTTCTTACATCTAGTTAAAGTAGCTATTCATTTAGCAAATGCGGCTGAGGCCGGGAGGTCTTAAAAATTTGACGTTTTACATTTGATTATGCATAATAAATTATTTTAAAACGTTTCTACGAGTTAGTCAGTGCCCATATTTGTCGTATATTCGCTCACGAGCAGGAATGGTTTGGAGAGGTAACCATAGCAACAGTAGACCACTCCAGGACTTGATCGCACGCGCACGGTTCAATTGCAAAACTTCAACACACTTTATTCGTTATATGTTTCACAGATATATGATAATAAAAGCTTTAGTTTTATGTTTAACGACTCTGTTTAAATACTTGGCTAGCTAACTGCACTGTAAACTGAATAAAATTCCCCACCTGACGGTCTTTATATTTCACAGATATGTTATAAAATGTATTATTGTTATGTTTAATAAAGGCTCTTTCAAATACTTAACGTTAACGTTTGGCTAACTGTGTTGTAAACCGAATAAAATTCCCTTTCTGACGGTTTTTAAGGCTTTAACGTTACTTTGGCTACTTTACAAGAATAACATGTTCTTTTACAAATATAAATCTTGTTAATTGGAGATGTTATAACGTGTTAGCGAGTATTTTAGCGTTATGTGTTTTGTTTCACGCAGAGCTGTCACGGTTCAAATCTTTTCCACCGGCACTCTAGTTTAACACCGCGACTCTTCCTCCGCCGCTGAGCCGCTCTCCAGTGCTGAAACCCCGGGCGCAGCTGTCGCTCCGTCCCCTTAGGAAACTGTCCTAATGAAGGAGGCCGACGCCATCAAGCTCTTCATTGGCCAGATCCCGCGGAATCTGGAGGAGAAGGACCTGAAGCCCATCTTTGAGCAGTTTGGCAAGATCTATGAGCTCACGGTGATCAAGGACAAGTACACGGGAATGCACAAAGGTAATTAAACGAGATTGACGCGGCTCTATTGAACGGACAGTCCCAAGAGGAGATGGAAGACTAATGGTGCTAGATGAGATTCCTTTTCAAATCTGAAATGGAGATATGTCTCTTGAGGAAAAACGTCTCTTGTAAGGACACATACTGTGTCTCAATGTGTAAAAAAAACTTTATTTAATTAAGCATTAATTTCCTTCTACTTCATTTTGAGTTTGCTTCCAATGGTCTAGCTTTCTAAAGAAATCTATTCAAGTGCATCTGTGGTGAGAAAGCAAATTCAATGTCCATTTCTTAGTCACAGTTGTCAAGTCCTTTTATGTTCACAAAACACTGTTTAATATTCATGGACTGTCTAGGTTTTGCTATATCTTCATTTCTACATCCCACGTTGTTTTCTTGTTCCTTCTTCAGGATGTGCGTTCTTGACGTACTGTGCGAGGGAGTCAGCCTTGAAGGCCCAGAATGCACTGCACGAGCAGAAGACATTGCCTGGGGTGAGTTGTCGCTGTTGATGACTTGAACGCGGAGACGGGCTGTATAAAAAATTGATTTGTTTAAATCAGACAAACATTTCCAATTGTCTATATTTAGCAGATTGCATATAGAATGAATCATTTATCATAAAGCACTTCTAGCAAGAGGGGGGACATCTAAAAGTAGAAGCAACACATTAGATGGTTCAGGAAACAGGATCTGTGGAAATCTGTGTTGACTGAACAGACTTTAATTAGGTATGTAGGAGGGCACAATCCTTGAAGGCATCCACGATCATGTCGCTCTCTGAAGTCGTTGATTAGCTGTTAGGCCATCTGCCGCGCCAGAGCCGTGACGGGCAACCTGTAAACTCAGAAATCTCTTCATCTTTTTTTAATGCCTTTTTATGTTTTCATCCATAAATCACCCACTTTTTTAGATTTTCCAGATGTACTGAATCATTATGAGCGATGTTGCGAGTCAAATGTTCTGACGTCAACGTATAGAATTCGAGGATGGGATTATATGGTCTGTATTGAGATTTAATGAGGAATTAATACAACTATACGCTCAGTGCTCGCATGATTTCTTTTTTTTCCTGTTGATTAGACTTGAAGCAAACCCACAGGGAATCTTTTGCTTCCCCTCAGATTCTATTTAAGCGAGTTTAATTTGCACAAGAGGAAGCTGCATGCGAAGACGCCGTAAACGCAGAGACACGATGTGGACTGAGCGGCTAAACAGAAGCTTCTGGTGCATCTGAACAGACTCCGGGCCAATTGTGGTCCCACCAGACGTAGGCTAATGAAGGGATATATGGCTTTATTACTCCGTATGTAACATCGAAGACTGGCTGAGTAGTGTTTTAGATCGAAGTGCAAGTGAAAGAAACCTTGGTTTCAGAGAACCAATGTTTGCGAGCATCTGTTTAGATTGTTTTTCCTTATGGTGCGTAACGTTAGGCGCGTGTGCTCAAGAGTAACTCCTGTACAAATCCCATTATTAGCATGACAGTAGTCTGACCTTTGCGACCTCTCCAGGCGTAGATCAGCCGGTTCCCTCGGCTTTAAATCCTCCGTCCCTCCATCCTCCTATTAGTCTACCCCCCTCACCTAAGCTTGGTAAGACGGTGTTCAAACCTCCCCCCCTGAGGTACGAAAGGGAACCATGTTATTAAGAACTACAGCCCCCCCCCCCCTTCCCCTTAAAGAGAAATCTCTCTTCCTCTTTCTTTTCATTCTTTTTTCACACACGTGGAAAGCCCAGCTGTGTGGCATTATTACCAGCTCATGGCACCTGCCATTCAGAGCAAGCCCCGCCCCCAGCCTGTCAATCATAGAAAATCGCTCCGGCAACGCTGCGTGATGTGTGTTTAGAGTGCGTGTGCGGGTGAGATAGGAATTGTTACCCCGACGAGGGGAGAAAGACAGATAAGATAAGACTGAATTTGGCTTGGAACCTTAATTTCTCACTTTTTCTCTTTTTCCCCCTCAGGCTTTGTTCACACTAGGCTGAATTCAGATTTATTTCCCAGATTTGATCTTTAAGACTCGCTGTTTGTATTGTCAATTTGAGAGTGATGAAAACCTATCCACCATATGTTCAAAGGGTGTAATTTTAGGGGGATATTTTTAACCAAAAATTACATTTTTATCATCATTTACTCACCCTCATGAAATCTCCTCCTGCAAAACGTAAAAAGTTTTTTCGGTCCTTTTTTGGATGCCGTTGGGTTTTATTACAGTATGATTTTTATAGTATTTAATAGTATTTTGAGTTAGATATATATATATATATATATATATATATAAATCTAACTAAATATATATATATATATATTTATATATATATATATATTTTTAGTTTCAGTAGTTTGTGCTTTTGGCATTTCATTTTATTTGTATTTTAGTTTTAGTCATTTTTGTTCTTCAACTAAGTCTTATTTAGGTTTTTAAATGTAATTTTTTAATCTAATATTTATTAGGCCTGTCAAATGATTAATAAAAGTTTGTGTTTACATAATACATGTGGGTGCACTGTGTATAATTATTTTGTATATATTTAAATACACACACATGCATCTATATTTAAGAAAAAAAATGTATATTTAAAATACTAAGTTATATATAAATCTATATACATGAAAATATTTCTTAAATATATACAAACATGTGTGTGTATATATATATATATATATATATATATATATATATATATTTAGAGCCCGACCGATAAAGGATTTTGAAGGCCGATACAGATACAAATATTTTTGGGTTTTAAAATCCGATATTCCGATATCGGACGATATTTTATTTATTTATTTATTTATTTTTTTTTAAACTGGACATGATAGTCACAAATTTTGTCATGCTTATTTGAGTTAAGAGAACTGATGGGGATGTTCTTTTGATTGTTATTCAAGCAATGTATGTATCGTGACCAACTCAACGAGTGTTGCCAAAAGGAACGGTGTAGAGTGCCCTCTGGTGGACAAACTATACAACTCCAACGCTCATGACATGGTTCAAGCGTGTTTCGTCCGTTTTAATTTTATTTTTGAAATATTCATTTATCGGCCATTATAACTGCCGATACCGATAGTTTGGAAAATGCCTAATATCGGCCGATAATATCGGTCTGCCAAAATATCGGCCTGACTCTAATATATATATATATATATATATATATATATAATAATTATATACAGTGCACCCACATATATTATGTAAACACAAACTATTATTTTGGATGCGATTAATCGTTTGACAGCCCTAATATTTATACATTGTTTTATTTCAGCTTGATTTCAATTAATGTAAACCATCTTTAATCTTTAGTCACTTTGGACAAAAACAACTTAAACCTTCTTCAAAACATCTTTTGTATTTTGCAGGGTTAGTAAATGATTCCAGAATTATATTGTATTATTATATTTGGATTTTTCTACATAACTTGCTATAATAACAACTTAGTGTTCACTTTCTTCTACAACAACTAAGTGTAGCTATCATTGGGGAATTAGCAGTTGACACAATGAATTTGGATCACAAGAATGTTGTTATTTGTGCTGTATATTACTTGTTTGCATGTGTGTACTAGTTTTCACAAAAGTGCAGGGTCTAGAGACTGAAAAACTGAACTCATTTTAACTTGAGTTCCACGAATGCTGTGTCATGCGTGAGACACAGCAAAAGACATGAGCACAGCAGTCTACTGTTTACATTGAAAAAATAATGGAAAGTAGTGCAGTGGAATGGGAAAACAAGTTCTGTCTAAACAGTCCTTACACTCTCGTCTCACACTCTCATTTAAAACTAAAGACAATTCTCATCTGTTTAGTGGACCTCCAGGGTGGATGAGAATTGTCTTTAGTATTAAATGAGAGTGGGAGAGACAAGAGTAAGGTGTCATTCGAGCGGTCCACTGTGTTGTCTTTATTTAAACATAGCTTAACTCTTAATAAATATATACATATACAAATAAATAAATCCCAGCAGTATGTATTCAAATGTTTCAGGCTCTTTCACACAGCAGGCTGATCTCAGGTAGGTATCTCAGGCCCTACTTACACCTGGTATTACGATCGGATCACAAGTGGACGTCACTAAATACAGGTGTAAATGGAGTCGAAAATGTTTTGAGCTTTTCCACTTTCTACCAGAGGTAGTCGACAGGATTGCTTTCGTGGTGTAAACACTTGTGGTAGAATGCTTTCGAACAGCCACAAAAGACCATCTACTGACCTAATGCGTAAACATAATGGGAAGCGCGCTTGCCAGACGCAACTTCGTCGGCTGGAGACCCAAGAATGGTTTGACGGAAAACGTACCAAGCGTGATGTGTTCTCACCATTCCTGATTTCTAACGCGCACTTGCAGCATTCAGAGTACAAACGAAAGCTACTGCTCTCCGTATGTTTTTTTGTTTTGTTTTCTGTGTTCATATGTAAATTGCGTGAGCTTATTTCGTTCATTAGCTCAAAAGATCTGAAAAAGCCCATACATTTACCCACCCTTTGAAGAAATCAGGACAGAAAGTGGACAAAAAAGACAGATTAAAACACCAGGTGTAAACGAATATGTATCTGCCTTGTCTACTTGTGATCCGATCGACCAAAGCGCATCTTAATAGAGGGTATGCACGTGACGTCACCGTCGGCCGGAGTGCCTGCAGTTACTCACAGTGAGTGGCAAAAAGACTGAGGGGCTGTATTTGTTTTCAGCGCGAATGCCACGAAAAAACAAACACAACACATATAACGTGGGAAAGAGCTTTGCGATTGACCGTACAACTAGATTTGACAAAAAATCGGAGGTATGTTTTTACAGACTGCTATAGAAAGAGGAGCAAATACTGGACTCCAGTCAGCGAAAGTCATCATTTTGTGTCAATATGCTGAATTTGTAAAACCATACCCATATTTTGTATTGTTATATATCAACAACTCATCAATTAAATATTTATCATTGCATATTCTGCATTTTTGGATGTTTTTTAATAAACACTGACCAAAAAACTATATAGTTATAACACTGATATAAGATTTATACCTACCTATATTGCATTTATATAAAGCGTTCACAGGCAAATTTGCTTTATGTTTTGGTCTATATTGCTTCAGGCAAACATAAATGTCAGGCAACACGATTCCTGACTGCATGTCAATATCCATGGATCGCTGGATCTTTAATAAGTTGTTACGAACACTATATTGAGTCCAACATTTAGTTTAAATTGATAAAATTGTTTGTTTTAGTCGCATTTTCGCAGTTTCCCCTATTAAATCCAGTCACGCAGCAGATCTTTTGCCACTCGGTCAGGCTGAGGGTTGTTCCGGCGGGAAAGAGACATCAATGCATTCCCTCTATAGCAGGTGTAAACAGGGCCTCAGGTCACCAAATCCCATAAATGATACACTAACAGACTTCTCTATGACATAACTATGAGCATTCAATTGAAACACAATAGTTGGACGTTAAAGCATTCGAGTGACAGTTTTTATTCTCTAAAATGTTATTATTTTTCCTAACTTTTAGTATTAAATGAGAGTGAGAGAGACAAGAGTGAGGTGTTATTTAAGTGGTCTTCTGTGTTGTCTGAGGATGCGCCACATGCAGTCTTCATTGTTTTTTTTAGTTTTTTTTGTTTATTTAAAAGGATCCCCATTAGCTGACGCCTAGACGATAGCTAGTCTTCCTAGGGTCCAAACAATATATCAAAAGGCAATAATTTCATATATAAAATACACGTATAGATTAGAATAATAATAAAAAAAACAAGCAAAAGTAACAATACAAAAAGTACTAATTAAGGTAAAAAATAATAAATAACAACATAACACATAATACAACCTCACTCAACCAATCCAAACAATATTATAATAGTGAAAACAAAGTCTTTTTTTAATTATCTTAAAAATCTAACCACATCTAACTTTAATAATCTTTTTTAATTGTAACTCTCAAACTCTCGGAATTTAGAAAATGCAGCTTGATTCCCTTATAAACACTCATTATAACAAGTAAATACTAGTACACACATGCAAACAACAAATAATAATTGAAATTCTAAACATACAATTGTGTTTTGGGTTTGTAATAATCATGTTTTAATAATCAATATTCTAATTTCACTACTATTGAAACTCTGAATAAAAGATCAACTGACAGCGATGTTTTGAAGGGAGAGGTTTACACAGACAAGGGAGGAGGGGTTGAACAGATGGCATGGCTGGGGTGGCACCTGGCCTTATGTTTAATTTCAGGTGAGAGACTCGCAGTGATTGTAGACAGAGGAAGAGAATGGAAACCTGGAGTCCTCTTTCTGGTTTTCCAATCCCATGGTCTCCTCCTCCTCCCCCTCCTCTTATCTTTCCCCATCTCTCGCTCTTTGCCTATCGTTGCCATCCCTACGTGTTTGCTTAGTTCGGTTTGTCACACGGCCCCACTTGCACGGGCACAACAAAGCGGCGGGCGATCCTCATGCGTTCCTTCAAGCTTTTAAACATACACATAAACACCTTCGTTGGTTTGTTTCCTCTATTTTAGAATTGGTCACATGTCAAATCATACTCTTTTTGGCCTCCTCTTAGCATTTGAAAAAACTGCGTCTAGTGCACTACAAAAAACTGATGAATTTGGAAGACAGTTGTTGTGTTGGCGATTTATGGTATAACGTGACTCAGCTGGATCCTATCTGACTTCAGTTAAGATAAATATCAGCTTTCACGCTGAGTTTTTTTGTGGTTTGTTTTATCTGCTATCTGCTGTTTCAGGAACAGCTTTACTCTTACTCCTACCTCAGCCACAAACAATTGTGACAAGAAAGCAAGACGTAGTAGATCAGCAGGACAGACCAGATTGCTTAATGTTGTTTTTACTATTATAATTTTGATTCAAAGCATCAAATTACGCCCGTCCCCATCGAACTAGCGTTTCAATTGACGCGCACACGTTTTTGGCATTTTCATGTTTGGGACGAGATGTCTGAACGCGTGTTTAAAAGAGCGTCTGTTGTGCCTTTGTTGTGGGGGAAGGGAGGGCAGGTGTTATTAGAGAGGGGGATGGAGTGTGAGAGAGTGAATGTCTGGATGTTTGTTTGTAGTTTAGTACAATGTGCTCATTCTGATTTACGTCGTAGTATATTTAGGGCACCCGGAAAGTCAAATAAGATAAGATTACTTGCTTTATACCCTAAAATATGTGTCATGTTTTGTTCAGTGCAGGCTTTTTACAAATACAGTGAGTGCACTTCACTTAAACGATGTGTACAAATGTACTTCTATGAAAGTCCAATTGGATTCTGTGTAAGAAAGTGTATGCAAACTCATAGTACTGTACTTCTCGCACGAATGAAAGACGATCATATCGGAAATAACTCGATCTGACGACTTAGAAGCGAAATTGCATGCACACATGTTTCCTTTCCAAAATTTGACTTAGTGTCAGTGTCTATATTCTCATCCAGGCAGGATGAGTCCATTGTTCAGATGAATTGAAGGGTTACAGGGTTCGAGAGCGTGAAAGAGGGAGAGAGGTGAAAGTAGGTCTAATTAAAGAGAAATTGGACGGATATGTGAAAAGGGGGGAAGATTGAGGGGTGAATTGGGGGAAGGGGGGAAATGAAAGAAAATTTGACATAATGAGCCGAGGGTGGTGGGGGTGGGAAGGCAGCGGACGTCCATGAGCTTAAAGACAGACATCTGCTAGTAAGTGTGTGTGTGTGTGTAGCATTTGATGATTACACACTCCGTGAGAGCAGAACTTAATCTGATGGACATGTATCCACTGTTCACGGTGGATTTTTTCACACCATTGAGACTCAAATTAAACTAGCTAACGGGCATTTTCTACTTTTCAAAGCGTAGTTTTCATCCACTTTTTTTTGTGTGTGTGTGTGTGTGATAGGGTTTCAGATAATCAGACATTTATTATAATAAATTCCCAAACAACAGATCCCCTTGGGTCCATCCTACTTCCTCTCTTGATTTGGTTGGTTTTCATTGTCTGCAACAAATCATGTAATCTTAAGAGCTTGTTTGCTGGATGTAATCTGTCTTCTTTCTGAATGTGTCCCGATCAATATTGTTGCTCAGGAAAAGCTATAAAGGCACTAAATGATGAATATGGCATTTGCAGATTTTCTGATGAGTAATAAGGATGTATCGAAATTTCAATTTGAAGTGTCCACGATCATTTTTTAAAACACATTGGCCTGGTTTCACAGACCGGCTTAAGTTCACACTACATGATTTTAAAACGTCGGGCTGGACAGTGCGGTTCACACTACATGACTTGCTCTCAGTGAAATCAGGAGCGTTCAAGTTGTTTAGCTGTTCACACCACAAAACACAACGTGATTGATCAACAACAGGAGGTAACGCACTACACAGAGATACAACCACGATCGGAACGGTCTAAATCCTGAAAATAATCAAATAAATAACGAGTTGACAACAACTCTGTCACCCAACGATTCTATCGTCTACAAACTACGCTTTGTCACGAAAAATCGCGCAATAAAACTAACCAGAAATGACACGAAACAGCACGTGCGCCAATACCCAGCGAAGAAGAGAAGAACACAACTCGCGAATATGGACGTCAGACAGAAAATAGTGTTTGCGCGAGGATTTGCTCTGAGAAAAAAAATGCAAAAAATGAAAACATAAGATTTAACTGGTTACCTCAACCCATGCCTTGCTATGATTGGCTGTAGCTCATGACATCACTGAGGTTGAGTTGCGCGACGGCTCTGGATATCTAGCATGCTAGGTATTTTTCTGGGCTCGGCGACGCGTCTGTGAGGCGTCTGCGCATAGATATGTATATAAAGGCTAGATGTGTTACGGCGGAATTTCCATCGTCATCACCGGCGGCCATCTTGTCACAGACAAGCTGATGTAAGATGAGTGGTCAGCACGAACACAGTCTTATCTCGTTGAAATCTTGACGGATTTACAAACGGTTTGGTTTCTTACAAACGTTATTAACGTGGCTATAATTATCTGGATGATTATTTATTTATACACTTTTTGTTCATACGTATGCAGTGTCATAACTACATCTCTGACGTTTATAACAAAACAAACCGTTTGAAAATCGGTAGAAAATGGTCATTTAAATAGTACATGTACCATTAACACAATGTTACGAGTGAGCGAGCTGCCTGTGACAAGATGGCCGCCAGGTGCAGACGTCGACCTCCATTGGCCAGCAGCGTGGACGACATATCTAGCCTTTATATAGAGATCTATGCGTCTGCGAGCGTCTTCGCTGAGTCGTTGGCTCTTTCATACTAACAGATTGGCAAGCGTTCATCGCCCCCTAATCCCCCGCGATTTGCACGCGATAACACCCTGACCTGTCGGCGAGCTCAACGATTTGCAAATCGTGCTTAAATCGGGCTTAAAATCCTGTAGTGTGAACTTGGCTTTAGACTAAGCCAGGACTAGGCCTTATTTCAATTAGGACATTTAATTAGCTTTTATAAACATTCCTTAAAAGAAAAAAAAAAACATTACTGATGTGCATCTTGAGACAAATCAATGGCACTGACGTATTTTAAAAATTGTAAGTTGCTTTCACACAATGATTTTAATCATAGCCAAGGTGATCAAACCAGTAAAGATTGGCATTTCTTTTCTCTTCCACTTGGCATTTGGTTCCCATAGACAGAAATAAAGTAGCAGGATAGTCTCTCCAATGTTGACTTGACTGCGTGTTCAGGGTGTTAGACATCAGCGCAATTGCAATTGCAAGCATCGCTCATATGAGGTCTGTTTGCTTGGCAAAAGCGAGTTTGTTTGAATGTGCTACATTCAGAATTTGATATGCATATTGAGTTAGCAAGCCCAACCAATGCACATCTCCATTTCCCAAGCAGTGCCATTTTCACACATGCTTTTATCTGTCCATCTTTTCCTATTTAAGCAGGTGTTGACAGTGACAGTTTAAAGTCTGTCTTACTATTGTAATTGCTTAAGATCTAGCGATTTGAAACAGGTGAATTGATTGGAGCTTATTGATTATTTCAAGAATGAACATTTTAGGTGCTTTAACCGTGGTGTTTCATCGTCTAATAAGAATAAGTGGCTTTTCAAGCTGCAACAGCAGCATGACAAGCAATTAAAAGGCCTTTTTCTAATTCTCATAGGATTATCATACACGCAGTTTCGATGACCTCATCATTAATCAATAATAATGGAGTATTTGTATTCAGTGTGCTGTGTTGTAACACTGCAGAGGTGAATACATATGCATTTTCCCTTACATTCATGTACATTTACAAGTATTCTTTAAACTGATGTAGAATTTTGTGTTTTCAGTTTCGTGTTATCTTTGTAAATCTGATTTTAATGGGCATGAAATGGCATATTTTTGTATGAATGTCTTTCTGATGTAAATGTTTGTTCTAAAATGGGAAATGGATGCAGCTGAAAGAATAAGCTAGAAAAGGAGATTGAAAAGAAAGAGAGTGGAATATATTGGGGGTGGGGTGGCGTGCAGGTTGATTACGGTCGCAGGTCCTGTTGCCAGGAGACGGCTGGGACAAGGGATGCTGGGTTGCTAGGGAACCGGCTCAATGCAATGGCCAGCATTGCATGATGGGTACAGAGGCAAGATTGAGAATAGTCTTTGTGTGGATACACACCTAATTTAACATCTGCTGCCACACGCACACACTGACAAGTCGCAAGAGAGATCCTCTTGAGCTAGCTTGAGTGCAATACACACACAGTCATTCTTTCCATGCACAGAGAAACTTGGGGAGTATGAACAAACAGAATGTAGCGTGTGTGTGAATGGGAATTGCGATATGATTTTTGAGCTCTTATGAGTCACTGGCTTTCTTTTGCTCGTATTGTGCAGTCGTACTAGTTTGTGTGAATGGAACTGTCAAATTTGGGTGTGTCGTCTTCACATTTTGTTTCGGATATATAAGCATATAGCTATTGTACAGGACACTGTGATTTGCTTGTATACGTGTTCGAGGCTCTACATGGAGGGTGACGGCAGAGTAAATGTCATTTGATTGAATAATCTATGGATTTAATATCCCATAATCCCACTGAAATCCCTGGCCACAGATCAAGTGCAGATTAAGTGTGTGTGTGCTGAGTTTTTTATGCGGGCAGATGAACCAAGCAGGAGTTATGACCTGTGCTTCTAATGTATGGAAGGATATTACATTTTTTTTGTTGTTGTTGTTGGTATTTTCAATTGTGCAAACACATATTGAAGGATTGCATTTATTTGTGTATGTTTTACGATTTGCATATTTTTTCGTACACAACAATAGCCTGTGTTTATTGGTTCTGGGTTTCCTGGTTCACTTGAATGTTTCATTCTGCAGTTTATTAAAAAATGTAATGATTTACTAGAATAAATTGTCACTTAATGTCAGTGGTGCTACCGCTGTTCATAAGGTTTTTTTTTTTTTTTTGAAAGGGTTAAAACATGAAGGGCTGTTATGAATGCTTAGTGGCATCACCATTAATTTTTTTTCTAAAGATATTAATTATTTTATTCTAAAATGATTAAATTGATCATAAGTGACAGTAAAGACATTTACATTGTTACATTTTATTTCAAATAAATGTTCTTTTGAACTTTCTATTCATCATAGAAACCTCAAGAAAAATGCATCACGGTTTCCACAAAAATCTTAATTAGCACAACGGTTTTCAACATTGATTATAATAAGTTATATGCAGCAAATCAGCATATTTGAATGATTCCTGAAGGATCATGTGACAGTGAAGACTGGATTCATCTTTGCATCACAGGAATAAATTAGATTTTCATATATATTACAATAGAAAACAGTTATTTAGAAAAATGTAAAAGCAACTGTAGAATGTTAATCATCTGTAATTATTAGCGCGGTTCGATTAGTTTTCTTTGTCGAGCAGTGTTTGTGGAAGCCAACAGGTTTCTTTCGGCTCGATGATGGAGAGTCTTCACTGCCTCTGTTGCTTTGGCAACAATAGCGGTTACACCTGCTACTTTTCTCTGTCTATCTCTGTCTCTCTCATAAATAAATTCGCAAAGACTCACTTTTCATCCATTTTGATCCCTCCGTCGCCTTATTTTTTTCCCCCCGTGTCTCTTGTTCTTTTTTTCCTATCACTACCTTCCCCACCCCTCGTCGTCCGGGGCAACCTTGTTTACCTGCTGGGTAGCTCGTCTCGCCGTTGTCATGGTGACAGAGGGTTGGTTGCCGTGCCGACCTGAAGTGGCAGTGCCACGACTCCCTCTCTCTGTCTCTCTCTCCCACTATTTCTTGTCTCTTCCCTTCTCTCTTGTCCTTTCCTTTTTGTTCTCCGCCACTGTCTCTGCTTTTTCTTTCTCTAAGCCTTGAAACTCAGTGACTCATCACAGTGCAAGGAAAGACGTGAATAAAGCTAAAGCATTTTCTAGTACATCACAGTACATCTGTAGCCTGTACAGATATAATGCTTTTCAGTTATGTTTTGGTTTGATTTGCCATATTCTTGTTGATTCATGCTGTTCCTTTCCCTCAACCTTGATGTGAGTTGGCTCCTTTCTGAAAATGAATCCAAAATGGCACAGTCATTAACCTAATCCATTTTGCTGACCATTTCAAAGTGCTCATGCAGTCAACAGTTGGCCAGCTACTTGACGTTTCTTATACACTCTTGAAAATAAAGGTCTAAAAATGGGTTTACAGCCCAACGTCAAAAGAGGACTTATGAAAACCTCTCCGAAGAACACAGGAGGTCTTCAATTTTCCTCTTTTGATTGATCGATAGATTGATTTAAACTTTCAAAAGGGCCGGTTCACCAAATTCTTTTTTAAGTCTATCTTTTAGACTGTCATGTTTTGCAGAATATTTTACAGTGCAATGAAAGTGAATGAGGGCTAAAAGTGATGGAAGAACCATTAAAGAACCTTGTTTAGGAAGTAAATTGGGAGCAGCTGCCCCCGATACAATGATAAAACGCCCTCAAAAGTTACTTTCCCCCTGTATGCCAGTGTTTTCTGGAGATAAACAAAGCAATTTGGGCAATTCAGATTTAAGCGCTGCAAAAACAAGCTCTTACCCTGAGATCAGATTAGTAATCACCAGAGGGAGTTACACTAGGAAGGCAAGCGAACTGATCCAGAACAGACGTATAGTGGGTGTTGGGGATCTTTACAGTGCTTTACATTACTGCAACAATCAATGAGACCTGCTTCATTAGTCAACCTGATAAATGCCCTTCTGTTTGCGCCCTTCTCCGCGAGTCGTGTAATATATTTTGGGAGTGCTGTGAAATAGTGAAAGTCATTATGTATGGTTTATATGCCTCTGCGCGTGTGTGAGGAGAGAATGATTGCAAGGAAATGCCTGATCAATAACGGACCCCAAATGAGTGATCGCGGCTGGTCGGATAAAACCAAGCGGTCTGAATTGGGCCGAAATGTCACCTGCTGCATAATTTAACGCTTTTATGTTGATTCGGGTAATTTAGCTTAGAGCGTCTCTCCTTGCCTCTCATCCACTTCTTTTACTAATTGTATTTATTTAAATTAGGGCTGAAGTGATTGAACTATTCCATGTAGAATTGCTATGTCATTTGAATTACAATACTTATACTATCTAGCGTTCATGCTCATTTGTATTTTCCATTCATTTTGCTGTAAAATCGAATTTAGTCCTAACAATCATTTAATGGTTGTTTTTAGAGAATAATATGGACGTAATAGTTTTATAATCCATTGAGGTTTTGTCACATTTCTTTTACAGTTCAGTATTGTTGCAATTTGTGGTTATACTTATGGTTATAACTGAAGAGTTCAGATGCAAAAGCCTCTAAATGCCATTTGAAATTTTCTTCTTTAATGATGATTTTTATCAAACTTGTATATTTAAGTTCAGTAATTTCACTTGTTATTTAAGTGAAATTACTGAACTTAAATATACAAGTTTGATAAAAATCATCATTAAAGAAGAAAATTTCAAATGGCATTTAGAGGCTTTTGCATCTGAACTCTTCATATATATATATATATATATATATATATATATATATATCTTAAAATATAGTATAGCAAAGCTGAATTGTCAGCAACCGAATAGAAAAGTTCTAAAGATCAGCATTAATTTAAATTAGAAAGCTTTTGTAACATGATGTAAATGTCTTTACTATACACACACACACAAATTTATAATACTATATGAATACTATCAAAAACTTTTTTTTGTTTTTAAAACTCTCTTATGTTCGCCATTATTGCATTTATTGGATCAAAAGTTGTCAAAACAGTTATATTGTTAAATATTCTTACAATTTGAAATGACTGTATTCCAATTTATATATATATATATATATATATATATCTTAAAATATAGTATAGCAAAGCTGAATTGTCAGCAACCGAATAGAAAAGTTCTAAAGATCAGCATTAATTTAAATTAGAAAGCTTTTGTAACATGATGTAAATGTCTTTACTATACACACAAATTTATAATACTATATGAATACTATCAAATGAGTTTTATTTTTCCACCTAACCTTGGTTAAATTTGGTTATATATACAATATTTAGGTGTTCAAGCATGAAGTGGGTTTATAAGGGTTTTTATTATTATTCTTCTGCTGTAAAACGCATTGTGCAGCCCAAACCGTAAAGCCTAGAGATGGTAGGCCTCAATTTGGGGAGAACCTATCAGAGTATGGGCCTGATTGGCCCATAGGTGGCGCTACAGCAACCAAAAGTACTAAATTGCTCATAACTCTTAGACCGTTTGACTTAGGCTCAAGATGGACAAGATGTATATCTCCGATTTCGAATTTTTCCGCAATGTTGAATTTTGTCCAAAACCTACTTTTGCGAACTAGTCCCTGGTTTTTCGCCCAATCGGAACCAGACCAGTCTAGGGCAATTCTCTGGACCCTCTAGATAAATACTTATTGAAAAAAAGTTGAAATTTTGCATTTGGTTGGCTATAACAGGGTCATTTAGATAAAGTCAAAAGCCAATAAATACTAAAGGAAAAGTCAGAACCATATGTATCCTAACATGGTCAGGAAGCATGAAAAGATTCATGGAGATCGGACTATAGGTGGCGCTATAACTATCAAAAGGTCTCATTCTTATTAGGTGTTCAAGCATGAAACTATGGTAAATCATGCTAGATTCATGGTAAATCATACTGGAACATGGTAAATAATGAAAATCACACTGAAATGTGGTGTATCATGGTAAATCAAGCTAAAACATGGTCTATTCCATCTATGATGTCAGTGGCTAAATGCTTGCTACATAAAACTTAATGTCTTTTGATGCTTTTGTGCTTAAAGGCCTTAACTGTTGAACACCGCCAAATGCTGCTTGCAGCTTTAATTTTTCTTTATTTTTTCACTTTCCATTTTCATTTCCTCTCTCTCTCTCCCTCATCACCATCCCTCCCTTGTTCCCCTGGTGCCTCTTTCTCTCTTCTGTTTCAGAGGCCCAGAATCTCTCACCGTTTTAATCTGCCGTGCGTCTGTAATCCAGATTAGCCAGCGAGCGTGCTTAATCCCATCACTTCCCCAATCCCGCGTGGGTGTGTGCTTTTCCTGGTGCCTGAGAAAAATAGAAAGAGAGGGGCAGGATTGAGTGTGATGGAGAGAGAAAGAGCATAAAACGGGTTCTTGGTGAGAGATAAAAGTGGACGTGAGAGATGCCGATTAGGCCTCAAATGGAGGCAAACAAGTTCAAAGGCCACATGGAGAGAGCAGAGAGCAGAGATAAAGGGACACAAACACAACAGAAGCAGGACTAGTGTGGAGATTTTTCTTTTAACTCTGGAATATTGAGGCAGATGGACAGGTCCTGAGACCTACATCACGCACATTTTCAATAAATGCACTCACAAACAAGAGGAAATGAAAGAGCTGGATTAGGAAGTACAGTTGATCATGTGATCATGTGCTCTGTTTTTCAGATGAACCGCCCCATTCAAGTGAAGCCAGCGGACAGTGAGGGCCGAGGAGGTAAAACACACACACACACACACACACACACACACACACACACACATACATACACATTGGGTTTTCATGTTTCATCTATCTATCTATCTATCTATCTATCTATCTATCTATCTATCTATCTATCTATCTATCTATCTATCTATCTATCTATCTTCTCTCATTTATGGGGATAGTTTTGTCTTTAAAGTTTATCTAAGTAGACACAACAAAATGTATTAATAAATAAAGAATTCAAATTTCTAATCCCATTAAATTGATGTGGAATCTATCTATCTATCTATCTATCTATCTATCTATCTATCTATCTATCTATCTATCTATCTATCTATCTATCTAATTTGATGTGAATCTATCTATCTATCCATCTAATCCATCTATCTATCTATCTATCTATCTATCTATCTATCTATCTATCTATCTATCTATCTATCTATCTATCTATCTATTCTCATCTATCTATCTAAATATGATATCCATATCCACAATCTAACAAAAAACTATGTTTAAATAAAAATGGTGGATCTATCTATCTATCTATCTATCTATCTATCCATCCATCCATCCATCCATCCATCCATCCATCCATCCATCCATCTATCTATCTATCTATCTATCTATCTATCTATCTATCTATCTATCTATCTATCTATCTATCTATCTAATCTAAATTGATGTGGAATCTATCTATCTATCCATCCATCTATCCATCCATCCATCCATCCATCCATCCATCCATCCATCCATCTATCTATCTTCTCTCATTTATGGGGATAGTTTTGTCTTTAAAGTTTATCTAAGTAGACACACAACAAAATGTATTAATAAATAAAGAATTCAACGTTTTAATCCCATTAAATTGATGTGGAATGAGTACAGACTGATTTAATAATCTCTTATTGGATGTAAACGTCAACACAATCCAAATTACAATGCAGATGGTTCTTTCATTTTAATCCTGCATTAATACACACAAGAAAACATGGGCTAGTGCCATTGTGTTGGTCAGCAAGTGACAGTCCTCTAGGGCCCTCTAGTGGCCAATAACGTTATCGCAACATGAACCTCACTATCATCGAGTGACAAATATTGCCTGAGATCATTATACATGATACATGATCTTACACAGCCATTTGTCTAGGATATGTATACTTATCATGATCTGTCTTTCTCTATGTAGACAGGAAGCTGTTTGTGGGGATGTTGGGGAAACAGCTGTCAGACACCGATGTCAGAAAAATGTTTGAACCTTTCGGGAGTATAGAGGAGTGCACAGTACTCAGAGGGCCTGACGGAGCCAGCAAAGGTGTGCAAGCCACATTCACATACATGCACTTCATCCTTCCTCTGCAAGGAATAAGGTTAACCAGGTGTATCATTCACAAGGTTTAAATTCTGAAAAAAATATTTAGAAACATTTTATTTCTTAATTATTAGTTGTCTTTGACTTGAAGGCTCTTTCAGTAAGATGTACCAGCATTGTCAATTCAAGTCACCATTATTTACAATAGTGCTTTATACAATACAGATCGTTTCAAAGCAGTTTTACAGTGATAACTGGAAAATGATGCATTTCGGCTGTTGTTCAGCTGAAATTAGTTCTGTTTTAAAGATCAATAATTATTTAATTTAAGCAAAACAATAAGGTCATTGTCCAGCTCAGTTTAGTTCTAACAACAGTGTCAGTACAGTCAGATCAATAATATTGTTGAATATTAAGTGTCCCAACTAAGCAAGCCAGAGGCGAAAGTGGCAACCCAAATTCCATCAGGTGACCGAATGGGAAAAAATACATTGGGAGAAACCAGGCTCTCCTCTGGCCTATGAACGAACATGGTGTGATTGTGATTCAGGCTGTATCAACAAGAACTCAGAATTCAGATCGGGATCAGTAGCATTCAGATATTCATCCAGTTCCTTTTGCTTGAAGATCGTTTCATCAAGCTGGTACGGAGCCAAAGCTGGCCATAGGGTCTGTGCGGAGGACCTGTCTGGTTCTTGTGGTCTCTGCTGACGATCTGTGACGATGGCGACCATGCCTTCACAGGGGATTGTCTAGTTGACAGGATCTCTGCTGACGTTCAGGGCTGCGTTGTGGTCGTGTCTAGGTGCAGGTCCACCATCTGATCTGGATATGGACCGGATCCGGCTGACTACGGTAACCTCGGGATAAGGATGAGACAGACAGACTAATTTTAGCGTAGATGACATTCTTCTTACGATGTAACAAGTACATCGGGTGTTGCCATAGTTGATAGAAAAAGTGTTCCCAGTAGACCTAGTTTATGCTGCCTAACGATCATTTAACTGATTTGACTTATAGAAATGGATAGTGTTATGTGTATTCCAGGTTAGTCTATATTTAAAAACTGACTGAGTGTACACGAACAAGGCTAGGAAGACTATTCCAGAGTTTGGCTGCTAAATAGGAAAAGTATCTCCTGCCTGCAGTTTATTTTGATATTATAGGTATTATTAATTGGCCAGAATCTTGGGATTCTGCAATAGATAGAAAGAACTATAATGAGTTAATAGCTCGCTCAAGTACTGAGCAGCTAGACCATTTAGTTCTTTATACGTAATTAGGAAGATTTGAACTGTATGCAATGTATAATAGGGAGTCAGTGCATTGTTGACAGAACCAGGTTAATATGGTCATATTCCTGGTTCTAGTACCAGTAGACCAGCTGGAGTTTGTTTATTAACCCTCTGATGGTCCAGAATAATTTTCTGTTTTGAATTATTAAAAATCACAGCTTCATCGGAAGGTTATGATACTTGGTGACGTTTTTTGGCATTTGGTTTGTGAATACAAAAAAAATTGAGGTCATGATCCAAGCATGCTAAGTGGTCGTAAAAAAATAGTCACACTCGTGGTCTTCGGTCAGAAATGACCGACCCATAGGAAATGAATGGGAAATTTACAAAAATTGTACAATCTACAAATCGGCCACGATTCTTAAAAGAAGTATACCGCAGTAAAGGGGTGACACTCTACAACATCAAGAGTGCAAAAAATTTACACCCACCCACACACACACACACATACAAACACACTTTTATACACGTCGTACACACAATAAATTCAGACTACAAAAAATCTGTTTTGAATTTTTAAAAATCACAGCTTCATCGGAATGTTAAGAAACTTGGTGACATTTCTGGCATTAGGTATGTGAACACATAAAAAAATTGAGTGATCCGAGCATGCTAAGTGGTCGTAAAAAAATTTGTCACGATTTTGGTCTTTGGTCAAAAATGACCCCCATAGGAAATGAATGGGAAATTGACAAAAATTCAAAAATTTTACAATTTTTTAAAATAAGAAATAGTTTTTGAGATTGTTTCAATTATATATTCAAATCCACCAAAAAAAAAATGTGTTCATAAGCAGCTGGGGAATTCACATGCCTCTCCATAGAGAGCTGTACATACCATCTAGTGGTTACACCATGATTCTACGCTTTTTCTCTATACTGTAACCAGATGGTGCTAATTTTCTTCAAAAAATATTTTTTTTTCTAAAGGCCTAGACTCTATATTAAACAAAAATACTGCATTAAGAATTGAAAAAAAAATATATATATAGAAAAATATATAAATTTCCATTGAAAAAATATTGCATAAATATTAATAAATTCAATCAAATTGTCTCAAAATACTAAATTAAAAAGAATAAATATTATAGAACAAAAAAAAAATTGCATTGGTTTTACTGGGATGGAAGAAGTTTCATTTTTAGGCCTCCTGTCACTTCTGACCGGGAAGGCCCAGGACGTGACTCATAAAGAAAGACCATCAGAGGGTTAAGAGTGCAGGGCAACCACCCAGTAGATCATTACAATAATCTAGCCTTTAGGTCATGAAATGCATGAACTAACTGTTCCGCTCTTGCTCATATTGTCATTGAGAGCATATGTTGTAATTTATATATATATATTTAACATGCAAAAATGTGGTTTTATAGATACTAGAAGTATGACTTTCAAATAAAAGATTGGTATCAAAGAGCACACCCAGGTTCCTAACTGACGACAAAGACATTACAGAGCAGCCATCAAGTGTTAGACAGTATTATGTTATTACGTGTGGAGGTTTTTGGTCCAATAATTCGAATTTCAGTTCACTGTATCAAATTAATACCTATGGCTGTGTTTGTTCTAAGCGAGTCAAAAAGTAAGCAGATCTAGCTGTTTTTAAGCCCTTCCTGTATGCAATAAGACTTTCCTTCCACGAAATGCGAAATACCTCCAGTTTTGTTTTCTTCCATTTTCAGGTCCATTTTTCGGGCTTCTTTCTTGAGGGCCCGAGTGTGCTCGTTTTACCATGGAATCGCAACCATTTTTAAAGTGCTGCAAAAAATAGTGTCTATTGTTTCTGTTGCAACATCGAGCGGTATGCAGAGGAGTAGAAACCGATCAGGAAGATTATTTATTAAGCAATGTTTAGTGGTTTCTACCATATTTGTAACAGGGAGTTTGTCTTGCAGCCTTGGCTAAATGGAGCATACAGGAGACCAGATAATAATCTGAGACGTCATTGCTCTGCTGCAGAATTTCAACGGCATTCCAATATTAGATCGATTATGATTACGACAATCAATGGATCTCGACACATGTTGTTTAGTTTAGAATGTCTGGAAATGCCACTCCTAATGCCTATCCCTAATATAACACTTTTTGTTCAAGGATTGGAGTAGTGAGTGTTCGGTCATCCACGCATATGTTGGCTAATGAATGATAGTCCAGTCGACAGAGGCTTTGATTTATAAAGTGATGGATGTGTGTGCTCTGGCTAATTACGTGTGAGTGTGAATGGAACAGATGCACCTGCTATAGTAAATCATTAACAGATTCACTTATGCTCTTCCATATGTACAGATGTAGGCTTTGGGGAAATAATGTGGGCATTTGTACCAATCTCAACTTTCATTTGTTTAATTGGATGTTAAAATACTCCCACTTGATGACTTAAAAAATGTATTTGTCGGCTTTGTCTAATGATGTGTTGTGTGTTGCAGGTTGTGCATTTGTAAAATATCAGAGTAATGCAGAAGCACAGGCGGCCATTAGCGCTCTACATGGCAGCCGCACTCTCCCGGTTAGTGTTTCGTTCACAATCACATTCAGGATTGCTCCCACTTGCTGATTGCACCACACCTACATGCATAGCACAACACAGTATGCCATTGTTCATATACTCACTCAGTCACAACAGAGTCTTTGTGTTTTGTTTCAACATCCTCCACTGCATGTTTCACCTCAGGACTTATAGTTTCTTTTATTTGATGTTGTTTGAGAATGAGAATTTTCTTTATCCCCTCAGGGTGCATCTTCTAGTCTGGTGGTAAAGTTTGCAGACACAGAGAAGGAGAGAGGAATTAGGCGTATGCAGCAAGTGGCCTCCCAGCTGGGTGTCATTAGTCCCATGAGCCTACACCTGGGCGCCTACAACGCATACACACAGGCAGTAAGCACTAATACCATCCCTTGAGCAGCAAATCAGCACTTTAGAATGATTTCTGAAGGAACATGTGACAGTGAATACGTTTACATGCAGCCAATTTTCGGGTTATGGTCGGGTTAAGGTCACTATTCGGGTTTCTGAAACATTAGGAATAACCCGTTTACATGCGTGAGCAGAGAGAGTTTCTTCATGGAACTGCAATATCCCGATGTAAACGGCGACGCGCGGTTAGCGTCTGGACGTACGGACAACCTTAAGACGCAAAATGCGTCATTTCCGATTCTTCTTCCTGTATCCAAAGACAACAACAAGAGCAGCACGCGGATAATGAATAGTTCGGGGAAGATAGCGATCGCTTTTGTTTGCGCTTAGATGCTGGTAACGTTATGAGCTCGCTCCAAAAGTATGCTGTGCTGTGTCTCGCCATGTTTACTTCCGGTATACAGCACGCGGATTTTTGTATGCGCCGAGAAGTTTCTCTACTCAAAAGACCAAGATTCCTTGCGAATAGAACATGCGCAGAACACAAATCACTATGGGGATATGCCGATACGCGTTTACATGACCAAAAATTCGGGATAGAAAAGGGGTACCCCAGGTGTAATATTCCGGTTTTTAAAATCCGGGATATGAGCATTTTTCGAGTTTTTGCCGGTGTTTACATGGCCGTTCGCGACCGGGTTATTGCTAATATCCCGGTTTTGAACGGGTTATTGGCTACATGTAAACGCAGTCACTGAAGACTGGATTAATGGCTGCTAAAAATCCAGCTTTCCCATTACTGGAATAAAATATATTTTACAATATATCAAAACTTTTTAGATCAAATAAATGTTGCCTAGGTGAGATTTGAAAAACATTTTTAAAAATCTTACCGAACTTACCCAAACTTTTGAACAGTAGTGCATATTTAGGCTGGAATCCACTACATAACTTTTGGTCAGAATTTTGCCCTGATTTACAGTCTAGATGAGCCGACAATAGTTGCCGAAAGTCTGCGCCAGTCTGCAGATTTTGGACAGTCGGAGTTGACAGATTTCACATAAAATTGCATTGTGGGCACAAACTCTGTTTTTTAAGCTTCAGACTGTGATTCCATCCACCCGGAGGATATTAAAACTTGATGTTTTGAAGCAATATTTGAACACATATTGTAGTGTATTGTCAGTCCTATATTTGAGTCTCTAAAGGAGTAGTTCACTTTTAAAAAAAAACTTTTGCTGATAATTTACTCACCCCCATGTCATCCAAGATGTCCATGTCTTTCTTTCTTCAGTCGAAAATAAATTAAGGTTTTTGATGAAAACATTCCAGGATTTTCTTCATTGGGAACCAAACGGTTCAAGGTCCAAATGAGAGTTTCAGTGCAGCCTCAAATGGCTTTAAACGACACCAGACGATGAATAAGGGTCTTATCTAGGACCCTTCGAGTCATGACTCGATAAAAGATTTGTTCATTTTGATGAACGAGTTTGAACAGGAGAGTCACGAACGCTCATCACAAAACAGAGCAAGGCGAGCATTTGTGCTTATAAAACTTAAACTTTGTTATTTATTTTTTAAACGACCGATCGTTTCGCTATATAAGATCATTATTCATCGTCTGGTGTCGTTTAAAGACCTTTGAAGCTGCACTGAAACTGTCGTTTGGACCTTGAACCGTTTGGTTCCCAATGAAGTCCATTATATGGAGAAAATCCTGGAATGTTTTCATCAAAAACCTTAATTTCTTTTCGACTGAAGAAAGAAAGACATGGACATCTCGGATGACATGGGGGTGAGTAAATTATCAGCATAAGTTTTTTAAAAAGTGAACTACTCCTTTACACAGGTTCACATACAGTTCAGCTATTTACGGGAGTGACAACTGCATTGTATAACCCAACTCACACCTGTAAATATTCAGGACTCCCAAGTTCTCTGAAAACACGTGCTGTGTGTGAACAATATCCGACGAATTAGTTGTCCGTCACGTCGTACAGTGAGAGAGAGCCACTCTGCGCTGCACAGACGTGTGTTGCGGGATTACATGTGTAGTTTTGGTAACTTACAGTGACTAAGATATGAGGGTTTTAGATCCAGTCACTGTTCTCCTCCCGTCAGTGTTGTGTGCTCCAGATATAAACGCTGCTGTCGGTTAATAAAGATTTGATGGACCGAAGCTGTCCTCTATCTACCAGTGTTGCAATAAAATACAATAAAACTACAATAACAAAACAAAAGTAAATGAACAGAACAAGCGTAACAAATCGAACTCAGTATATTGCGCAGCTTCTGGTTGTGAAACCGCCTTCGGGAATGATTTAAATTCCCGAAGAAAAAACGTTCACAGGTGAGAATGAATGTTGGTATGTGTTTATATGTATTAACTCAATATTACAGGTTTTTATACTATGGTATCTTTTTAATGTTGTGTTAGCTGAAGCTTTGTCTTTTTGTGTTAGTTTAGCAAAATGATCTGCTGAAGTCTATTGCAAATATAGATGTTCACACATGTGTCTAACTACGGTTGCAGACGCACAGTCAACTTGCTCTCGAATATTCACGGACCGGTGTTTTGACCGTTCCAATATGGCAGACGTCTAACCTATGGCGGCCCATAGAAACAGCCACTAATGAGGCATCTATATTTATATATTTATGCATGTTTCTTTGTGAGTTTGTCGTGTTTGAAACAATTTGAAATTTTGGTAGTCTTTTGGTGTATGATGCCTAGTGTTTTAAAATCTGTTTATATTTTAAAATACGTGTAGTGTATTCCAGCCTTGCATAAATAAGATTCAATCCAACAGCTTAATGACCATTGAGGAACCAAATATTGTTGTCAGTGTTTTTATGTATTTAACAGTATCTGTCTTTAAACTAAATTCTAAATGATTCGAATTCTTGTTGTCTAATGCAATGACTTTTTACAAACATAAAATCTGGCTTAAGTGCTAAATATTTTTGGGCCAGGGTTTAGTTGATAGAAAACACATTGGGATGGATTGAATTGGGATTAAAGCGATGACTGGAGGTTGTGTTAGGTTTGGAACCAAAAATACTTCAATAATTACTTTCTGGAAGTTCTCATTTAAATGGTTTTGACCTAATAACCCCATCTGCAGAGGACTCTGCTAACAATTTTATATGTCATAGTCCCGGATTCACTTTTTTGTTGTTGTTGTCCCATCCAGCTCGTCCAACAGCAGGCCTTGGTGGCTCAGTCCGCATATCTGTCTCCTGTGGCGACGGTTGCCGCGGTGCAGATGCAACAGTTGGCTGCTCTCAATCCCAGCAGCATCATAGCCACACCCATCGCTTCAATCACACCCTCCTCAGGTACATGAAAGTCTGCTACAACATCAATAAGTTCTTTTCAAATGTTCTCGTATTTGATTGAATTTATGTATTAATGATCGGTCGTTCTGCTGTAGGTACAAACACTCCTCCAACCATCGCCACACCTGTGCCTGCTCTGCCTCCAATCGTCAACAGTTACCCACAAGTCTCTGCACCACCCAATGGCCAGTCTGCCACTGAAGCCCTCTACACCAATGGTGTCCACCCATATCAGGGTGAGTATAAATGATAATGCTATTATTGTTTAACAAAAATACTCAGTATTTTACTAATATTTTATTGTGATGCTTTACAATATATCATGTGTATTTTATATGGACCACAATAATCTATTAGTATCGTGTAGGGCCTCCTTTTGCAGCCAATACAGCATCATTTTGTCTTGGGAATGACGGATACAAGTTCTGAACAGTCGCCAAAGGGATTTTGAGCCATTCCTCTTCCAGAAGAATGGCCAGGTCACTATATAATGCTGGTGGAGGAAAACGTTTTCTGACTTGATCCTTCAAAATACCACGAAGTGGCTAAAAAATATTTATTGGCCATGAGAGATATTCAACTTCATGTTCATCAAAACATTCTGTCACAAGTCTTGCTGTGTGTTTTATACGTGGCATACCCTTCAGGGTATAATGTGTGAACATTAGGTGCACATGGTCCTCCCGAATGGTTTGGTAGTCCTTGTCAAAGTGCACATCGAACACAGTAGGGAATGCCGTCATATTGCAGCCCAAACCATCACTGATCCACCCCACGCTTCACTCTGGGCATCAACAGTCCGGATATTAAGCCTCTTTGGGGCTTCTCCACACCGTAACTCCCATTTATGTGGGAAAGACAGTGAAAATGGACTCATTAGAGTACTATAGATGTTTCACATTGTCCACAGCCCAAGATTTACACTGTTGGCACCAATGAAACTGACATTTGACATTGGCACTAGTGACCAAACGTTTGGACCCTGTGGAGCTTCCGACAAACAGTTTTGGTGGAAACAGGAGATTTAATTCTGTTAATTTAATTGTATGTATAATTATATGTTCAATTGTCTCATCCTATTCTTCTGTTTGTTTTCAATATTTGTGTATCCTTCAGCTCAGAGCCCTGCATTGGATCCTCTCCAGCAGGCGTATACAGGCATGCAACACTACACGGGTGAGGCTTCTCAACTCCTAATACACTCCTCCTGAGATTTGTCAGCAGTAAAGAATGTGAAATATACAGTAGTACTCCTCTTTTCAGAAAAAAAACCCAGCTTGGACAATTAAAAAAATTCAAAAGCAACAAGTAAAATACTTGTTGTTAAATTTTTTTAATGTTTTTATTGAATTAACACAAGATTTTTTTATTCATATCCATGTTTTAAATAATAAACAGCTGCAATTACCTAGATACTTTTAGTGAAGCAATGTAAACTTATTTTAAATAATGTAAACTGCTACATGTGGACTTTGTGAGCGATAAAGACGTAAATTAATTGCAGAATTAATTCATTCATTGACGTGGACTGTCGAAAGAACGGGTTCACAGGAATCAATCGAGATTTACAACACTTTGCTACTGACATACAATGAAGGACTGCTAATTTAAGGCTGGGCTATTTTTATAGCAAGCAGTTTGTCTTTCTCAAGGTCTTATCTGCTCAAAATAACAAACACAGACTGCAGAATGGCACTTGAAAAGATGACTTTACTCTGGTCTCATGTCTGACCTCATTACTCCGCCCACAGCTACATATCCTGCTGCTTATGGATTGGTCGGTCAACCATTTCCACATCAGCCCACCTTAGTTGCCCAGCAACCCCAGCAGCCGCAGCAGCTGCAACAACGAGAAGGTAACAATGTAATTTCCTGTTTCACTGGGTACTATGACCACTGACATCCTGTTTTGATTATTCCCAAGTCTATTATCAAACATATTTCTCGATCTTTGTTCCCCTAATCTCATGCTGTGCCTCCAAAAGATTCAAAGCACCATGTTTCTTCCAGAAATCAACACTATTACTTCCTTCTATGATTAAACAAACATGTAACCATGTGGTCTCATGTTTTGCATTTCCTCTTTCCTTTTGGCTCATTCTTTCTCTCTGCTTACTCTCTCCAGGACCAGAAGGCTGCAATATCTTTATTTATCATCTGCCTCAGGAGTTCACCGACTCGGAGATGCTGCAGATGTTTTTGCCCTTCGGTAATGTCATCTCAGCCAAGGTGTTCGTTGACCGCGCCACCAATCAGAGCAAATGCTTTGGTGAGTGATTTCTAAAGAGTGGTTTAGATGCAATTTGTGGAGAGATATAACACACTAGATTTAAATTTTAACAAATGTCCATTAAATGATTTCATTAAATGAAATACCATTCTTTGTTCATGTAACATTAAAGGTGCAATAAGTGATTTCTGAGAAACGCTGTTGAAAATGGATCGGACCGAGCACCATGACACACTCGTAGCCAACCAGCAGTAGGGGCGTGTCCACTCACGAGGGGGGAGGAGACAGGGAAATTTGATGAAAGACTGTAGAAAGAGAGTTGGCTGAGAGACATTATAAAAGAGAAAAGCTCAGAGGAATATCTCTGGAAAAAAAAGGATAAGAGCTTTAGGACCAACGTTAATATTAGAAAAGTAACATCGGTTTTGCTGTTTCACAGAACCAAGATATGCTGTTGTTGTAATGTTAGCTACAGTAACAGGACATTTTTGAGTCTCATTGTTTGTCTAGACCTGTTGTGCTTCTGGCGAACTCATGCTTTTATGTACTCTGATGTACTGCATGTTCATTTTGAATGACATGACATGTTCTTGCTTGTCATTCATTCGTCATCTTATGATCATTATTTTGCCTCACTTTTGTTATATATAAAGACATCTGCTCTTGTAATGCGTGTTCATGCATTTTTGGGGCGGAGCAATGAAGGGAGGTGTGTGTTTGTTTGGGTTGATTTCAAATGTCAGCGTTCAACAATGATTCTCAGAAATCACCTCCTCCACCTTTAAAAAGGACATTAAATGCCACCTGAAATACAAAACCTCATGGAATCATAAAATGATGCAGAATAATGTAATATATAATTAAATGTTGCAGTCAATAAGCATGAAAAGTGAGAACAAATAAATAAATTGGATGTGAAATGTATTAACTTGTGTAACATGAAAAGTCACCTGAGATACGACATAAAGTCTTGAGGGTGGGGAACGAATTAAATATGAGTTCATTGTACGTTTATTTATTTTTTTATTGCGACATGATATATTTAATTATCAATCTATTTAATTGACCCCTAGTTTCACAGCCTAGTCCCAGACTAAAATGCTCGTTTTAACTGTTTTAATCGAAAGCAACTTGTACTGATATATCTTAAAATAATGTCAGTACCATTGTTTTGTCTCAAGATGCACACCAGTAATGTTTATTTCGAAATCATGTTTATAAAAGTTATTTAAATGCCCTAATTGAGCTAAGGCCTAACCCTGTATATGAAACCTGGCCTTTGTCTGTTAAATCTCTCCACGGCTTTGTTTGTCCTTGAATCGGTTTAAATGACAAGCAGATCATCTGTGACTCATTCACCGATGCGCTTCCTGCTCATCTCCTGTTTCTTTCTTCTTGCCGGTCACGTCCCTCATGTCGTAGGTTTCGTAAGCTTCGACAACCCGGCGAGCGCTCAGGCTGCCATCCAGGCCATGAACGGCTTTCAGATCGGCATGAAGAGGCTTAAAGTTCAGCTCAAGAGGCCTAAAGACGCCAACCGCCCATACTGAGACAAACAGGTGAGGAAAACCGGAAAAGATAACCGGCGCCTCTTCTCTAAATCTCTGTTATGCTTTATAATGTGTGACCAGTTCTAAACTAACAAGTCTTGCCAGAATATCCTGTTTTGATTGATTTATTAAAAGAATTGTAACCTAAATAACTCATCAGCATTAGATCTTAAAAAAAAAAAAAAAAACGTAGTCAAAAATTAATTTTTACTTTCATTTATTGTTTTTGTGCTGTGTCATTGTTCAAAAAACGATCAAACAAACAAACACAACCTCATCCGCACCAAGGCTGCCCCGTCCAATCATAACTCGTGCGGAGACCACGTCGCTACGGCTACGGTGGCCTAGCAACCAATAAAGCTCCCCCTTCCTCCCACAGCGTTGGTTTGTAAGTTGATTGGCCTGTGTTGGTTGCTGTGGCGATATTCCTGCCTGTGATGGTTGCCATTAGCAGTTTTGTTTTTTGGCCCTTTGTCATGTATCCTCCATGCTGAGAGTGCATGGCGGGTTACCGTGGTGACTATGGACTGTGTTTGGTGCGTTGTGACTCTCTTTTTGTTTTATAAATACTGATCAATAACTGACACTACATCTGTGATTTACTCTCAACGTAATGGAGTTACTCCAACTAAATTGATCCTATTGAACTCTAATCAACCAGCTCAATGGGCTACTTTTGGGTGGATTTTGTTTTTGATCAGTCTCCTCTGTGTTTTGTTTGGTCATGACTCTAATTCTTCTACAAAATACTCCCATATGTAGTCTGGTGGTGTTATAGTTACTGTGAATGTGGGGTGGGGGTGGGGGCTCTCAGTGTGGTTGTATTTGATTCCAAGAGAGTTTGTGCTAGTGGGTATGCTGTTTCGTGCCAACGAGTGAGCTTGTGTACGTGCTTGCGTGAGTGATGCGAACGATTCGTGCGTGAGAGGTAGGGAACTTCATTCATTCTACCTCTCAAACCTCTCACGCTGAGGTTTGAGGTGACACTTTGTGGTTGTTTTGGTGAGAAAAGTAACGCATTGTGCCGACCAAAGAACAGCATTCCTCTGTAGGAATTCTGGGTTATTTTACAGTCAAACTACATTCGGTCATTGGTTTGAGCGCTCAAAAAGACGCAGTTAAGTCACCATCTGAAAAAAAACAACAAAACGATACAGCCCAGAATTCCTATGGTGCATGTTGGAAATTTGTTTGCCTGCCAGAAATGTTTCCCCACTTTAAACACTAACACAGAAAAACACACACTTGCATTAAAAAAAAGAGAAAAACCATTCACTGATTCACAACATAGGTTGCATGGAAGTATAGAATGGTAAGCATTAGATAACCTTCCCAAATGCTATCTTTGTGAAACAAGTAGGAGTGGGTTTTTTTTTTTTTTTTTTTTTTGTGGATCGGTGTGACTTGCTCCTAACTGCGGTTTTCATTTTCTCTCTCTCTCACAGGGAAGAAAGGAGAGGCCTAACGGAGTCACTTTTCCTCTGCTGCAAATTACGGGACCAACAACTTTCGCAAAACTACAGTATAAGACCTACCGAGATTATTTAAACATAAAATATACATTTAAAAATAATAAAGACAGACTTATCGCAGGAGGTGCAGGTTAAATAGAATGATTTACTACCTTAACAGTATACGATATAGGACCAATCAGCAACGCAACTCCACTCACTGTTCTGCTTCACAAGCTGTTGTGCCGTGTGCTTGTGGGTCGTGACCTTTCTGCCGGCGACCCACGCATCTACGCCTTGCGCGCACACACATACACAAATGGGACCAACGCTAATATGTCAGTACTACACAAGTTTCACTTCTGGGTTAAAAGGAACTACAGACTATTAAAGTCTTTCTGCAGCAATCTAAAATATGTAAATAGAAATTCCAGGGGACCACGTGTAGACATATCGAAACAGTTGGGAGGGTGGGGCTGGGTCCACGCGATCAGAGCAAAGAATCATGGGTGGTTACGGTAGCTAGAGAAGTTTTGGGAGAAGGATTTGCTCTCGGTCTCTAATCTGAGTCCAGTTATACATAGTTGTTCATCTTTAATTCTTACAGAAACTAATGACCTGTGGTATAGGATGCTGGTCCTATATTGCAATCCTCCCTAAAATGACTGAATATAGTTTATCACAGAGAGGCTGTAGTTAGAGGTATTTTTTTGTTTCGTTTTGTTCATTTTTTTTCTTTGTGTGGATGATTCGAAAAGATTCACGAACGTTAAAAATGTATTTCATTGTATATATCATGCGTTTAAAATGAAGGTCAAGATTTAAACATTTGGGATATTATTATTATTATTATTATTATTTAGGGAAAATGATTTCTATCCTTTTTTGCAATTAATTTATCCATTTCTTGGAGGGCATTTTTTAAATTATTTATGAAGATAGAGGATCATTGGGACATGTTTCGATGAATCCATGTATTTTTAGACATTTTATTTACAGATTTACCATTAATGAACAATCATTATTATTATTATTATTATTATTCTATTTATTTTCTTCAACTGTTGTTTCACAACCTGTCGATTACAAAAAAAAAAAAATTTGAATAAAATTTTAAACAATATTTTTTTTGTTTGTGTCTGTGTGTCATCACTGGAATAAATGTATGTGTATTTGTGATATTTTGTGATCTTTAAACTTGCAGGAGAACATATTTTCACTCATTATTTATGTATGCTAAAGTCTTCATAATCATTGGCTTTAGAAAAAGCTTGTGTATCAACATTACTGCATATTTATAATAGCTGTATGTAGTTTAATTCTTTGCAAATTATTTGAATAGACTATTGTTTATCCTGCTAATTTCAACATTTGTAAGATGGACAAAACTAAATTTGCTGTTTTTTTTTAATCAAAGACATGCACATTGAAAACAATAATTAGAAATGAGAAGTGTTTACCTTCTGGATTTAAAAAAATAGTTATATATAGTTTTTGAAGAACTGAAAAATATTAACTTAATATGATTTAATATTTAATATTAATAGGAAAAAAGCTATTATTTTAATTTTGAAAAAACAGAAACAAAAAACAAATGCATAACTATGCATTAATAGCAAATGCATCATGTTTTAAATAATATTAGGCTACTCTACAATCCATATAGATACAAATCTGTAATTAATTGGACGGACTTTGTGTCATTGTCATGAAATTAAATGCCTTGTGATGCAATTATGGTTCTTCAGATAGTATACTTCTAGTTTAATGATATTTTTTCAATTGAGACCCACAAATAATCCCTAGTTTGTTTGTTTTTTTGCATGAACAACAATTACAGAACATGAACAAAAAATAAATAAATAAAAATACAAAAAAAGTACATAAAGATACACAAATACACAATACAAAAACTGAATGAAAACAAAACTAAATGGACCAAACAAACAATAAAATGCTTTGACATTTCACAAAATTGGCTTTTTATAAAAAAAAAAAAAAGGTTTCTGATTAGTAAATTTACACCGATGAATATGAAACTTACCTAAAATAATCAAAAGATTAAAAATATGTGCTTCCTTTTCCATGCTCTTTTCATATTGTAAAAAAACAAATATTACATCTTCGTATAGCAAAAGAAAATGACATCCCAATTTGTCATTTATAAATTTAGAAACTTCCCAGTCCCACCACAATCTTTTGGTGTATTTAATTTACAATTTTACATTAACTGTCAGGCTTCCACAAAGGTTTCGTCATCCTTAAAACGTCACAACTCACATGCAGTTAAACGTCACCTTAAATAGCATCTGCCCCGCCCTTCATATTTAGAATCAAACTCCTCGGTTTTTTTTTTTTGGCCCACCTCTTCTTTCTTTCATTCGCCTGCCTGCCTCGATTCGGCTCTCAACAACACCCGGCAAAAGTGCGTCTAGACACTTTAAACTCGGACATGTGAAGAGAAAAGTTTATAATTCTAGCTACCAACAGTGAACGAAGCGGGGAAAACACCAAAAAGTGGAAGAGTTTGAACGTCAGCTTTAACACCAGCCTTCCTTTGGCGTTTTTTTTCTAATTGCTACGCGGATTTAAGAAAACTATGCTGACCGCTTGGATTATGGATTATGAAGAACGATCACAATTGTACAGATTGCCTTGAATAACTGCGAGATTACACATCTTTTCATGCACCTTTCCTAAATCCATCTCATCTCATCTCCTCTCCTCACATCCGTGTGTTTCGCACTACTGCTGAAAGTAAGTACGTTACCGTCGTAATACGCAGTTATACTTATTCCCGCGCCGCTCTTTGTAGTTGAGCTGACCCTTTCTTAAATTCATTTTCATACATTCTCATGTTTATAGAATTTATAACCTAATGTTTTGTTGTGGCTCAATCGCCTCTTGAAGTCAGTTGTTTGATGATGTATACGGCCTACACTGGGAACGGCGCAATGAAAGTAACGTAACTTACACACTCGAATTTAGTAGCGCGTGATGTGTTGTTAATACTAGTCGTCGTTTAAGTTAGTAATACGTCGAAATCCATAAATAATTTGGAGCACGTACAATGTTTTCTCTTTCCTGGTTTTAAGTAGCGGGTTCCATGTTTGAAAGCTGCTCGGATAATGCATTGTGAGTGAATGTAAAATTTAGGATTAGTTTTTCCCTAACGTTAGACAAGTTAGTCTTTTGAAGACCACCTGGAGCGAATCTTGTTAGCCACGAATGTTTTTACACTAAAGGACGTCGGCTGTTTTTCACAAGCAGGTTTTAATGTAAACCGTTATAATGGAAGGCTACCTCTTTTGTACGATGTCATCAACGTATCAACTTGTGATTATCGTCTCGTGTTGCACTCGAGCCTCGAGGGCTTTGAAGTCAAGTGGACTCTCCTACCTATGAGTGACGTTATGGCATACGTGGAGTAAAAGGATAATGGTGCGATGACGAAAACATCGTATGTACGAGATCACGCCACCACAAAGTCGTAAATACAAGTGGGAAGCTCTGGATTTTCTTTTCAAGTTGGGGCGTGTCAGTGAGAAACCTGGCCGAAAGCCACACATATTTATATAGGTATTTGGCTGTGACTTTAGGCATTTTTATTTACAACCAAATAAGCTAATTCACTGCACAAATGTAGTAGCATTGTAATATAAAACCAACGTATGCAATGATAAGTTTACAGTAAAGTTACAATGACTTTATTAATTAATTAAAAACATTAAACTGCAAAATACACCTGATGTACATTCTTTGTTCTTCATTTTCTAGAAGTAGATTTCAAAAACCTTGCTGTATTTTAAATAAGAGAAGGTACACCATCATCTTGATCCGACTAAAGTGAGTTGAACGCACCTTTGTTGAAAATGTTATCTTTTTATTTAATTGTTATTTTTGCAAAAGAAAATCTATGTCCTTTTGATATGTTTTAAATGAAATTGTTCACTAAAAGACTAGTTCATCATCCATATTTTGCACCTACTATTTTTGGAATATTGGATAAATAGTCATAATACTGATTTGACCTACTACTTTTTGTATAATATGGAAATATAGGCATAGTTGGACATGAAACGTCTTTTGTATCAAAATATGCATACTTAGACATTGAATCATTCACTGAAATCATTCATTAATTCTAAATACATGTGATAAATGTCATTGTGAACAACTCATCCTTGCACGTTTCATTTTTCTCCAATTTTTTTAGTCCGTTTAAAGTGATAGTTCACCCAAAAATGAAAATTCTGTCAGTAATTACTGTCCCTCATGTTGTTCCAACCACGTAAGACTTTGGAACACAAATTAAGGTATTTTTGATTAAATATATATAAGGCTTCTATGGGATAAAACTTGCCAGTCCAGAAAAGTTATTAAAGACATCATAGTCCAAGCGTCTACAGTGGCTCAGGCCACCCTTAAAAATATTCTTGTTTGCCGTAACCCGACCGACCCTGTCAATTTAGGGCCGACCCAATTTTTTATTTTTTTTCCCTTTTAGTCCGACCGACTTGCCAGTTGTAACTTGCGTTCAGACCGACCGATTTTTTTTTTTTTTTTTTTTTACTCTTCAAACGACTAATTCAAATTCCATAAAATGATATTTTAGTTAGTATTGTGAAAGTTGCTTATGTCTACAAACGTAGGCTACGTTCTTTCTTTTAAATAAAAACCCGTGGCGTCATAGTCATCTGATTATGTTTACACGATTGGTTTACCCGTGTCACACTGTCTATAAGGCTTATACGTTCGCTTCGTTTCATTCAGTGTTCCCGCTTGGTAAACCCGGTATTAAATGGGCTGAATATCAACCATTTCTATATATAATAATAATATTAAACAATTTGTCTGATGCAATTTTGCTATTCCCAGTCCAGAAGAGAGAGAGCGATCTCTCACCCGGAGCCACAGCGCGAACAACATGACAGCCCTGCTTAATGAGTGACAATGAGGACAGAACGTGGTTACCTACACTTTAGATCTGGGATATTATTCTAATTGTATTTTAGATTTCCGCTTTCAAAGATTATAAAAAGATATTTGAGATGAAACCATTACAGACGCATTCTGTCTAGCGCAACTTCCTTCCCTTCACAGCGTTGCGCTGTCATTTCTTCCTAAAACCCAAACGTACCGTCAGAATCAGCACGATCGGTAATTGTTGTAAAATGCAGTCTGTACTGTTGCTAAACTGCGTACGGGTTCAATCATTAAAAGAGCTATTAAAAGCACAAAAGTCTGCGCAAGAGACGCTGTTCACAAGGTGATGCGTGCTCCGAAATGCACTGCAACGGGACAAGAAAAGTAGGCTATAGCCTCATTTTGGGCTTCATGTGCGCAGCTAAACTATCAAATATACATAAAATCTAAAATGACCTGCTCTGAGATTCATTTAAACACAGTTTATGTCTTAAATGGATGTGAATAGTTGGGAGGATATGGTGGTGCATCAGTCATCTGTTAGATCCGCACTCGGTCTTAAAGGGGCAGTAGTCTAATAAACATGTGACGATTGAGCCAGTAATGGGAATCAAACACAACAAAAGGCAGAGAAAAATCACTCGCAGCTCTTGAATTATTAACTTAAACTTTAATAAGCATTAATCTAACTATGATAAACCATGCAGTGTCATTTTACATTTGATTTACTAAATTAAATTTCTTTTCAGACAGCGCAACACACTTAACTGAAAAGTAGCTAATTTTAGACCTTTCTGAAATTAAAGCACTGTGTATATAGGCTAATTTGTATCTTTGTTTAAATTGTATTCTTTGTTTCACCATGTGTTTGTACTTGTTTTTGCTTATATCTCATGTATTTGGGGAAAAAAAGCCTGCACACTGCTGCATAACAAATACAGTAGATATTTATTCATTTTGTGACTGGCCTAAAAACGTAACCGGTTGTAGGTTGCAATAACACCTAGTGGTGGATGCACAGTTTGAAGACCCAGTCAGTGACGTCACAGTATGCAATTAAAAAAAAAAAAAAAAAAAAAAAAATTCATGATCACCATGACCAAAATTTTACTTTTTTTTTTTACACTGAATCCTGGAAAAAAAAAATATAGACCTACCTACCGACCCTTTTTAAAAAAAAAATTGCTGTTACTGCAAACCAAAATATTTTTAAGGATGGCCTCAATCTAAAGTTTATCAAGCGACGAGGATACTTTTTGTGGTAAAAAAACTAAAACAAACAAAAATAACGACTTTATTCATCTATTAATTTCCTTCTCTGTGGGCCTCGAGTTACGCCCGTTTCACACATACTCCGTTTGCAGTGCGTATGCGGTCCGTATTTTTTTCCGTACCCATGTTAACAGGTTAGAGCTTTCACACTGCACGCGGATGCAGTCCGTCGATCCGTTCCAGTTGCGGTGCGTATACAGCAGTGCAGAGATCGTTTCCGTACCGAGTCTATTTCTGCTGTGCTGCAAACGCAGAAATAAAGTGACAGCGCACGGTTCGTGGTCAAAATGAACTCAGATTGACCTCGAAATGTAGTAGTTTCACCATAAATGCATTTAATTCAATAAAATGTAGTAATCTCTCCATAAAGGTATTTAATTGTTTCATATTTTTACTTTAAGACATCTTAATATACAAGTAATGCATGGAATTGTATGCATTCGCTGTTTAAATCGTGTTTAAACGAGCATGCGTCCATTCAAGTTTGTAAAAGAGAATCGCAAAGCCATGGCAAAACTTTTATTTTAAAAAAAGTTACTGCATATGGTGAACATATTTTGATTACCAAAAACCAGGACACATGGCCCAGAAAACAAATGATACTCGAAGTTTACTCAAAGATGCCTTATTAATTTCAATACAATTAAAATAGGCTATGCCCCCTCTGTGGATAGAAAATTGTTGTATTAAGACACAAAATCAGATAGCCTTCTCAGAGGATACTCAACATGTTTTATTATGAAAAATAATGAATGAAATAATGATTAAAAAATAATGTCTCTTCTGTATTAGAAAAATAAATATATTAATTAACTAAAAGAAATACCTTCAAATTGAACAAAAATACCTCTCACAAACGTACAAAAACGAACTAGTTTAGTTTTTTTTTTGAAAACCAGGACATCACTTTATAAAAAACGGCCAGGAAGGACGTGAAAACAGGAATGGGATAACAGGACTGTTGGTCACTGGTCACGCTATTGCTGCATAACTTCTGATTTTGAAATAAAAATAGCGAGTGTTTGTGGTACAGCTCACGCAATGCAAACGCAGCATATGCGAAAGCACTTTAGCGCGTGCGGCTCCTGTACCGGATACGCACCGCAACACTCACCGCATACGCACTGCAAACGGAGTATGTGTGAAACGGGCGTTAGTACACGTAGTGTAACAGCGCAGCGCTTCTGTGTTGTACCTCACACACATGACCAGCGTCGGCCAATAGTGAGCCTATGTGTGACGTACAATGCAGAAGTGCTGCGCTGTAGCACAACTGTCCAACTGACGCATAAAACCAAGTCCCGTTTTTTTTAAATTTTTTTTTTTCCTTTCCGATAATTTGCTACACTTGGATATACATCACAATACAGAATAAAATATCTCTTGCTACTTCCCCTACATCACAATTTTAAACATCAAATGCATTTTTTCACACAAAACACAAAACAAGATTTATCTTTTTTTCTGTCAGGTTGTCAAAAATATGAGTCACTGATTCATTCACGAACAAAAACACAACAACAGCTCTCCAGCTGCCTTTTATTAGTTTGGGTATTTGCTAACCAAACAATTCTTCAAAGCTGAGAGTGAATGCAAACGAAAGCTGACTTTTACAGACAGTCTTTAGACTGCATGTTCAAAGTCCAATGTCTTCCAATTTCATGCTTGGATATGAATGAAGTCCACTGAGAGACATTTTTCTATTTCAAACTCGCCAACGTTTGGGAAAACATCCATCAGTAGCTTTTCTAATAAACCGTGTTTTGGATTCCTGTTATTGAAAAGGAAAGATTCTGAATTTTGAAGTCGTATGATTGAATTTTCAGTCATAACATTGAATGTCTCCTATCAAAGTTTGACACTTTGACATTGCTGATATTATTCAAGCCTTGCTCAGATATCATTCTGACAGTTATCACTGTAGCTCTTCATTCACACAGAATGGCACAGCAAGGGAGAGAATCCATCTCATTCTCAAGCCTGGCCGGCTCCAAGCAGTGCTCATTACCACAGGTGACAGTGCAGCTTTTCAGCCGCTGCCAGCCAATGACAGCGGCCATGATGTCATGCTGACCTCTCAGAATGATTCCATTGAAACAGAGCAGGCTTTAGTACAGCTGTCGACCCATCCGCTCAAACCGTGTCACTGACAGCACGAGGATAAGGAGGGGCTTTCATTGAAAAGTCCTCCACATATTTTCTTGGACCCGTGTGAATGGTTCACCAATCTGTACCAGGGATGTGATCATGTCCCTCTCAGGAGAGCTCATCTTGACTTTTACAGAAAGTTTACTTTCTTTGTGGTTAAAATGATAGCTCATCAGCTCACATTTAGTTTCTGAATGAATAATGTGGATTATCAGTATTGAGGGTGAATGGCATGAGTGTTTGCTAAGGGAATGGCAGCATTGAATCTGTATTCAATGTATTCAATAAGTCCTCTTAATGTGTTACTTGTGTTCTATGAAGGTGTATTGGCAGTGTAATGTGTAAATATTGTACTTTAAACACATGCTCTGTTCAAACACTATTGAGCTTCCTCCATAGACTGTATTTTAAGGCATTATTAGGTGTGCTCTAGATTCTAAAGCCTTTGCAGGCCAGCAACTTAAGCCTGGGACACACTGCAATTTTGGCCACGATTCTGAAACAAATTTTGTGAATTTTACATGATTCCTCTGATCACTGTAAAAATGAAAGGATCCCGAAGGAACCTTTTGGGGTTCCTCACTTTGTCACTGCAGAACCCGTTCAAAAGTGGCGGTTCCCTGAGGAACTCTTATATGGAGAATTGTGTGGAACTGCTTTGGGTCCCTCCAGGAACTGAGTTTAACGTTTTATTTCTTGGTGGTACCATAGTTACAATTAAAGTTCACTTTAAAAAAAACAACGTTTGCTGATAATTTACTCACCCCCATGTCATCAAAGATGTCCACATCTTTCTTTCTTCAGTCAAAAAGAAATTAAGGTTTTTGATGAAAACATTCCAGGATTTTCTCCATATAATGGAGTTCATTGGGAACCAAACGGTTCAAGGTCCAAATGAGTTTCAGTGCAGCTTCAAAGGGCTTTAAACGACACCAGACGATGAATAAGGATCTTATCTAGGACCATTTGTTCATTTTGATGAACGAGTTTGAACGAGAGTCACGAATGCTCATCACAGAACAGAGCAAGGCGAGCATTTGTGCTTATAAAACTTTAAACTTTTTTATTAATTTTTGAAATGACCGATCGTTTTGCTAGATAAGATCATTATTCATCGTCTGGTGTCGTTTAAAGCCCTTTGAAGCTGCACTGAAACATCTCATTTGGACCTTGAACCGTTTGGTTCCCATTGAAGTCCATTATATGGAGAAAATCCTGGAATGTTTTCATCAAAAACCTTAATTTCTTTTCGACTGAAGAAAGAAAGACATGGACATCTTGGATGACATGGGGGTGAGTAAATTATCAGCAAAAGTTTTTTAAAAAGTGAACTACTCCTTTAACGTCTCTAAGGTAATAAACAAACTCAACCAAATACAAAATAAGAATAGTCATAGATGCGTTTTACTACATACACTTGCATACACTTTTCCCAAAAATCTAGTAATAGGTCAAATAACAATGAATACATAAGCAACATGAATAATCAACCATTTATATACAATATAGGCTATACAAGATAAGACATCTCAACAAAATGCATGGAAACAATGTTCCTTGTGAAAAAAATGATATGTACAAATTGCATTAACATCTTGACTACACTAATTAAAAGTTCACCAAATATTTTTTTTTTTAGTATACTCCACTTAAAACATTTGTCTCTCAATCCTTTTTTGTTAAGTCTGATGTGATGTCACTATTTCTGGTCCAAAAGCTCTATCAGCTGCCTAAAGCAAACTACAAACAGTGCTAATGTACACTCACAGTGCCACTGTATATACTACTGAAAAATCACGAGCCTAACCTTTATCTCTATACCCAGGTCTCAGATGATCACAGTTATTATTCAGCCTTTATGAATCGTTAAAATATTGAAGTCTGGGATGCCGTGAGACACTGAGTGTACACCGTTTAAAAAAGCTCATCTTAAATGTGTCATCTGAATCAACAGTGCTCATAAACGCCTAGAAAAGAGTAGAAGGCTTGGACCCGGAAACAGAATTCCTTACACAAAACTTAAACGGATAACATCACAACTGATTACATTGTCACACTGTTGACATTGTACAATAGACCTTTTTGCCCACAAAATTTCACAGAATTTTATGTGTGGGTCACAACTGTGAAATTTCAATCAATATAAATAAAATATTCACAAGTGACATTTGATGTGAAGGGTAATTATGGTTACCAATACTTGGAATTTGTCCTACATTTAACCCATCCAAGTAAGTGCACACACAACAGGAGCAGTGAGTAGTAAACACACACACACACACACACACACTGCAATCTGTGGATACACCCACCCGGGACAGCATTAATTACCACACCAAAATTTGAGGGAATTAATGAGTCTGAAAAGTAAAAATATGCAACAGCTTTGTTTTCTGCCAGGCTTCTTTTTTTATCTCGCTTTTCTGATGGATGGTCCTGGCACTTGTAGAGATTTTAAAGCTCTACAAGAGGTTTTCATTCCTGTTCAAACTTGTATTTCAGCATACTAAGCCAAGATCCCTACAAAGTTTAAAAATGTACTGTTAGTCATGTAATTAACGTCATAGATGTGGAAATAAAAACCATTTCCTCATCCTTGTGACATTTCAAACCTGTTTGTAAAAGCAGATCTTGGGGATAATGACACCCCAGTCACCGTTCACTTTCACTGCATTTCTTTTGTTTTAAATCATTCATGAATCCATCCTTACTTAAACTCGTCTTGTTCAATTCAATACATCAGTTTATGTAAAATGTATTGTGTTGAGTCCACAGCAAATGTGTTATGAATTGTGTTAGAAGTCTTCTGAAGCTGTAAAATAGCTTTTATATATAATATATCTATAAGTGTGTGTGTGTGTGTGTATATATATATATATATATATATATACACACACACATAGACACTCATACATGTATATATTAGAGCCCGACCAATAAAGGATTTTGAAGGCTGATACCGTTACAAATATTTGTTGGTTTTAAAATCCGATATTCCGATATATCGGCCAATATTTATTTTTATTTTTGTCAGAAATGCGCAACAAAACATTAACAGATTTCCCTAACATTCCCTAAGTTATTTGTAGTTATTTATGAGTTTTAAGTCAAATATGATTATTGTCACAACAAAACAGAGGAACATGAAAATATATTAAAAGTTCTGATAAATAAAATGTACCTGTACCATACCGAATCGTACCATGCAGTGCAAAAGTGCCATATGTGTCTCCCAGAAGCCCCACAAAATCACTTTTAATAATAGGCTAGTCTTTCTGTGAATATATCTGTAAATGTCTGAATATATGTTTGTCTTCCCCTGCATCAGGATGTTGTCCGGGCTGAGAGAGTGGTTCTGGAACGAGAGGCTATGGTTTCCAGAAGGCCTGGGCTGGGCCAACCTGGAGGATCGCGATGGTGTCATCTACTCCAAAGCATCTGACCTTTGGGTGACCCTACCCATCGCCCTCGTCTTCCTTATCATACGACAGGTCTTTGAAAGGTCAGCATTAGATTGTGTTTTTATGTGGTTTAAGAAACGCCAATGTCAATTTTGTATTTGCAACATATGGTTAATGCACTGGGTTTGAAAGTCAAGTGTTGAGAGTTTTAAAAAAAAAACTTTTGCTGATAATTTACTCACCCCCATGTCATCCAAGATGTCCATGTCTTTCTTTCTTCAGTCGAAAAGAAACTAAGTAAGAAATTAAAAAATAAATAACAAAGTTTACGTTTTATTGGCTGAAATAGTCACCTTCCTCTGTTCTGTGATGCGCGTTCGTGACTCTCCTCTTCGAACTCGTTTATTAAAATGAACAAATCTTTTTCCTCGTCAATTCGTTCGTTGAATGAACCAAATGACGCAAAAAAGATTTGTTCATTTGGATAAACGAGTTCGAAGAGGAGATTCACGAACGCTCACGCTCATCACAGAACAGAGGAAGGCGAGCATTTGTGTTATAAAACTTTAAAGTCTTTTGAACAGTTTGCACTGAAACGGTCTTTTGGACCTTGAACCGTTTGGTTACCAGTAAAGTGCATTATATGGAGAAAAATCCTGGAATGTTTTCATTTCTTTTCGACTGAAGAAAGAATTACATGATATCTTGGATGATATGGGGGTGAGTAAATTATCAGCAAAAGTTTTTTTAAAAGTGAACTACACCTTTAACACTGTTCATCAACTTTAGGACGGTGGCCGTTCGTATGGCCACAGCTATGGGCGTAAAGGAGAAAACCCGAGTGCGAGTGGCTCACGACCCTATAATGGAGTCGTACTTCAGGATCACAAGTAAAAATCCCAAACAGGTACAATTCAACATATTCTACACTGTCCAACTCATCAGTACAGAACAACCCTATGTATATGTACTTTTTGAATGTTTCCCCATTTGCAAGCTTCTGTTTTTCAGTCTACATGTGACCGACATATCTAACTCAACTCATATTTCACCATTAACGGACCCTTCGTGTTTTACATTCCTCTACAGGGCGAAATCGAGAGTTTAGGTAAAAAGACCGGGTACTCAGAGAGACATATCCACAGATGGTTCCGGCGACGACGGAATCAAGAGAGACCAAACCAGCTGAAGAAGTTCAGAGAGGCCAGGTACAGAGCGTTACGCACAGGCTGTCCGATCCCATTCTTTCATAAATGGTCATAAATTGCATCATTCTGCATTCTGCAAGTCTTGCAAAAAGCAATTGACTGCTCGTAAACATCATAAAACGATTGAGTAATCTGAGAATGGTAAGGTATGCAATTATTACACAATATTCACTGTGCAACAAAGAAAAAAAAACATACATTTTCTATTAGGTGGTAGGAAGTCTATTTCACACTGGAGAAACGGTATGTGGTATTAATAAACGGAATAAAATTTGGCTAATGTACCCATCCATTACCCTTGCAAAAATTCACTGTGTTTTACTAACTTTGGGTCGGTCCTTTAATATCTCGCCCTTGACATTTCAACATCTATTTGTCTTGTGCTTCAGAAACGCGTCCAATACGTGTGATTAAAGTTATTAAAGGAATGTGCAGGGTTCAATACAAGAAACATTTGGGATAATGTTGATTTACCTTTTCAAATATTTTCAAACCATCCCCCAGGCTGAGCAGCAAACATCTCAATCCACACAGTTTTGAGAGTACAGTTTTCAATATTATATTATAAGTTTTTAGACTAGTGTGATATTGTTTACCAACCATGTCTGTGCAAAGTTTTATCAAGTCGTGGCCATGTAAACTAAAGACAAATGAAAATTTACACGACCTTACAGTTCAAATATAATTCATGTACGTGATTTAACAAGCTTCATATTTCTAAAGTGCATGACCCGGTTTACTTGTAAGCTAAGTGCACTACTGTAATTGCGTCTTTTATTTTCTGTGGTAATGTACATTATGCCATAAAGGCTTGTCAATAGCTTTTAACTTGTATTGATCTTTGAAAACATCCTTTAAATTAGGTTGTTATCATGCCGTCTCCCACTGTCAGTCACAATAGTAGGTCATAGATGCTTTAAATATAGGCTTAGGTGCTGTTGTTCATGATGTGGTCTTGTAATAGTACAGTTTGTATTGTGAGTGGACTATCTTGCTGTGTGTCCTGTAGTAACTTCATAATGCAAAAATAAGTGTACACCCTTGAACTGAATGGCTGGTGATCAAATAATGTAATAATGTCATTTAGTGATATGAGAGATGCATTGCTTTTTATATTATGTTGCTCATATATGTCGTTTGCTGAAATGGATGTACATTTTCTTACAGTTGGAGATTTACCTTTTACCTTCTTGCTTTCATTGCTGGCCTTGCTGCACTTATTGATGTAAGTTTTTCAAACGCTTCCCTTTTCCAATTTGTTATTATATCAGTATATACTAGCATATCGACCAATGTTTGATCATTTTGAGTTTTATCGGCATGAACCAAATCCTACTTTAAGGCCTATAATATTTATATTAGTGCTCTCAAATCGATTAATCGCATCTAACTTAAGGGTTTTTGTTTACATTATTTATTTATATATATGTATGTATATGTGCGTGTCTGTCTATTACTGTACATATACACAAATTGATATGTATAAATGTGTATGTGTGTGTGTATACAGTATATACACACACAGACATATAATACATATACACATATACTATGTAAACAAACTTTTATGTTTGTTGTGATTAATCGCGATTAATTGATTTGAAATATTTCCTAGTATGGCTGTAGTCATTTTGAATCTTGGCTGGTTGGCTACCATTTTCAAAATGCCCTTTTGTCTTGGGATAGTACAATTTTTTGGGTTTCAAATATATGAATGAGTTTTGTGTAAGTGTTGTTTGTTTTATATAATACTTACTCACAATTCATTCAAAAATTTGAAGATTTCGCATTTTCATCCATAAATGTATCCATTTAATTTCAGCAATATCGTGTACGTCTTGTTTGCTAACATTACATGTATATCCTATCATAATTTATATATAACTATAGATCCAAAGTTGGGGCAAACTTACTTATTCTTTATTATTGCTATTTTAGACATTTTAGAATAAAAGTAAAGCTTTAAAATCAAACACTAAAATCAAACTCTAAAAGAAATTCATACATAGGCATACATATTTGTCTACAAAACACATTTTGTGCAAGCCAAAGACCTTAAAATGAAAATATTAAGAACATGAAAACCCTAAATTTAAATTGTGTCTCCATGTGTTTGCTAAGCCAGTTTTTTTTCCAAAGCAAAAAAAATAATAATGTAATTGCTCTTTTATAGTATTTCAACTTGTTACTCAAGATAAAAATAGCTAAGTAATCTTGCATGCCGTTAAAACACCAACCAACCAAATGTTTGACTGGTGGTTTATATCTACCATTACATCAGGTATCAGCCAACTTGCTCTCTAGATTTTTGGCATTGGCTGTTAAAATACCCATACTAGTGAACCATATCTCATCCATCATACTGTGTAATGTCATACTTGTGACCTGCATTGCTTTTGTTGAGATGAAATGTGAGAGCTTCTTTGTCTTGGCTCATATTCTCTTCATATTGTTTGTCTTTTGCAGAAACCTTGGTTCTACAAAATGGAGGAGATGTGGGCAGGGTTTCCAATGCTAGTATGTTCACTTCTTTTATTCTTCGTCCATTGATTGTAGATTTGAAAAGGGTCTCCACAAGCTTGTCTTAATCTAAAGTGATCTTTCAGTGAACTTTCATGTTGATAAGCCTACAGTATGTAAATAAGAGTGTTTGAGGAGACGCAGAGAACTTTGAATTTGCCATGGGAAATATGCAAACTGATTCCAGATAACCCTACAGCTTTGGATCATGATGTCTGTTCTGTTGACGGTCACACTGAGATATCATCTTTCAAACATATTTGATTAATTTCTTTGTGTTCTGTCTCTCTCTAGCCGCTGCTGCCTTCTCAGTACTGGTACTACATGATCGAACTAGGGTTTTACATGTCTCTTCTCTTCAGCGTGGCGTCAGACGTCAAGCGAAAAGTGAGTGCTGAGAATATCAAAGCCAAAAATAAAAAAAAAGTCAATCTTTTTAATAGAAATATCCAGTATTTGTGGAACCTTGTTTGCGCCACGGAATAAAAATTGCAACTTTTTATCTTACTATTCTTTTTTTCTCTCACAATTTTGACTTTTTTCCCCTCAAAATTGAGAGAAACTCACAATTGGGTGTTATATAGTACAAATATCAAAATATAAGCTCATATTTCTGAGAAAAAATTCAGCTCACAAATCTTTATCATGCAATTTGAACAATTGCAAGTATATTTCACAATTGTCTTTTTCCCCCTCAGAATTGTTTATATGCAATTCTAGCTTTTTTCTCCCTCAGAATTGTGATGTATAGACTTTTAAAAATACCTTTATTTTACACAATGGCAGAAACAAGCTTCCACATCATTGGTTAAAGGTTGATTATTTGTACAAGTATTTCCACAAGATGTCTGTTAGGTGTGTGATGTTATCTGCCATGTTTGTGTTTGGATGTGAGGTTAGTTAATATTTTACTTGAGTGCCTGTGGAAAATCGCTTGTCTCAAAGAGCATAGTAACATAAATTTGGATTTTTATATAGTCTTACATGCCAAAGATGGTTTTAGTGGGGGTTTTGGGGACTTTTCAACTGGGAGACTGGCTGAAGACAAGCTTGGCAAACCAGCTAAGTTCAGCAAACCAACTTGGGCTATTTTAAAAAGCAGTGAAACTGGAGTCTCAGAACAGTACGATCACACATCAGGTTGTCTTTTTAAGCTCTTCGTGAAGTATGTCTCATGTTTAGTGCTATCCATTGAACCTCTAGCTAACTGCGTGAATAAAGCTTTAGAACTACATTGAATGAAGATGATGTACCTTCATCCTAAAGTTTGAAGGAACATTCGAGAGTCTTATAAGATGGTACATCCACACAAAACCTATTTACATTTGGTTTGTAGGTTAAATCGAGCTTTATCCAACATGAAAAAGTCACCTGCCTGAGATAATAAAATGCAACAGATCGAATGTCACCTGGTGATCTTTTCACAAACTGAGTTTAATAGGTCATCTATTTAAAGTGATGTTTTGATTAATCAGTCACCTAGTCTATGGTGCTCATCCTGAACTTTGACTGTGAAGCTGGAGCAATATCATAATAATATCACTCAAGTCAACAGAGTGTGTGAAATCCAAATTCAGTGCCTTAAATTTTTAGAAAAAGAGAAGGAATATGCAAAAGCTATATTACAGATGCAGTTTAGTAGAAAAATGATCAATAAAGAGAAGCATGATCTAATGATGCGTTGTGTTTCGTTTGTTTGTGAAGAAATAGAATGATTTGATGAGAGTATTATAATACCATGATATTTTGTAATATGCATCAGTTAAAAAAAATTGTATTAATATTTTTATTCTGAAGTGGCACATTTTTATTCTTACGAAATCTCATTATGAAATGAATGTTTTTCTCTAATACACATACAGAACCTTCATTTTGTGGTGAGTGACACATTTTTGTGTTTGTCCTGATGGATAATTCAACCACGCCCATTAGAAGATTTCTAGCCTTTTTGTCCCTCGGAGAGTCCTCCGTTTTGTCTACACTAAAACACCCTCCGGAGATTCAAAACACAAAACGGAGCTGCAGCGTTTCTAAACTTCTCCATTTTAGGTCTTCGTTTTTTTCCGTTTTAGTCTGGACGGGAGGTGCAAATGTAGCAAAAGGTCTCCGTTTTTAAAGGAAAACGCAGTAGTGTGAATGGAGCCCAAGACTCGACTAATCTCCGCAATTCTCCAGCTCTGAACCTTTGGAGAGACTTTGTCCACTCAAACTCTCCTCCTCACCTTGCATTAGGACGATGTAGACATCCTCTTCCAGGCAGATTTGTAACATTTCATGTTGATTGGAACTTATTCATTATGTCCTGATGGTGGAATTGGGAATTTTGGGAACAGTCACTTTCTGTTTTGTGAAGCCCAACAATCTTTTACTGCACATCAGGGCCGAGTTTCTCAAAAGTAGATCATAGAACCATTGCCACCAATGCTCCACTAAGGCTCACGATGCTTTTGGGAAACGCAGCCCAGAACTATGTTCTTTGGTTTTACTCATTGTGATGGATGATAAAGAGAATTTGGCCTTCGTGTTTCCTTATTTTTATTATACTCCTGTGAAACAGGAAGTAATGGCTGGATAGTTTCATGTTTCTAGTCAACCTGGTGTGTTGGTTTGCTGTTACTGTTTTTTTTACTGTAATTTATCTCATAAATGAGGCCTTAAAGGAGTAGTTCACTTTTAAAACAACTTTTGCTGAAAATTTACTCACCCCCATGTCATCCAAGATGTCCACGTCTTTCTTTCTTCAGTCGAAAAGAAATTAAGGTTTTTGATAAACATTACAGGATTTTTCTCCATGTAATGCACTTTACTGGTAACCAAACGGTTCAAGGTCCAAAAGACAGTTTCAAAGAGCATTAAACGATTCCAGACGATGAATAATGGTCTTATCAAGCGAAACGTTTAAAAAAAATAAAATAAAGTTTAAGTTTTATAAGCTCAGAACATAGCAAAGTCGCCTTGCTATGTTCTGTGATGCGCGTTCGTGACTCTCCTGTTCGAACTTGTTTATCAAAATGAACGAATCGTTTCCCGAGTCAATTTGTTCATTTTGTTCGTTGAATGAACCAAATGACACGAAAAAAGATTTATTCATTTTGATTCATCGTCTGGAATCGTGTAAAGCCCTTTGAACAAAGAAAGACATGGATATCTTGAATGACACGGGGGTGAGTAAATTATCTGCAAAAGTTTTTTTTTAAAAGTGAACTACTAAAATGAAAATTAGCCCATGATTTACTTGCCCTCAAATCATCCTGGGTGTACGACATTCTTCTTTCAGACGATTACAAACAGTTATATTAAAAAATGTCCTGGCTCTTCCAAGCTTTATGGCAGTGAATGCCTGTTTCTGTTTTGAAGTCCATTAAAGTGCGTCTCTCCATCATACAAGTGTTCCACGCGGCTCCGGGGGGTTAACAAAAGGCCTTCTGAAGCAAAGCAATGCGCTTGTGAAAGAAAATATTCATATTTAGCACGTTACAAAGTAAAATTCTTTTATAAAAAGCACTTTTATGATGGATAGATGCACTTTTATGGACAGAAACAGGCATTCACTTCCATTATAAAGCTTGGAAGGGCATGTTTTAATATAACTCTGATTGTATTTTACCTGAAAGAAGAATGACATATAAACCTAGGATGATTTGAGGGTGAGTAATTCATGGGCTAATTTTAATTTTTGGGTCAACAATCCCTACACAAAGCCGGGTATTTAGAAAAACAAATATTTTCCCCCTCTCCCTTTTTTCAAAAAACACACCCGCATAAATACGCAGTCGAGTGCCATCATAACTATCCCAAACCTATGGGCGGCAGTGTAGGGAGAAGGATAAAGCCATGCAAGCCAATCAGAATCGACAAGAGAGAACCTAAAACGCTGTTTCTCCCAGACAGTTCACACGACAACACAACCGGCGTTTTCAGTTTTTAGAAATAATCATTTTCTGTGATAAAAACAGGGTTTTCATGTAAACGAGAGGCTAAACCGCAGGGAAATATCTGCGTTTTCCCTTCATGTAAACAGGGCCTAAGGGACTACTTTCCAAACCATTACTGACCCCAATCTTTTGATTGGTATTATTCCATATTTATATCATTTACCTGGTACTCCAAATAATGCCATGGCACTATGATGATGTATGTCCAAAGCCATTGTATTATTTTGTTGGTAAGGTAATATTGCCTCTTATTCTCTCTTCCTCAGGACTTTAAAGAACAAATCGTGCACCATGTTGCCACCATCTTGCTGATTAGTTTCTCCTGGTGTGTGAACTACATCAGAGCAGGAACCCTCATTATGCTGGTGCACGACGCCTCTGACTATCTGCTGGAGGTAATGGAACATCTGAAGAACATTAGCGTTGAGACTTTGCCTCTGGAGCTTTGACTTTGTTACATTCAATTAAAAAAACAAACGTTTTTCAAGCAACATTAGAATAAATGCATTTCAAGTGAAAGCAGTAGTTTAACAGAATGCTTGAACCTTGGTGAGTTTGGATAGGACTAGTTTTCTCTGAAGAGGTTTGGGAAATTTTTATTCCAGCCTTTTTTTTTATATATCTTATGCCTCACAATTTCAGTGAATATCATAGAGCAAATTACATATGGTTTTTCTGCTAACTTCCTCCGAGAAGTCTAATCCCATCCATATTCCCGATAGCAGTATCTTTTAATATTGACTTCTCCTTGTTTATTTTGATCTTTGCTGAATATGTTAACTAAAACTACACCTTTATTATAAATTAAGACCTTTTTGAAAACTTTCTGGGCAAAATAAATATCATTTCGGTGGTTCAAGTACTGCTGGCATCCCATCCGATGTAAAACAAATAAAATCAGTAAGGAGAGAGTTGTCTGATCATGGACTTCTCAAAATTGACATTAAAATAATGTTAGTCACCATTAAAATAATTTTATCACATATATAGGTCTTGCCTACTTAATTGAGTTTCGTGACATCCACATCCAGATCCCAGTCCTGTCCAGTCCATGATTTCACAGGTATCCTATATTGATAGTTGTAAGCTTAAGTTTTATATTAACAAATATCTTGTCCAGTGCTGTTACTGAGCTTCATATGCTTTTAAATTCATGTAGATTCTGTAAAAGCCAAGTAATTCAGTAAATCTACTTCAGTCTGTCATAGTGGTTAGAGGGATAGTTCACCCAAAAATTCTGTCATTAATTACTCGCCCTTATGTCGTTCCAAACCTGTAAGACTTTCGTTCATCTTCAAAACACAAACGAATCCCTTCATTGACAGCTACGCAACTACCACTTTAAAAAGTGTAGTTGTAAAACTAATCCATATGAATTGAGCGGTTTAGTCCAAATTTCCTTAAGAGACTCGATCGAGTTTAGGCTTTTATTCACATATAAACATTGATCACCGAAAATAAACAGAAGCTCAACCGAACCTGCTTGAAGCGCGAGAGCAAACCTCGTGCGGAAGCTCAAACGCGCTGCGTAACACGAGAATGAACCTCGTTGGTTCCTGCACGTCAAGCGAACGTGCTTGAGCTTCCGTTTACCACAACTGATGTGTGAATTGATGAATATGTGAATAAAAGTCTAAATTCAATCTGTTCATCATATAAAGCAATTGTGTCTCTTCAGAAAATTGACTAAACCACTAAATTCATATAGATTAGTTTTACGATCACTTTTAAAGCTACACTGTGTGATTTTTACCCCCATCTAGTGGTGAAAAGGTATATGACCATCCAGTGAATATTAGTTTCTGTTCCTCTCAATTCCGATTTCGTTTGAACTCCTACGGTGGCCAATGTAGTCCAAGATTAACATGGCTTCCAGTTCGACCTCGTCCATGAGTGTTAACTCAAACGTAAACGCGAAAGGCGAAGCTTGAATTAACGGGTATGTCCCTCTTTGGCTAATGTACTTTCAAGATGGAGGGGCAACATGGCGACCGACATTAGAACCCCTTACCCGTATGTATTTTTAACACTCACGAGAATACTTTATTACTTGAACGAAGTAAATATACATTAATGAGCACATATATTTTTGAAAGAACTAAGTGTTTTAGCTAAGAATAAACTAAAAGAGTTACACAGTGTAGCTTTAAGAACTTTTTTAAGTGGTAGTTGTGTAGCTGTCAATGGAGGGATATAAAGCTCTCAGATTTCATCAAAAAGTTCTTCATTTGAAGATGTTTTGAAGATGAACAAAAGTCTTATGGGTATGGAATGACATGAGAGTGTAAGTAATGACAGAATTCGTATTTCTGAGTGAACTAACCCTTTAATCCAGGTGTGTAACACTGCTCCCTAGTGGTGCTTTTGTGTAAGAGTCAAAAACACATGTCCTGTCTGTCCTATAACAGTCTGCCAAGATGTTCAACTATGCCGGCTGGAGAAAAGCGTGCAACTATATATTCATCTTATTTGCTGTCGTCTTCATAATCACCAGACTCATCATCTTCCCGTTTGGGTGAGTTAAATTTAAATAATTTTCTATTTTGATCCCAAGGTTTATTATTAAACTATAAATCATTCATTTATCTTGACACTTTCTATTTGTCAAGAGTTATCAAATGAAAGCTCTATAAATAGTAATTTGTGCTTTTCTCCTGGATTTGGTTGAAATGTCGTCTTTAGTTTTTGCTATATACATTTTAAAATTAACTCCATATGTCTTTTCTCTGCACTGCTAGGTAAATGTCAGATGTAAAACTCTCACTTTCTCTCTTTTTGTGTCTCACAGGATCATGCGTTGTACCTGGGTGTATCCAGTGACTATTTATCGTCCGTTCTTTGGGTATTACTTCTTTAACGGGCTGCTGTTTGTGCTGCTTTGTCTGCACATCTTCTGGGCCATACTCATCCTGCGTATGGCTATCAAATTCTTGCCAGGCAATGTAAGTTAACCAACACAGACTCCACTGATTTGGATATTTTATACACTTTAGTTCTGTAACACTGTTGATTTAAAAGCCAGAAGACTAAAATAGCCCCCTTTCCCCATGAATAATTTTTTTTCTCTTAAAATAATAAATATCACATTTCTAACATCATCTTTTGTGCCAAAAGTTACACCGTGTACCTTTTTAAAGGGATAGTTCACTTTGAAAAACATTTTTGGCATGTTTTAGCTTATCTCAAGGGCATCCAAGATGTAGGTGTCTTTGTTTCCCCAATAGTTTCAATTTTTATATTTTTAGGTCAAACCGTTCTTGTCTATCAGTCATATAATGGAGGTCTATGGTCACCACCTCAAAGAGCATGCACGGAGAAGTCCAAATTAAAGATGATTTATTGACTCGTAAATGCAAGTACACATTGATGCCCTAAGACACAAAACAAGCGGTTTGTGTGAGAAAACGAACAGTATTTATATAGTTTTTACCTCTTGTAACGACAGCCACGCACCCGCGCCCTCAGATCACTTGGACATGGCTGTGGTTACAAGAGGTAAAAACGATATAAACGTCTTAGGCCATCAATGTGTACTAACATTTACGAGTCATTAAATCGTGTTTAATTTGGACTTCTCTGTGCATGCTCTTTGAGGTGGTGACCATAGACCTCCATCATATGACTGATAGACAAGAACGGTTTGACCTAAAAAAATATCAAAATTAAAAAAAAAGCTAAATAAGATTTATGAATTGCAAGGATTTAAAAGCTTCATCAAAGTGTATTTGTCCTGCCGCAGAATATCGTGGAGGACGAGAGGAGTGACAAAGAAGAAACGGAGTCTGAGGATGACGAGGACGGCGAGACACCAATGAAAAACGGAGCAGTGCAGAACGGCCACTCTCCCTTAAACAACAACCATCACCGCAAGAATGAGTGATGCTTTCAGAGACGAGAGAAGAGGTACAACACTCCCCTTCATGTGCACATGGACGAGAGAGACCAACAAACTAACGTCAGGGCTGTTTGATAGATTGAAAAGGCCCAGAGCAAACAAACACACACATAATACACATGTAGTATATGTGATACTAATTTTTGGAAACAGAAATACTTTAAAAAAGAGGACCAAAATAACCTCTTACCCTTTGCATACTATTCAAAACACTATTAGCAGGCACGGTCTCATTAAATAACCTTTTTGTTTTCATACGATCTGTTTAGATTGTCTAATGTTAGTGATTCTCCAGTTTAGTACCTTATTAGTACAAAGTTGTACTGCTGTTCTTTTTGGGCATCACACACTGTTATCCTCCCTTTAGTTGTCAGTAAGTGTTTTTTTTTTCTGGTCAACTGTCAGATTTCCCAGTATTTGTGTTCTGAAGTTGCCAGAAACGGACTGGAATTATCTGTCTTTCATGTCCTATATGTTCACTTGACAATAACAGTCTCACCAAGTGACCTTCACGCGCCTGCTTACCTTATTAAAACACACGTGACCTTCATCGCAAGTGTGTGTATACCGAGGGTCTTCCTCGCTGATCTTTCTCCAATGCAGTTGCACTAAAAGATTATTGACCCAGCTTTGCTTCTTTTAGAGATACAAAGACTCAAGATTTGTAATGCCATGATAGCCTGTCCCAAAGTCGATGAATCAGTATGCTGCTTTTTTTTTTTTTTGGGGGGCGTTTAATGTTTGTCTTGTAACCGTTGTGTCTGTAATGAAGCAACAAGTGTGTGTGTGTGTGTGTGTATCAAACTAATATTTGTGTTTTGCTCAGCGTGTGTCCTGTAACACATTTCTGTTAAATGCTCATTCTTAGTTATATCAGTTACACATGCAAGTTATTTTAAAGATTTTTTTGTTTTGTTTTTTCATTTAAGATTATTTTTATTTAAGGTCCAGATTTTTTTAAGCAAGCCTGAAAAGCTGATAATTTATGCAGTACGGGGAAAATTGCTTTGTAAAAAAACAACAACAACAAACTACTTGGCAGCAAACCTGCAGTTTATGTTTTTGTCTCTTCCATTAATATGATAAATTATTTCAATAATCAGTATTGACTGTTGGATGCACTTTGTAACTCTGTCTTATGTAAAATGCATTATAATGATTGTGTTTTCAGCTAACTTTTTGACATAACTGAACCTCTGGTTTGCATTTGTGGTATTTATTGGAAATAAATTCCATAGTTTTCATTAAAAAAGAAAGAAAAAAAAGTTCAATTATGGAATTAGCCCAGTATGTTATGTTTACCCATTGGCTGCTGCTTTACATGAGGTCATATGAAACTTTAAAGGGAGAGTATCCCCAAAAATTCATCTCATTCCAACTAAGATATTGGGATACAGACAAAATTTGGATATCATTGATTGTATTGTATGGACAAAAACAAAAGAATTTTTTTGTGTTCCACAGACAGGATAGTGAAGAAATGATGGCAGAACGTTTTTTTTTTGTTTGTTTTTTTTAGGTGAACTGTCCCTTTAAGTTTCATAGTCAATTGTAAGGTCAGGTTTAACAATTATCTCTTATTATTATAATTGCGCAACAGTTTTACAAATTGTGGTCCACTTTTTTATTTTGTTTTGTTTTTTATCATTATATATGAAAGTCAGTTTCAATACAGGTGCACTTTTGCAAGTGGAACGAGACATCTGGATAGGCTTCTTTTAAGTTTCCGAATGTTTTCACAAGTGCCTTATTTGCAAATGTTTATTTGTGTTGTTTCCATGTGTGCTTGTTTTTCCTTGTGTTCTTCACCTCATCACCTTTAGATTTTAAGCTTGACCATCCTCCTCTCTCTCACTCCTCCTCTGTTTACATACATTCAAATTCATCTCTCCTTGTGGCCCAGTGCCAAGACCAATCCCCCCACCATGTCCCGTCAACTCTGGGTCTACTGTTTGATCAGTGTCCAAACTGCCTGTGTTTTATGTTGTATTTTGGATTATGTCATCAGTCGATGATGAAAGATAAAGATTCTTGTTGATGACAGTTTTATTTTGTCTTCTTGTTTTTATTTTATTTTAATATATATATTTATATATAGACACTCACTCATTGGACCAGGCGACCTTCTTCCCCTTCTCTTCTCCAAGGTCCGGTTCTGATATTTGCATTGACGGACAGCCTTAATGCAGATTTGTATGCCAATTAACTGATATTTGAATGTTTTACATTATTTGCTTAAAACAAGTGAAAGCCCCGCCCTAATCGGCCTGGCAACAGTTTCCAATACATTGGGTGAAGGATATCCTGCGCATTCTGTCTTTTCAGTGTCAAAGTAGTTCTAGTCCAATGAAACTCATTTGACTTTATTTTATCATGACCTCGAATTTAGATTATTGGTCACTGGTATATACCATCTTATATACACACTACCGGTCAAAAGTTTTAGATCAGTATTTTTTTTAATGTTTTTAAATGAAGTCTCTTCTGCTCACCAAGGCTGCTTTATTTGAAGAAAAAAAATGACAAACAGTAATATTGTGAAATTTAAATTTAAAATGACTGTTTTCTATTTTAATATATTTTAAAATGTAATTTGAAAGCTGAATTATATATTATATATATATATATATATATATATATGTATGTGTGTGTATATGTGTGTATATACACATATAACTGTACTAGTTGTTAATTTCTAATGTACTAGTACTAATACTAATGTACTAGTTTTATTAGTATTTTCAACATCATTACTGTTGCTGATTACACAAGTTTTCAGTGTCGCATGATTCTTCAGAAATCATTCATTTATATGATTATATGAATCATTTATATATATATATGTATCAGTGTTGTAGTCGAGACCACCTCACTCGAGTCCGAGTCGACACCGAGACCAGAGAGAGTCGAGTCCGAGTCAAGACCGAGTCCATAGAGAGTCGAGTCCGAGTCGAGTCCGAGACCAGAGACGGTCGAGTTCGAGTCGAGACCGAGACCAGTGAGGGTTGATTACCTAATTTACTTTTATTTACTTAGAGAAATCCTTTTTTTATTTATTTTTTTTACTGAATTTACTTAGAGTTTAAAAAATATGATCAGTTTAGGGTAAAAAGGCCACATAGTAGGTGGTGTTAAAAGTAATTTTATTACAATATGTCATGCGCAGTTGTGCAAACAGAAAATCACCAATCACTGGGCGTGTCAATCAATTTAAAGAAATATTTTATTAACATACATTAATAATCATGAAAAATATTTTTAATTGAACTCGAGTGGACTTGGGAATAATTCCGAGTCCTAAAAAAAAAAATGTTCGAGTACGAGTCAATTCCGAGTCCAAATGCACAGTCTCGAGTACTACAACACTGATATGTATATATAAATATGTGTATATACATATATAAATGTACTAGTTGTTAATTTCTAATGTACTAGTACATATACTAATGGACTAGTTTTTAATTTCAGAGTTATTCAGAATAAATTCAAATGTAACAATTTATTATTAGTAAGATAAATGTATCATCCCAGTTAGTATCCAGATACGTCCTTTGATTTCTCAGAGAGAAGCCCTTCTCCAACTCTAGACCACACAAGGGAACAAATTGGTAAAACATGCTGACGTATTAGTAAGTTGTGGGAATCAATTGTTCGTTTGTGGCCACATTATACATATTTTTTCCCCGACATGTCATGTTTTGGGGCTCCATACTAAATATTCACATGTCTAATACCATCCGCTGTAACTCTCCACTGTTATGGCTACCTGACTCTCCCCTGTGTAATGAACCTTGGACAACATTACAGTTAACTGGCACTTTAATATCTTAGATCAGTTACTGACCACACTATGACTGTTAGCCTTAATGCAGGGTTATGGGCTGAAATCTGATCTCAGATCAGCAATTAGCGTGATCACTCACTGACTGTAATTGGTCCTCTGTGGTAATGTGGTCGTGTCACTTTTCTACCTCCACACATAAGGGTCACAGCGACTGCACACTTGAGTTCAGTTCTCCATGTCTTTCAGCAGTGATCCAGCTCTGTCCCTCCATATCTCTGTGGTACTCTGGCCTACGGGTCATTTAAATCATGTGCTCGGTGTAATCTAAATAAGGTCCGTATACCGCTCTGAGGAGAATGGGATGGGACACCTAAAACAGGTGAGTGCATGATGCCAAATTCATTTATAACAGATATCATGTTATCTAATATGCCTCATTTTTTTTGCGATAAAGTCTCCATGGAAGTGACAGGCATTATAGAATTATTTTCTGATGTACATACTTTGCAAAATGCAAAAATAAGGCATCTATATCTACCAGACAAAGGTTTGGAGTAATTAAAATGTTTTATTTGTTTTTGAAAGCAGTCTATTATTCTCACCAAGTCTGCATTTATTTGATTAAAAATACAGTAATATTGTGAAAAATGATTATAATTTAAAGTTTGATATATTTTAAATGTAATTTATTCCTGCAGGTATTATTCCTTCAGTGTCACATGCTCCTTCAGAATTCATTCTAATATGCTCAAGAAACATCATCAATGCTGATAACAGTTGAGCTGCTTAATATTATTGTGGAATATTATCAATTAATTCAGAGAAGAAATTCTACAAGTTTATAAATGTCACTAATAAAACCAAGAGCAATGTACAGTATTTCCATTTCTGATTCTTATGATTGAAAACCTCCTGTTTACTTGTTAGTATACATATGCGAATGGTAAACAATTAAAGTTTAATCTGTGTTCAGGGTGATGATACATATTTTTAATAAAAATAAACATGTAATATCTCTTATTTAAGTCATATTAATATTATTAGCAATTAATGTTAAATAATGAAATAATATGTCACATAATATTTTATTTCTAAACAGCAGCGGTGTGGTACCTGAAATGAGATCCACCTCCAAGGGGCACCAGATTAGTTGTGCATTGGCTAAGCTTTATCCAGTTACCCTAATTAAATCTCTTTGGTATTGTTCATTATTTATTAGAGGTTTTGGAAATGGACCCATCTCTCTAGTTTACTCAACAATTTCCTCATCTTTCCCCCTTCCTTACCTCCTCAATCTCTTGAACGTGAGTGTAGAAACCATAGCTAACTTGGAAAGGATATCTCTACTACATCACCTTATTCTTTCTTGCTCCATCCGTTTTCTGGCTTGGCGGCCAATCAAATGAAAGGTATCGCCTCCCTTCATTGTCTCAGTTTCTCTTCACGCTGCCCCTGGTGGCGAACTCAATTGCTGTTGAGTATTGTCTTTCTGGTATAGGCCTCTCCCCTCCATCACGTTCTTCTTTGTCCTTCTTTTTTTTTTCCCCCTTGGTGTGACCGTGACGTATCCTTACCTATTTGGTCTGAGGCCTGCTTGAGTTACGGATTACGCATTTGAATCAGGCGTGTGACTGGACCACGGCGTTCAGTAAAGGCCAGAGCTTGATCCACAGCTAGGCTTAACCCAACTCAGCTCCTGTCATTCAACTCCTGTTAAACTATTCATAATGGCTTGGGTGCCAGGAGGAGGCCGCAAATATGCAAATGCACTGTTTGATGAAGTTCCACCAGGTGTATTTGAAGAACGGAGATGTTTGACTGAAAGACTGTCAGAGGGAGGGCAGAGATGGTAATGTAGAAGTGTGTCATGTAGAGGTTAGCACGGAGAGCTGAACTGAACACAGCCAGAGGTCTGAGCTCACATGCAGAAAATCCCTACGCTATCTCACGACCAATTCGTACGAGTGATTCAAAAGTGGCTAATTCGCACTAATTCATACGACCTCACTTGTATGAATTTGTACGATTTGTCTAAACCCACGTGACTGTTATGTTTAGGGGCGGGGTCAGGGGTAGGTCATTCGTACGAATTCATACGAATTGGCTAATTCGTAAAATATGTACGATTTAGCAAAATCGTACGACCTCACTCGTTAGGAATTAGCCACCTCGTAAAATTCGTACGAATTCCCGTGAGATCTGGTTGAAAATCCTCATTATGATGATCACAGTGAAAAGATAATCCTTCCAATTGGTGTCCATTACATATCCCCAAAATAAATAAAACAATTGACAATCTAATAAAAAATGTATGTTTTAGCCACTTCATGCTTTCGTATCGTTAGCTTAGCAACATGCTAAATTGCTACACATGTACGCTGCGTCCGAAATTGAATACTTCCCTACTATATAGTTTGCAAAAAATAATACGCCAACTGAGTAGTATGTCCGAATGCAGAGTAAAGTCCCGCCCCTCCGCTTCCGGCTCATTGGACCTTATTTCGGAAAAAATATGAATGTAGTCAACGGCAAGAGACAACTTATCTTTTTATTCCGTCTGAACTGTGCCCTCAATTACACATATGATGTTTGTCAATTTAAAAGATAATTCTGAAAGTCAAAAACGTCGCAGTTTGTCATAAAACAGAAGAGTAACATTTAGTTTTATGTGAAAATCGCTCTATGAACTACATCTCCCAGGAAGCGAAACAATGAGTGAGATCCGCTGCTCGTGTGTGTGCAGTCTGGTACAAAACATTCAGGCATGACGGCGTAACGTTACGATTATAACGTAAGACTATAGAAACAATGACGGACAATAGCCTCAGTAAAGTTAGCTTCATTAATTGAGAGAAAATGTGCGCCTTTGGGGTTTGTAGTCTTTGTAATTACGTATTTTCACAGTCTTATACCTCAACGGTTTTACATCAAACTGCGACTTTCTTTACTTTAAAATGTATCTTTTAAATTGACAAAGATCATATGTGTAACACAGGGCATAATTCAAACGAGATCAAAATATTTGTTGTCTCTCGCCATTCAATATTTTTCCGAAATAAGGTCCCATTGTGGTCGACCGGAAGGGGAGGGACTTAGGCTCTCTATTCGAAAAACAAGTTCCTGGAGGACTTACTACTTCCTGTGAGATTCTGAAGTGTGCATTCGATGGACACTTTACTATCCCATGAGGCCACGGGAGAGGATTTAGGAATGGCAGTGAAGCGACGTAACTGACGGTTGGTGACGGGGTAATAACAACATGACAGACGTGGTACATCCGAATTTCATTCATGCTACACATACTATATAGAACATACTTTTTTAACAGTTGCGAAGGAAGTTCAAATTCAAATGTACAGTTGTGATTTTTGGATGTAGCGGTAGAGTTTTCCAAATTTTGATACTTTTGAGGTTCTATTTCAGTTATGCAACCACAGTGAAATCATTTGCCCTCAGCCAAAATTCCAATTCGTGTGGATTCAATTTAAAAATGTCTGGATTTCACCTTCTAAAAAAATTGTTGGAACAACCAGTGTTGCAACTTGCAAGGGCCGCAATTTTTGGCGGCGATGTAGAGTAATTGCGATAAGAATCCATACGATCAGGAATTTAATGTGAGGGTGAATATTTCCCGCCACAGATTTTGCAAAGGGTTCTGATTGGTCGTGCCATATTGATGAACAGAAAGCTGCTTGCTTATAAAACGCTACACTTTTGACAATAGACAACTGGCCTTTTTGGCTGAAATTTCGCTAATGTGACTGCAACTTAGACACCTAGACCATAGACAACCTAGAACAGAGCCTATGAAGGGTTATATTTCATCCTTTAGCATCAATATTCCAGGCTATCAATATTCCTCTTGCCTCGTTTCTTGATTACGTAATGGGAATAGAGCCAGTCAAGTTTATTTCGATTTCAGTTGATTTATAATTCATATGGTTGAATCATGCCTTAATTCATTTGACATCAAATGTGGGCTGCAAATATTTAGTTACATTTGCCTGTATGATGTTACTGCTTCATTTTGATAATGATGTTTTTTTTTAACCAGGGTGATGTGGCTTTGTACACCGTAGCAAGCGCTCGTATTGTGGGATCCAATTCGCAAGGGCGCAGTGAAGATCTGTCAAAAAACAAACACTGAAACAGTGATTGCCATTGTACCGATACTCTGTCCCAGTACTAAGAAATTTGACTAAATTTAAAGGAAACAATCACATGTGGATAACATCTCAGTGTTCTTGTGGGTGAACCATCCGTTCAACATTAGTGACACTATCTGACTAGCTTCTCTGGAGCAACACACTTCACCGATGGACCAGCCAGTGCCGCCAGTGCTGGAGATCGATGTGGATTTGGGCTTTGCCATCTTTTTTCTCTTTCTTCTCTGCCTCTTCTTGTTTGCTACTGTTGTGCGTTGCGCTCAAACAGTTGTGGATCCATACGGAGCCATCTCCACCTCCACCTATCAGGAGGAGCAGATAAATAACTAATATCCTGTGATATCAGCCAATACAAACACACTGGATGAAACGCAAGGGTTTTATGAAAACTACATCTGTGTTCAGAATGGAGGACTATGCATTATGCAATGATGAACAATTGTCAAATTCTCTGTCACATGATCATTATGTCATTTTAATCATGAAATGAGGTCTGTTATGCCAGAAATGAATCAAAACAAATTATGTCATCCAGTTATGGCCAAATGTTTGAACAAGCTGGAAATAGAAGGAACTTTAAGTAACATAATTTTGTGTCCTGTCTTCTATTTGCATTATTAGCTATTTACACTGCATTTAGATTTGAATCAGACACTTTACTAATGGGATTAAAAATTCAGAGAGCAAATCACATTGCTAAAACACTGAGCTATCAGCTAATTTTTGAAGTATGAATGAGCACAAGAAGCCAAAGGGGTTTTTCAGAAGTCTTAATTGTTGGTTAGAGTTTTTTTTAACAATACTTTAAATCTTGACAGGCGCCTTGAGCTGCTGTATGTGACTAATGATACAGACAGGTTCTGTGGTTATATTGGCTTTAGTGCTAAAACACCGGGCTCGTCCGGGATTTGAACCCGGGACCTCTCGCACCCTAAGCGAGAATCATACCCCTAGACCAACGAGCCAGACGCTATAGTGCTAGCGTATGCAATATTTACTTCAATTTACATTACATATCGGAATCAATATTACATTAAATATCAAATATAAACATTTGCCATATCGGAAATGGCAAAAGACGCATATAAGCTAAATTTGACATTTTTATTATGCAGCAGCTTTAACGCTAAACCTCACACAGCTGTCAACGAAAGTAGCTGAGTGACGTGGCCATGATGTAGCTATACAACTTTTTTCTGTTAGACGAGACGAGCTTGTTACATGAATTTTCTAAACATTTGAAAATATTTGATCTTGTTCACTGACCTAATAAAACTGGGATTTAATTTAAAGTTTAATCCAATTTGTTTTGTAATTCTAAATAGCCTCCCATGAGTTAATATTGTCGCTAATCGTCTTTAAAACGGCGAATTAGCCTAACAAAATAAAACAAAACAAAAAGTGTTTTAGAGTAGGCCTAAAGCCATTTTATGATTATGTTAATAATTACGTTTGTAATTGTCTTCAAATTATAATCAATATTAGTTTTTTTTTTTTTTTTTTAATATTGGCAATGTGGACCAAAACGTTTATCAAGGTAAAGACATTTGCAGGAAAACACGTACATTTAAAATACTCTGATTTTCATGGGAAAATCGGATTTCATTAGGTCAAATCAAGTAAACAGAATTTGTCTAAAGCTACTTTTCCTGCGAGTGATGCTGCTTGTTACTTCCACTGTCTGTTCAGATATGCATCCATCAAGCTGTCTCACATACTGAGAGGCACTATACCATTTGAGCCAAATCGTCTACACATTCTTTCAAAGATTACTGCCAAAGCAGGACAGCCTGCATGAATTACTTGACCACAATTCACTTATCTGATGAAACACACCATTTTACCTCAGGTTGTTTTGAAATGTGTTAAAGATAACCAGACCAAAATAATGGCAATTATTTTTAATCTGTCCAACATTTTCTTCTGAACATCCTCTTTTATTTAGTAAACCCCGGGCATGTAGCCATTCAGGATCATATTGGCAAACTCGTTATTCTATTGTAGGCAAACAAATGCCCTTGATCCTGTAATAGATAAGATGTCTGTTTTGGAATGCTGAACAGGAGCTTGCTACAGCAATTGCTGTGACCCATGAATGATGCTGCAGCCGCCAGTGTGAAGTCTCGGGGTGGCCGCATCTGCACACACTTGTCTCTCATCATTAGCTGGAAGTGAGCAGTCAGTCTTGATTCCTCTTGTGTGAGGTCTGCTCACTAAAGGACAGGTCAAGTGCATTATTAGTGCACTTGAGATGGCTTTATAGGAAGACATTTCACGTTACCAGCTGCATATTACCACACACTATCATGCATTCCTATCCTATACCCCCAGTTTAACTGGATGAATAGTTAAAATAAATAGTACTCATATCAGACTTATAAATCAATGTAATTGTATTATAGGCCTGATGAAAAGCTAAACGGCATAAAACAACACAGAAAACAACTCTTAACAAAAACATCATACATAGTAGCCACCGTATTTTGAGGCCTATACAATGTTCCGATTAATTTCCATAATCATACATCAGGATATTTAGCCTTCATAAAGGAACTTCGAAAATAAAACACAAAAAAATGATATCTTATCTGAAAAAACAAATGAAGATACCACGTTGGTAGCTACAATTTCGTAGGATTATTTTTGTTTATAAGATAGCCTAAAAAGTCATTGTTTACTATACATTTCCAGCACATATTTTTATGAAGGAACCATTAAACCGTTTATACATTTGTCCTTAGTATAGCCTTTGTATTTTTTAATCATTCAGATAACTAGAATAGCCTTTAACCTAACACTCATAAATAGGGAGAAGAAATACAAATAAAAAAACAACAGCCAGAGGAAAATATTTACAAAAAATGTCAAATTTACAAAACTATATAAAAGAAAGAAAAAATACAGACAAAATTGCGTTCTGTTATTGACCTCATCTGCCTCTACCAAAATGTCCGCGCTCTACGTCCGATGACGCTTTTCCGCTCACGTCCGCGCTCGTCCGATGATATTCGTCTGCTTCCGCTTGGAACTTCCTTTCTGGCAGCGGCTTAATCTTCGCCAACATGCCAGTGAGTACCAGAGAGCGAAAACATGTCAATATACACCACTTATAAGCCATTACGACCTAAATATTGAAGCGCGTCCACGAACATATCCATATTACCGACCTTAATGTGCGCGTAGCCGCATAAACGAGAAGATGAACATAAAAATATGTGTTTAGTCTTGAATGGTTCGGAAGCGTGCGTTCGCGCCCTGCATCAAGATGGCGGCGCACATAGAACAAAATATGGACGTTTATCCGTAACGTGTCGCACATTTAAGTATAGATGTGTTTATGCAGTCTGACATTATTCATTCATAATTTTAACACTGCTAAGTAGTTTAAGTCCCACATCTGAGATGTTACAAATGGCTTAATGACTGTACACGATTACACGAAGCTCTATTTAGTGTCCCAAGTTAAATGTAAATGATCAAGACTCAAAAGGATTTTGCATGGCTACCTCAAAATCTAATGTGATGCCTACTTTGGCACTATTTTTGGGGCATCATATGGGCACTTATGTAAAACCTAAATATGCTATCTGGCTGGGTAACGTTAGCTCGCCATATTTCAATATAAGTGTATGTAAAGTTGCTCGTCAACTGGTGTTTAAAAGCAGTTTTCTCATGTATTGGCATGTTATTTTATTTAAATAGCTCGCAAAAGACTTGCTGCACCCGACCCCTGAGGAGGAGAGGAGGAGGCACAAGAAGAAGCGACTCGTACAGAGTCCCAATTCTTATTTCATGGATGTCAAGTGTCCAGGTAAGTGTACTTCACGTAATCAATATACTGGATGATTGTACTTGTCAGAGCCTGGATGGTCTTAAACGTGTTTTTATGTTTTAATTGTGTTTCAGGATGCTATAAGATCACAACGGTGTTCAGCCACGCACAGACGGTCGTGCTTTGTGTCGGTTGCTCAACTGTGCTGTGTCAGCCCACCGGAGGCAAAGCTCGACTCACAGAAGGTTTGTTTGTGTTTTTACTAAGACTCATGACTGCGACTACAGACCGCGATTTTGGCAATCCTATAAGATCATTTCATATCACACTCTATGACATGTATCTAATAAACTTGGGTATGACATGTATGTATTGTATACTGTATGTTGATGACACTTATATTGAATCATAGGCCATGGTGCAAGTTTGTATTGAAGAATTAAAAATCAACAGCATGCTAGTGGTAAACAGCAAGATAAATCACAATTTGGTAATTGTGGTTTTTATGTGTGCTGAAAAATAGTGGAGTAATCGAAAGAGGAGAATATGGATGTGGTCATGGCTAGGGGAAAAAAAACAACTTGGCATGGCAATTTTGCGAATTTGAGCTTAAAGTAGGTAGTCTTAAGTTTTTGTGCCATATCGCTGCACACCTATACGCCTTTTATGTTGCCTAGTTAGTAGACGTAGGTCGTAGCAGCAAACACACAGTCAGAAAATTATCTCAGACTATCTTTGGTCGCAAGACCGTGACAACAGCCATCTTTGAACCTGAACCTTTGAGCCCTGATTAGTCATCTTTTGCCCAAAATTGTACAATGTGTACCAGCATTAGACATGTTTACGATCACAAGTGAAGTGGAAAAATCAAATAAGCTGTTTGGTTGTTTATTAGTATGACAGTCAGAAATTATTGTATCATCCATAACATGTTGCAATAATGGTATTCCCTTAAGAACTGAGGCTTGACATGAGCTAAACTGTGTTTTTAAAGGAAAAAATAAAGCATTACTTAACAAGAATCAGGAATGTTATTTATTTATTTTTTTTGGATGTAAGGAATGATGCATAAGACAAGTTGTCCATTTGGAAAATGAGTTATTTTGCTTACAGCTAGTTTTACTTTTGATGCTGGTAGATCTGTGATGTCATTGGTTAAAACTGTCACTATATTGTAAATGGCTTTGAACTGCAGACAATACTTCAGGTTAGCAGCCGCCATCTAGTGCAAACATTATTTTGGCTCCGACTTCATATAATGACAGATTAAAATAGTTTTTCATTGAGTATGACACCGTTTGCTGTCTTTATTGTGAGTTTATAAGCCATTGTTCGCACAAGCTGACTTTGTATATGATTTGTGGTGCAGTAATACAGGGATTTTGATGTGCATGATATTGTTCCTGAATATTCATTATTGTTATAGGTCTGCAGTTCATTTATATTATCTGACATCTTTCAAACCTTAAAACTCTTTCAAATGTTGATCTGATTGAAATGGATACTAAGCTGTGTTTTGGATGGATGTTTGTGGTTCTGCTTTGGAACAGATTTATTTGGTTGAATCCTGATGATTAGGGGTGTAACGGTACACAAAAATCACGGTTCGGTACGTACCTCGGTTTTAAAGTCACGGTTCGGTACGTTTTCGATACAGCAAAAAGAAAGAAATGCCAGAGAAATTTCCTATTTGTTTAAAGAAAAAATATTTTTAAATAAGTGTGAGTTTTCCTAGATCTTGAAACTTTCAGGTTTATAAATGGGGGTCATCTTTGAAGGGTGAACAAATAATGTTTTGGTCATCACATTAAAAATAACATTTAAATATATATTTATTTATATAATATTTGAATTTTGAAGTGCTGGTAAAAGATGTGTGAAGTACTTGAAAGCATTTCACCATTCCAGCCAAACTGGTTCCAGTTAGTGTTACTATATTAAATCCATGGTGAATGTTGCTGGTCTGTGGACGTAAAGTTAATTCACGGCACAATGTTTCTCCTGGTTTCCATGACAGCGCTGTTTGATCTAATAGAGATCTGCGGTTAATAACGGAGAAATGTGAATGCATCTCACTAGATCTCGCAGCGATGTTATTACCCGAGTGGCGAATTCAAATGTTTTCTTTACCGGATCTCTTAGCGCTGTGTAGTAACAGTGTCGCTTGGTCGAGATCGGCTCGCGCTGCACAGATGTTGCTGGACCGAACTGATAAACGATCCGTGAAGCACATTTATAGCGCAGTTTCGTTCTGCATTCATTACGCTTGCCATTTGATGTTGCGCAACGTTGTGTTGGCCGCATCAGCACGAATTTTGCCGGCAGGAAAAATGGTTTAAGCAATCGTTCGGTTTGTATGCGTACCGAACCGGAAGCTTCGAACCGAAACGGTTCAATACGAATACATGTACCGTTACACCCCTACTGATGATATTTTAGTGATTTTGTGCTGGCAGAAGCAAAGAGAGAGAAAAAAAATTCAAAAACTGTAATGTTCCATTGAAAGGTGAAGCGTGTAGTTTTTTGTTGTATTAAAATGTCTTCTATGCCAGTTTAATATGCATTCCTGATAACTAAGCCCTTCATTGGTTTTCCTGAAAAGTAGAGTTGTTTTGATTCCGATACTAGTATTACCCGTGTACTGATCCGATACCCTTTTCTTAAACAATATCTAGTTACGCACGCTAGCTTTGCTTAAAGGGATGGTTCACTTTGAAATTAATTTTTGATATGTTTTAGCTTGCCTCAAGGGCATTCAAGATGTAGGTGTCTTTGTTTCCGCAGTATTTTCAATTTTGACATTTTTCAGTCAAACAGTTGTTGTCGATCACTCATACACTGGAGGCTTAGGGGGTCCACCACAAAGCATGCACAGAGAAGTCAAAATTAAACATGATTTAATGACTTGTAAATGTAAGTAAACATTGATGGCCTAAGACATGAAACGAGCGGTTTGTGTGAGAAAACCAAGCGTGCCGCACAAGCCCTCAAAAGTGAAGCCAAAACGTCTCGATCGCCCCCCTGTGACCGGTCCTAGTATAGCTCATAAATCCCGCCTCCCCATGTTATTCAATGTGACGCGAGACCAACTAAACAATTAAATTACACTTCACATATCCTTTTTCCAAAGATAGTTTCTATCATTTACTGTAGTTTCTATCACGTTGATGTAATTTCAAGTGTTCGTTTTTAAAATAAGTTTGTTTTTAGTTAGTTATGTGATGATAAAAAACGGTGCTGTGACATCATGATTGACAGCTGCGATTGACAGGTTCTCTGTGCGAGGTAGTCACTGAAAGCACCAGCGGACTTTTTTCATAATGTTGATTATGTGGTTAGTAGTTGTATTTACCTTATTTTAACGAGGTTCTGCAATCAGCAGACAACATTGGAGAAGAACGAAGCAGACAGAGGACACTTAATGAAAGTGCGGGGCGTGTGCTTGCGTTTGATTCAGCGCGAAGGAGGGCGCGGCCTTGATTTCGCAGCTTTACTTCCTGCTCACGACTGCGCATGACTGGTCCCGAAACACGCAAGTGCGCAGACTCAGGTCCCAAGATGTCAGCGTCATATTGAGACACTGGCGGCTACAGTTCTCTCCGATGGAAAAGAGCGGAGGGGCGTCGTCCATCTTTTTTTATAGTCTATGGAGAAAACGAACAGTATTTATATCGTTTTACCTCTTGTAATCATAGCCATGACAAAATGATCTGACGGCACGGGCGCTTCCGGAAGTGATCGCTTGCGTGCCTACGTCACTCTTTGTTTATACAGAGATTTCGGAAGTTTTACCTTTCACTAAACGTATTTAGATGATTTTGGTATATCTAAATATGTTTAGTAAAAGGTAAAACTTCCGAAATCTCCGTGTAAATATTGAGTGACGTCGCCTTACCACCAAAGGCTGTACACACCCAGGTATCGGATCAGTACACAGTATCCAGGTATCAGGAAGGGAAAAAGGGTATTGGAACATCTCTACTGAAAAGTATGAATTCTGTACTGCCCTACAAAGCAAAAAGGCAGTAGCTGTATTTTCATGACATTCAAGGCATCCTTTGTTATGCGACAAAACATTTTATCTCAAATGTGTGTCGTTTTGGAGAAAAATGGTATTCATTTGTACAGTAACTGCAAAAAGCCCGATTTATAGTCATTTTTCTCAGTTCTGCACTCGGCGTAGTTACTGCCTTTTTGCTTTCTAGGGCAGTGTAGCTCTGTGGTGGGATTCTGTTTGTCTATCTAATTGAAGATATGATTTTTGTTTTTTCCTTTTTTTGGTGCTGCTAAAGGTACAGAAATTACACTTCACAAAGTATTGCAGGATAAAGAAAAACGTTTGAGGGCGTTGGGTGCTGTTCTTCATGCTCTTGTTGTTAATGAGCTTAGCGGTTGTTTTTTTGATAATGACCTCTCTTTTATTCTCATCCCTCCAGGGTGTTCCTTTCGAAGGAAGCAGCATTAAGATCTTTTCTGGATGCTTCCTCAGAGAGTGAGACGGAAAGAGAGAGAGAGAGGGAGGAGACGACCTGCCTCAGTGACAGCAGCGTGATTATCTCAGGCAAGAGATGAGATGAAACCGAACACCCTTAGAGGTCTGAAGAACCGACCGGAACACCCTCCAACCTAGTGTCTCTTTATCTCTCTCTGTCTCTGTCTCAATAAAATGTTTGGGCTACAATGATGTTGAATTGAGTTTCTTGTTCAAACTGTCAACCACTAAACCCTGTTACCAAAGTTATTTGAAGGGAAAGGGTTGAACAAAAAATACATACAGTAAAAAAGTAATTGGCACAATTTAAGATTACCTTTATATATATATATATACATTTTCGGCTGTAACGATATTCGAACCAAACCGAAAAAACGTGATACAGAACTCACGATTCAAATCGCGATACTCTCATTGCGTACCAAACACGCCCAGACCCCTGCTACCCCGGCAATGCCCAAACCGGCTCAATGGACATCATGTCTTATGTGTACAGTACACAACGAATTCAGTTTTGTAGCCTTTGTTACTTTCGAATAAGCAAGGTGTAATCTTTCAAATTCTGTCTATTTGATCATGAAATTCAAACAATAAATGGTGTTTTGGCGCTCTTTGATGTGGCGTGACAGATCGCTGTAGGCCTACTAGGCTCCTCATTTCAAGCGGCAGCGCGGCGCGAGTAAACGCGATCATCTCTTCCTCAGTTACAGAATGGACACCTGAATGTATGTTGAAAGATACAGTATGCTTACTGAAAGGCGTCATAACTCGTGTAATCGCTCAATCAGTTTTTCAGCAGCAGAGAGACGTCAATAAAACAGCATAGCTTGTCACTAGCATTATATTTACCTCAACAGGCAAGTGATTCAGTGTCCACAACTTTGGTTCCTATAAATGAACTTTTGCGCTAAATAAATGCACTATGTTAGCCTAGATATTATATTTTACTTAACCTGTTAATGATATCTTGATTATGTTCTTGTATGTTTAAAAGATCTTTCATGAAAATGACAACTGTGTAAATTATTATATTTCAATAACAAATTAGAGTAAAAACACAAGTTAATGCAAAAACTGCCTTATGTTCAGTTTACATGTTTTCATACAATGTGTTGTGTGTTAATTATTATATCTAAAAAATAAATAGCATCTAAATTTAGGTTAGAGTCTAGGCTACAACCTTTAATGTTAAAGTAATGTGAGGCGCTCTCTTTCTCTCTCTCTCTATATATATATTAGGGGTGTCAGTTTTGTGTATACAACACCCCTAATATATATATATGAAGAGTTCAGATGCAAAAGCCTCTAAGTGCCATTTGAAATTTTCTTCTAAAATGATAATTTTTATCAAACTTGTATATTTAAGTTCAGTGATTTCACTTAAATGGCAATGAAGATTACCTATTAATTGTCATTTAAGTGAAATTACTGAACTTAAATATACAAGTTTGATAAAAATCATCATTAAAGAAGAAAATTTCAAATGGCACTTAGAGGCTTTTGCATCTGAACTCTTCATATATATATATATATATATATATATATACACACACACACACACATGCAAAGCCAAATTTTCAGCATCATTCAGGTCACATGATCCTTCAGAAATCATACTAGTATTTTGAATTGTTTCTCGAAAAACATTTGTTGAAAAATATGCTGCATAATATTTTTACATAAATAATTTTCCAGGATTCTTTGAACAAATTTCATAAGAACATCATTTATTTGCAATAGAAATATGTAACTTTCTAAATGTACGGTCACAATTAAATTTTTGATCAATTTAATGCATTCTTGCTGAAAGTATAGATTTCTTAAAGTCTTAGTGATACCAAAATTTTTTTTATTTTTTTATTTTTTAGATAAATAAAAATAAATAATTATTGCTAGAATATAAAAACATTTAAAAAAATGTAAACTATTAAAAAGGTTTTAAACGATGTAATAGTCCAGATATTTGGTAACAAACTTATTTAAATAAATTTAAAATAAAACTGCACATATTTAAGTTGAACCAACAATGAATGGAAGTCAAGTATTTAAATTTGAACAATCCTAGACCTAGATACTAGGGTACATGTTTGCCATGAGAATACCCATCTGAAGTGTGAAATTGCAATGTTATATGCAATTAACCATAATGCTGAGGTTGTGGAGTGGAGTTAAATAAAACGCAAAGAGTAAAAATGCATAAAGATTTCTGAATAGCTTTTCAAAGCTATTTGTGCGAAAGTCATAAAAGGTTCATAGAGATGATGTTCATTGTCAAGGCCATGGGGACTGAAGACAGATGAGTGATGAATAGAAATAATTCAAAATGCATCAATACGACATTCTCTCAATACTCTTTATTTTATATTATAGTATATGTGCACTTGTACTTAGTGTACAAACCTAAAAAACTACTGGGTAATATGGGTTAAGGTTGCGGTTATGGGTAGGTTCAGGTTTATTACCCAGTTATTGTAATTACTATAAGTACATGGGACTAACCTGCACGATAAAGTGGTACACCAAAAGAGGTTCAGTATCTTTTAAGTTGTTTGCTTATGAGATGAGCTGTCAATAATTCCCTATTAAGGGCAGGAATGTGTCAGTGTGCTAGAATACTCAAACTCATCTACGCAGCGTTTAAAATCCCACAGTGCAGCACATTGACAAAGAGCAGCCTTTGTCAGGAAACAGTGGTGTCATGTCATTTAGTTTCCCAGATCATTAGTTGATTGCTTCTCTCTCTGCCGAACTGCTATCTTCAGTGGTTCCTGAATGATAATATGATGAAATCAATTCAATTGTATTCTCTACCCTCCGGGAACGAGACCGGTGTGCAAAAAAAAAAAAAAAAAAAATGTCCCTGCTTAACCAAATCAACTGCAAATTGTGTCTGCCTAATGATGCCTTGTGGGAATGAAACTGCAGCCTCATGGGAGGATCTCATGATTACTTTCAAGAGTCAAAACTTTTCAACATCATCACAGTACTTTCTCTTATTTATTTTTTCGTCATGAAATCATCAGGATGCATCTCCACCACATGGTGTTTTCAACGCAGTCACGCTATGGATAATAATTTTCCCATTATGAAGAACATTAGTCTCAGTACCACACACACTTTCTCTCTTCATTTCATACACTCGAGCATGAGCCCAGATTCAACCGGCCTCCACAAATGCAGTTCCCGAAATGACCACATAGTGTCAGGAAATCTAACCCAGAAGTCTGCTTGTGCACATCTTTGGGGTTTTCTGATTTGATAACATCATAAGCGTTTTGAATAGCATTACTGGTCAGCGGTCACCAAACCGTGCTTTGTTGGGATAAAGTTGTTAAGCAAAGGGGGCTGTGGCCACCAGAGGGACACTAAAACTATAAACCATTTAAATTTTAGGATTGGGGTGCCTCCTATGAGGAGATTTGGGGGCTGTTGCATCTTAAAAGATTGAAAACCCCTAGTCTGTGTGGGCTATTGGTTCATACTAAACAATAGACTCGCATTTATTTATTGTAATACAAAAAGATGCTCTCCAGGGTGAACTTGACCTTCAGCCGCCACAGTCCCGAAACTCATTCAGGTCTGCCTCCATTCAGTTATGCAATCACCACTGAATGAACCGATCAATTCCAGCTGGACTTTAAGTTTCCACTCTTTATTTGGGCTCTCACAAACAGCTTTTAAGCAGTCCTGTTTTGAAGAACAACAGTCTACTGAATGCAACCAAACATCTTGGCATCATCATTTTTAATGGCGCTGTCTTTAGGTGATATATTAAACGCTTGTTTTCCATGACATATCTATATGTTATACCGCTGTTAGGCTTTCTCTCAGAGAGCAGTGGGGTGTGAAAGCCTCTCCGGATGCCTGACTGACTGTAAGCTCCGCTCACCTCGGCTCCCTCCCCGCGTGAAGAGGCTACCGAAGGGCATCTGTAGTAATAGGGTAATCTATTATAGGGCTCTCACTCGCTCTCTGGTTTCCCATTCCCGGTCCCCTGTCTCAGCACTTCGTCAGGACGAATGAGAGGAGGAGTTTAACTAAGCACATTACTGTGTGCCACTTGCATATCCCAGCACTTCCTCAATTAAACCCCCTCCAACATAATCTCCGTTATCCCATTTAGACACACACACACGAGCATTCCTGAAAATGCTTGACTTGCTGGTATGTCTCACAATTTTTTTTTTGTATAGGCCTACTTGGAAAATTTGTATAGGTTTCTGAGATACTAAGAATTGTGAATTATTTTGATACATGTTAGAACTAAAACATTGCTCCAATTTTTGCAGCAACTAGCCTTAAAGAACCATCTGAACAAACAATTTCATATTAAACAATGTTGCGATTTCCCAGCATGCATTGCAGATGGATTTATGATTGGCGTCGGCATGAAATGGAAGTCCCTGTTGTATTCCTTTTCTTCCCTATATTCAGCGGCGCCATCAAAGCGAGACTGAGGGATTGATCCGCTGTAAATAAAACGTTCTGATTATTAGACCTACTTAGGCGGGCCTATTCGATTTTTTTATTTTTATTTTTTTTGTCTACTGTAACTTCTTGGAAAGATATTTCGCAGTGTTTCGTCAGCAGAAGAATCCAAAAACACATTAAATAACAGAGATGTAGCCTATGTCTGTCCCTCACAGGCTCGCTTTTATTCCCGAATCCCGACCGTTAAAATTCTAAGATGGCGCTGATGTCAAAAGAGTGCCGTAGTTACGACGTCACTCTGCAGGCCAAAACGTGGAAGTGAGTTAGCATTTTAGCACTAGTGGTTCCCTTGCTCTAAGTCTATGTGATTTTTGAATGGGTTTTTGCTTAATCGCCTGAAATAAGGTCTGTGGTGAAGAAAGCCTCTAAATATTTTCACGTTTTGATCTGACATAAAACACACCAGTTATGACCTGCTTGCTTTTTAAACTTTATTGTGTCTGCTTGTGTTTTTAATTTTTTTATAGGCTTCAAAATGTATAATTTTTGGATTAACTTGTAAAGATTATCTTGATAGACAAAACGTGTGAGGGTCACTACTCTTTGTTAAACATAGATCTTATTTGTTGCGATTTTCCAAAAGTCTGTGGGGAAAATGCATAGCTTTTCGACCGAGGGAATGATAGCGTACGAGTTGTCCTACAAAGTGACGTCATCTCAGCTTCGCGAACAAGAAACAATGTAGGGCGGGACTTGATTTTGTCTATCGGGAACTGATTGGATCATTGGAGTTTTGTGAGGACCGCATGACCAGAGCCGTTGAAAAACGGCCTGCGCATGACAAACGCGCTATGGACGTCAGATGGAACATTCTTGCTTTGATTTGGCAGTAATTCAAGGGGGCGAACCATAAATATAACAGAGAGGGCGAAAGTTATTAGTCATTCCAATACCTCGACATTAAACTGGATGTTATTCAGGTAAGTTGCAAAACGTACCGTCTCTGCTTTAACTTTTTAAAT